>VZTG01000247.1:278669-371169 GCA_013397845.1 Melanocharis versteri
TTTCCAGCGCCTCGCTCCTCGCTCGTGCGGCTTCCTCGCCGTGTAACTCATCGGTTCTTCGCTTATAGAATATGATAGGTGTTCATTACTGATAATTAGAGTGTTTGGAATCAATTTGTGCTTGTTTTCCAAATCAGTCCTCCAAGCGCTGGAGTGAAAATAATTGCTGAAAACAAAAGTAGTTAGCTCAAAGCATTGGGAGTGATTTGGATGGAGGAACAAAAAACTTGGAAGGGTTTGGGGGGGGAAAAAGATAAGGCGAGTGACCTCCCTTCTAAAGTACGAGATGTAGCTGATACTGCAGCGGATCAGGTTTTATTGGGCTTCGTTTGTCGAGAAGCCTGCACGCACAGTTGTATAAAAGATGAATAGAATCTCACACAAGCGACCTCGCTGCGGTGGCTCAGCACATTATTGTTCCAGCTTGTTGAGCCTTATAGAGCGGGAAGGGGATCGAGGAAGGGATTTGAATAACATTGCGGTTCAGAAAGAGATTCATAATTTTAGTATAATCAGCATGTTGGTTTGCCTCGTAGTGACAGGTTGAGTTTATTTCCAAGAGACTGTTCTGTGAAATAGGCCATTAAAAGCCCTACACAGGGAATGGCTGCGTAGCTTCCGTGAGACTTGTGGTCCTATATCTATCTGTCCATCCTCCTCTTTTTTGGATGGTGTGTGGATGCCGTGAGTGCAGTAATTGTCACATGTTAATTCAGTGTAATTTAATGAATTAAACGAGGTTTTATGGATTCCTGTATTACACATAAAAATGACAGTTGATCATGTTTAAGTGGTTGTAGCACAGCACAAACTTGTCTTTTAAAATTATGTAGCATTATGTAGATGTTTCTAAAATGCCAGCAACACTGCAGAATCCTTTGGCACTATTTTGGTTTCATCAAAGGACATGGTGCAATTGACTTGGGTAGCACCAGGCTTTCACCCTCCAAATTTATGATAGTTGGTAAAAGATAAAGGCAATTTTAAATGTTGTTGCTGTCTATACACCGTTATTTTCTTCAGCAGGTTTTGAAAATTTGTGAGAAATGGTCAGTTGTTTGACATTCAATGTTGTTTGTTCAGCAGCCTTTTGTATTTCAGGCATATCTTTTAATATTGAACCTTAACAAGAAGGGCACTGCTTTCCACATAGTGCTATACAGACTGGATGAACTGTCATATCATTTATTGATTCCATAACCAGTTATCTCACTGAGATGTCTTTTATAAAAACTGCTGATAGTGATTTGGGAGAAGGAGGGGAAAAAATAAAAGAAAAAGCCGTTCTACCTAGTAGTATAGTATCTGAAATGCTATAGGGAAATGTTCATGTCTCTGCAGAGCTGCAGTTATTTATCATTGCTGTATCTTAAACTTATAACTTGCATTGACCTGATTTGGGGATTTTGTTTGGTGCTTTTGACAGGTTTTTTCGTGTGGTTTTTTTTTTGTTGTTGTTTGTTTGTTTGTTTGTTGTTTTGTTTTTGTTTTTTTTTAAATGATTCATTGATACTAGCATATGTTACAAGAAATTTTGAATTTATATCACCAACAGATTCAGAATAGTTTTATCAACATGGAGTTGAATCCAGCAATCAATGCATTTGATTTTACTGTAATTACTAAAACCTTCAGGTCTTGATGTACAAGTTATTTCGGGAGACCTGTAAGAAGAGTTGTACAGAACTGTAACTGAGTACACTTCCCTAACAGTCAGGGGTGCAGGGCTGAGTTTTTCTGGTTTGTTTCTTTCTTTTTTTTCTTTTTTCTAAGCTTCTGATGACGATACATGGTTGGTTTATGCTTTGAACCATGAGTATGTTTATCCTTTTTTGAGACTTAATGATGATGGTTAAAGATGTTACTGCCCCATCTGCTCACTACCAATTCTGTCTGGTGGGATAGTTCTTAGAAATTTCTCCCCGTTTGCTGCAGAAAAATAGTTTCGTCAAAGAGAGCCCATCAAGGGAAAGAGTTTAATGTGTCTGAATTTGCTGAGTGTAAGTTTTACTGTTTATACCTTAAATAATCAATTTCATTAATGGGCTTTCATAAGTGACTTGCCAAGATGTTGTTTCCCATTTAAAATTGTTTAGTTTCATTTCACTTTATTAGACAGTGATTCATTTTTTTTTTTCATTATTGAATGCTGCTCACCTTCTCAGGCCACAAAGCTTAAATAATGGATTTTTTGGAGAAGAACAGTTGATTTTTGCATCTGGCGTTGCTAGTCTCTCAATAAATACAGCGGAGCAGATTTTCAGATATATTTGTGAAATTTCAGGCACAGTTGAAGAGATCTTAACATGCTTCTGACTGCAGAGATCTGGCTTGTTCTTTGTAATAATTTTTGCTTTATACTGTGCTGGCCTCCTCTGAGCCATAGAGGCTGAGTTATATAGGGGTTAACATGGCATAAAGATTTTCTAGTCACTCTCCCATTTTGTAGGGCATACCCTGTACCTGTGATTGTGTGTGTGAGTGTGCACATTCTGTGTTGTTCTTTGAATGCAGTCAGTATCCTCCACTTCTCTTCTCAGCTGTATTTGACCCCTTCTTCAGGAAACAGTTCCAGAAGCACTGCGTAAGATTAAGAATACAGACCATTACTCTTTCAATCTTCTTGGATTACTCTTCTTCTATACCGATTAAAAACTGTTCTTTATTTTGATGGGCTAGTTTTACTGAAGGCGGGCATTAAATCTAAAGAAATGTCTCATGTCTGTTTTAGAGCCCAAATGCAACAGAAAATGTATTTCTGCTGCATTTATGCATAACATGGGCTGAATGCCTTAGGACACTTGAATTGTCTTGAAGAGACTCTGATGTTGCTTTTATAGGGCCAAAATGCCTAGAGGACAGAGGGGAATGTGTACTGATGGTGTAGCCTGTGAGTCTCCTCATAATGACAATTAAATTGGCCAAAAACTGCATTAAGAGTGGGACAACAGGGTCTTGTTGTGGCTGGTTTCCTCTTTCCCCACTCAGCAATTTTACCGGCATCTTTACATCTGATGGCATATCTGGGTACCTTCAGCTTGGCACTGAATTACCACCCTTGGGCCCTGCACTACTCTAAGTAGGGATGAGAACATCCTATCAGCAGTGATGTTACTGCAGCCATGGTGATGGGTCTTGGAGATACAAGGACCCATCACCATGATGCTTGTCGATGGAACTACCTCCGGAAGAAGCGGACATACTTTCCCACTCAGTCCCTTCCTCTGAGCCCAAGAGGAGACCTTGCTCAGTCTTCCAGGAGTTACCTCTAACAAATGCGACCATCTCTTTCTGCAGGTTGTTTTCCCTCCATAATGGGTTTGGATTTTACTACAGGTCCCTCCTATCCCTTCAACATGCATTCCTTTCCTGATAGGATTTGAGATGTCTTGGAAGATGTACTTAAAAGCTGATCATAGGTTGAATTAATTCCTCTAGGTATATTAATCCTTATCTCATGAGAGTTAGATGTAACCAGAGTGCCTTTACTCAGAATATTGCCATAAGTATTGGGATAAGCTCTCATGTTTCAGAACAGCAGCAGACTTCGGCACGGGTTGATCTTTTCTCTTTTTTCTGTTTTTAAAATAAAGCTAAGATATTAGTACTGTGTTACATGTTGATGGTGATTAATGAAACACACTGTCCTGTAATAATAATGTGCCGAAGATATTTAATTTGCTTTAAATTCAATATTCAATAAGTAGTACTTTGTTTCACCTGAAATATTTGCTATTAAATGCTTCTAAAAATGTAAACTTGGTGATTGTAAGATAAAATTTCACCATTTATAGCAAACAATCTATGCATTGCTATTGTAAGAAATACTGCATTTTTTTGTAAATGTGGTTGCCAGATGAGTGAGTGTATTTTTGACATTGTTTAGCCTGCACTGGCTTGGAGAGGTATTCCTTTTCTAGTATTAATAGCATCTAACACTGTTCATTTTTCTGGCATATACTAAAGCATTCAGAGCAAACTGAATTCCTGGGGAGGAACATTGTCTTAAACATTTGCTTTATCTGTTCATTCCAGTAGATGGCTACAGTTCACTACCAAATTGTGGTTATAATAGATTTTTTACAGTAAGTAAATCAGAAGATGAAGGTTGAATTACTATAAATGAGTTGACCTGTACATTTTTCTTATTTCATGTGCTTAGTCATGCACTATTCACTATTTTTCTATGTACACCTTTTTCAAACTGCAGGAAAATGTTGTATTTTTTTCCTGTTGGTTGAGGTTTTATGTTATAAGTGTCTCTCTTGCAGTTTTCTCGTATTTCTAATTGTGCCTGATTGGAAGAATGCTTATACTATCCAAACACGGAGGGCACTCAATTGCTGAAAAGCTATATGTTACTTTTATAAAAGTGGATACTTCCAGAGTCTCAACATTCTTTTAGTTTTGTTTCTGGGTTTAGGCATTTTAAATGGAAACTGGCCATTTAGCACTTGCTTTTGCCAAGTTGACTTTAGCTTTTATAGAAGCAGATGTTTTCTAGTAAGCCTTTTCAGTCCTAAGCATGAAGCAGTGACTAACACATAGAAAAGTATGTTTACCTTTGCATTTCATCTGTGTTGTACATTGCAATGTTTCATTGCTCTCAATTCCCATCCAGGTCTTTCTTTTTTTAAACCTAATTTGCATACAACTAAGTTGATACAAACGAATTTCTTTTAAGCCCTTGGAAAAGCAGCTTGCCTCTGAAAAGGTACTCATTAGCAGTTCGCAGAGTGGAATTCTTTCAAAGGTACATTACTCATTTGTACTGTATGAAGTAGTTCACAGTACAACATTGAAATATTAGGTATGCCTTTTGACTTTCTCAGATCGAGTGATTCTGAATTCGTCATGTAAACTAGTGAATATTTTGCTTTAATTTTCAATGAGAAGGAAGTGTGGAAACTGACTTCTATTTGTAATCATATTTGCTGGTAAATGCTACTACCATTTCGCTTTTATTTTATCCTAATCCTTTCATTTTTGCCTTACAACAGCTACAAGCTGAGCACAGCAATTTAAGGTGCAGGTTTTTGTTATTTTACAAATGAAAGGGCCATTTTTTGCATTAACTGCTATGCTGTGCTATTGCAATTTTAGGTCCCTTTGCAATCAACTGCCAATTTATATAGCTGGCTACAACTGCTTAATCTATTATTAATAAGCAGTGCTACTGAGCTCTACAAATGATAAAAATGGTACCAGTTTTATACAGGAATTTCATTTTCATATCTAAACTACATACAATAACTTTATTCTCTACCATGAAGATAAATGTCTTAATTATTTATAAATTCTTTATATTTTATGGTATCGATTTAGGGATTCATTAATTATCCTTGAAATATATTGAGAGGCCTTAGCTGTAACTAAAATATTTTTCATTTACCCATTTAGTTACAGTGTTAAGGGCCAAAATTTAATGTGTTTACAAAATAGTTTTACAGTTTAATACTGGGTTGAATATTCTAGAAAATAAATGAATGCTGTGTTATTCTTAAGTTCTAAAATTGAGTATTTCGGATTATGTGTGTTAAATCTCAGCTTTCTTCTATGTTTAGATTTTTATTGTAGCCACATGATTCATTAAACGAGTTCGTCCTCTGAGAGGAAAATGTATTTGACCCCTTCTTGAGAGCATATACAAGAAGTTCATCAAGAATCACAGGTTTTAATAAGGTAAACAGTGTTCGTTCTGTCCCCTCCGGTGTTTGTGGAACTGGGACATGTCCAGCACTCGATCCTCACACTGTGGAAACACACTGGCTGCCCTAGAGAGCACCTGGCTGTGTTTAGGACATCTCAGTCATGAGAAGGATTGTACCTGGAGGGCAATTATGGTCAGGACAAGGGATGCACAATAATAAGTCCCTGGAGCACTTTAATGGGCTGTAGGAAGGAAAAAAAGAGGGGAGGGGGGAAGGAGAAAAATTACTAAGGTATCAATTGTGTTTCTAAGAATGGACTGTGAGATACTGAATAGTGTTTGCTAGAATGTATTTCTGGTCATGCAAACTTATGTCTAATCAGATACCTGAATTTCTTGGAAACCCCTTCAGAATTTGTTTTCCTAATTATTTAGGAAGAATGCAGAGATATATTAAGTGTGTTCCTTGTTGTTTTTGTGTAATATGCTTCCCAGATTAAGCATTTCCACAAACGATTCGCTAGTCACAGTGGACATTATTTTTTCCCCTCTCCTTTCTGGAATTTAATTTCATCTGAATTGTTGTGTGTCTTTTCTGTAACCTTTAGGTGATTTACTCCCACACAGACACGCACACACACACACACGCGTGTGCACAGATGTGAAAAGTTTAGCTTAGATGGGAGAACGCCGAGACACAGAGCATCCGGACTCCGAAATCCTGTCCTCCCTGCCTTCGGAGTGCCGGGGCGCAGGGGCACGGGGCTGTCACACGCCGGGATGGATGCGGGGCTGGCGCCTGCTGTTCCCGGCGCTGCCTCTCTCGCCTCCCAAACCTTGCGCGGCCGCGGGGCCGGGGCCGCTGCCCCTCCGCGCTCAGCCGCTAGGGAGTGTCGCAGGGAGAGGCTCCGATTAATTTTTCCACTTTGCCTGTGAAAAAGCTGGTTTAACTTCACCCCCAGCTGCAGCACTTGTGTGTTGTAAACAGACTCAAATATTACAAAGGCGTTTGTCTCTATGATCTTTAGAAGGATTTAAAGATGGAACGTGGAACCCTTTTATAAGCAGACATGAATTATTTTTGCTCAGATTTTGTGTTTACTCATAATACTGCTAGCACATTTAGTTAATCATAAACTTATTTGTGTAATTTGTATAGTAAGTGCCTCATACCTGTCTCCTAAAGAGGTAAACATTTTTAATCTGACAGGGGCTGAAAAACAGCAGTTTGTCTTTATCTAATTATTTTCTTAAAGGTTGGTCAGCAAATGTCATGTATTTCACCAACATTGTGCTTGCTTGGAAAGAGATGAGATATTTACATTACAGTGGCTCGAGAATCACAGTAAAAATGCAACTGCCTTTAAAATGCATTTTGGTAGTTTGGCGAGTTAATTCGGTAAGGTGGTAGTGCCATGGTATTTAACAAAATAACAAACGTCCCTTTAAAGGATGACACAAACAAAATTACACCCGTTTCCTTTTACTTACTGATCTGAGGAGCTTATATTTAAATGACAGAAGTAGTTGATATAACAAGCTTGTGAATTCTTTCCTTCCACCTGGGGAATTAAAAAAAAAATTGTAACGAGTATACTAGGGTGGCTGACATCAGGTCTACATTATATGTTTGCTTGCCTGGGGTGCTCTCATAAAAAATAAAGCAGAGCTTTATACAGTTATAGTGTGCACTAAATTTGTGTTCAACATCCATAAATAAAATATTCAACTCCTTCTGAAAAAAAACCTATTGTTTTGAGATATTTCAGGCCAGAAAATATGCCACTATTGTGGAGAGTAGAGGGTTTCACCTTTGGCTTTGCTTTTACTTTTTAACGATCATCATAGTTGCTGCATACCTTTATTGTTGCTTTTGCCTCTCTGGCAGGATGGAATATACAAAGGAGTTTCTTTCTGTAAATCATATTTAAAAACAATTCGGAGAGCAAACCACCCATTTATGCTGTAGTATGTTTTGGTTCTGAGTAAGCAAACTGTATGCCTAATGATTTCATAAGAATTTAATATTGTGTGTTTTACAGATGGAAAAATGTTGATAAATTTGGGTTAATTTCTACTCTATTTATGGAACTACTTATGCATTTTTTAAAAGAAACAGAGTCTTCTTAAATTATATATAACTTGAAAAAGGGTCTGTTGTTTATTTTATTTTAAATATTAGATTGTCCCTGAACAAGGCAGCCAGAGTATTATGTAGAACACTATTTACGGAAACAGCAAACTAGTAAATCTATGCTCCACTAAAGTAAAATGTTATATTATTCTGATAATATTTGACTTTTGCACAATATTTAAATGAACATTAGTATAAATAGGAATGCTTAACTAAAACACAAGTTCATTGTGTAGGCTAATGCATTACTCTTGTATATTTGTACATGAGTGAACAATTATTCTAAAAAGTTTATACATGTGTTCCAGTGACCAAACTTGTATTAAAACAAACTGTTCCGATAGTGGTGACAGAAGACATGGTTGATGGTTGTGTTTGAGAAGTAAATGGGCAAAATATTTGTGGATCTTTTAATGATTACAGTTCTTGATAGCTTTCATAAGAGTGCACATAATTTGTGACAACTCTAATAAAAAAATGTGGCAGAAAAACTTTCTGAGTTAGCGGCAAAGTAAATGGGGCAGGTTTTGCATTTTGAACAGAAATCTTATGAACTGTGATTGAATTTGTCGTGAAAGTGTGTCAGAATTAATAAAGTATTTACGTGCAAGGTTGCTGGGCTTTGCAGCCTGGTTAGGGCTGAGGATTGGTTAACATGAAAAGTCATTTCTGTGCATTTGGTACTCGACAGCAAAGGACAAATGTACTTCTGTGCATTTTGGATCATAATGCCATTTCTCATTTCAAACCATTTTTGTCAGGACACCAGGCAAAACAATGATGCTTTGAGGACGTAATTAAAGATATTGTTCAAAGAACAACTTTCTGCATATTTGAATTATTACTGTCATCAAAATCATACAAATATGGAAATATGATTGCCAGAAGCACATAAATCAATGATCAGCATGGCCTCAAAATCCAATAAATATGTAGAGTTAAATACTTTAAAATGCAAATTGCATCTGATAATTTGCATATGGTAGAATTTAAAGGAAATTTTGTTGCTTAACAACCTCTAAGGTAGCAGTTAGGGCTATGGGTAAACATAGATTTTTTTATTCATCATTGGTCAAGTTGCAAGATTTGATAAATGATAGGAGACTGCTTTCCTTGGTTAAAATGACTGCATTCTTTACTGAATCCTGAAACTGCCTTGAAGTCATCTGAATAATTAAGAGTTAATTATTCTTCATCCATCTAAATCAGAAAAGGACAGATTTAGGGAAGGAATTTATAATTTTTGCCTCATGTCCTGTCATGTCGTAATGTGATAAACTAAACTGACTCCAAATAATATCTAGTGACCTTATAGTAATTACGCCTCACAAAACATTCTGGTTGAAATTTTTTAATTGCTTGCATCGATTCCAGAAACTACATCTTAACAGACTCTGAAGTTTAATTGTGTTCAAAAGAAAGCAGTAGAAAATCTGTGTTCTGTTACGGTTCTAGTTTAGTCTTATCGGGATAGATACTGTACAAAGTCTTTCACTTTTTCACCTCTGTTAGTGCCTCTCTCTGTTTTTTCTGTTTTGCTCTTTTTGTATGCAAGCCATTATTTTTAAAGGATAATGAATATGTACATCAAGAATATAACCTTTTCTTTTTTTCTTAAGAAAAACTTTCTAAGTTTAACAAAACCAGGCATTTGTCAGTGGCATCAGTTCTGGTTTGCTTGCTTTCTGCAACTTGGAAAAAAATGTACCCTTAAAATAGGGGCAAAGAAAACAAGAATTTGCTGGCATCTGTCTCCCTGTGGAAAGAAGGACAGTTTCAGAATTGAAAATTGAAGCCTGTTTGTATTTGCTAATTTCAAAGTAGAATTTTTTTTTTTCCCAAGAAGAAGGTTTTACGAATGTTTACTGATCACAAGAGGAATTGTAATAAAGAAATCAATATGCATGATCCCTTTTCATGTAGTACAACAAGGTTACACTGTTAGGTTAAGTACAGGCTGCATTCCTTTTCAGAAAATCAATTTGCTGTATAGTGTGCAACAGCAAGTCTCTTCTGAAAGAGTCATTTTATGTTGTGTGCACAGTAAATTCTATATTGACGCCTTCAAATAGTATTGACTGATTAAAAAAAAGAAGAAATGCTAAGCACAGTACCCTTAAAAGAGTCTTATAATTTTCAAGTAATTGCTTGCTTGCTAATTACTTAATTTCTTTCTAAGAGACAAACTGATAAAACATGTTCTTACATATCCTTTAAATTATTAATACTGTAAAACCGGTGTTGTGACATTATTTTCAAAATCTTTTAAAATATTATTTTCATAATAGCAACAGAATCCCATATGTGATTTCAAATACTGTAAATTTAGTGTAAACTTATTTACTGAATTCAGAGGGTGGGGACTTGGGGAGTTGGTTGGGGTTCTTTTGTTTGCTTGTTTGGGGGTCCGTGTTTTTGCCTAATTTTAAAATTTATATTTACGTCTGGTCATTGTTTGCAAAAGAAAGTAAGTATTTGCAGTTGTTATGGTTGTGTACATTTAAGCCGTGATGGCGCTTGCAAAGCGGCACTGGGTTTTTGTAAAGATTGTCTGTTACCTGCCTGGATTCCAAACAAAACAAGCAGTGCATAGAGAGGGAGGGGAAAAGTTAGTAGCTGCACTCAACCTCCTTAGACATAACATGGCTTAAAAGCCAGTTTTTATAAGGGAAATATATGGAAACGTGGTTTATTTTCAGTTCTTGTTTTCTCAGAACATAAAACTATGTCTTTTAAAATGCTTTGACCATTTTTGATGCAACTGTTCAATTGTAAAGACAATCTTTTGCTTTTTGTGTGTTTTTTACTGAACAGTTCTTGATGGACTCTGACTTTTCCTTTTATTTCTGTCAACCCAATTACAGTACATTAGAGCGCACCCTGATCCTACTTGTTTGCCTGTTATGCAGTGTATATGTTTAACTCATAAGCATGTTCATTTAGATATTTCAGTCTGATCATGCTGAATGTCTTGCAGCAACACGTATTGATGTCTACAGAACATTAGATACTTTCAACCTCAGTTATTCATTCTAGAAATCGTAAAATGCAAATATATATGGTTTTGATTGCTTTTGAGCTGTCGTATCTGAAAAAATGAATTTTCCAATTTGTTGTTTCTCTGTCAAATTCAGCTGTTCATTATTATGCCCTAAATAAATTCCGATTTTAATTACAGAGAATTTAGTTCATTAAAATTTGAATTACTTAGAAAAATACCAGTAATTTGAATTAGCAAACTGGCTAAACCATTCATGTATTTAGCTCCAAAGTTAAAATACTGTTTGTTATGATTTCACTTTCTAAAAAAACCCAACAAATGTTCACCTTTTAAAGGCAGGCTGGCATTTAACATTTACTAGTATTAGAAAGACACTTATCTAATGATGTAGCTATTTCCCATGCATTTTTTTTTAAGTTTAAGAGATTTGCTTCATTGCTAGGCTAGAAAGGAAGTGATTCAAAAGGCTGACTGCATTTATTTCTTTTGGTCACAAAGATGTGTGTAGCAAAACTACTTGAGGTATAATTCATTGTTTAGAAACCCTGGGCTGCTGTTTGTTTGCAGCATTCTTGTTAGGGGTCTGAATTGCCCAAACAACAGTGTAAACCAAGCCAGGCATAGCAGCAGACAGAAAAATACATTCAACTAGTGGGATCATGGATTTGTTTGATTCAGGTAATTGAAAGTGTTTCATACTATTATTGCAACTTGAAGGCTTGTTTAAGTGTCTAGCTGTCAGTCAGTTTGGAAGGTGAAAAGTATTCGATTGTCACTCTGTCAGTCAATAGAGATGAGAACTGTCTGCCTAATGGATTTCTTTACGTAGATGTCTGCATGGAGGTAGAAGTAAAATCAATGTGTTGTCATGTGCAAGTACGCTGCATCAAACTGCCAGGTGAAATGCAACTGTATTTCTGTAACGTCTACATCCTTGTGTTGTTTGTGGAAGACAGACAGATGTTCCCGGTGTTTAAAGGTAACAAACTCTTTGTGGTCACACACAAAGCTTTATTTTTGAACATTTTGTAAGAGTTTCATCTATTTCCACTTGCTCCAGAGGTTTTTTTTCCTGTTTGCTTGATCATATCAGGGATCAATACTCAAAAAACAGGATTTAACTTAGTAGGAAAAAACGTTAGGTTGTTATTCCATGAGGCTCAGATGGTTTTCTTTTAAACCTGGGTTTCTGCATGTTTTCTGTTTGTCACTGATGACTTATATTGTGCTAACTATGCTTCCTGCTCAAGTTTTGGCTATTAGTTTACCTACATTTATTAGAGTGTGTATTGACTTCCTATAGCAAAAGAAGAAGAGATCATTTCTTGAGTAACAGAAGGTACCAAAGGCTTTCAACACCCTTGATGAAACAGGCATCAATCAGTGACCTCTCTTCTTTCTCTGGGAGATGCTTACAATATTAAGTTCCACTGAACAGGATCTGTAACAAGTGGCATCTGGAAAGTTATTATGACATTTCAGAATAATAGTACTGGTTCTTATAGTTCTCACTAATTCCAGGCTTAATCCTATATAAAATAGGTGCATTATGACGGTAGCCAGACATCTTATTAAAACTGTTTTCCTGTTAACTGATACAACACGTATAAAGACATGATTCTTAGTCCCACTGAAGGTGGCAGGCTAAAATGAGAGATACCAACTTCAAAAAATGAATTATATAATCACCTATTTTCTGTTGTATCATTTGTATACTTGTGCTGTTTTTGAGAATTAAAATATGTAGCTCTTAGCTGCTGCTGTAGGGAAAAAAGAAAAAGGAGTAAGAACCAATTCCCAGTGAAGGAACTCGACCGTAGGTAATGAAATCTGTAAGTAGCAGAGACTGGTGGTAAAACAGAAGGTAGAACTTCAAAAGAAATATCAGGATTTTGGTTTTGGCTGTAATAATTTCAAGATGAAAGAAAAAGTGTTGGGTGGAAGATGGCCCCTGAGAGGTAGGGGCAGGGCTGTGAATTTTCAGCAACATTGTTAAAAATTTCCTTCTTAACTTGAATGAGTGCTTCCAGTTTTTGCAGTAAATGATGTCGGAATTCTGCTGGTGGCAGTCTCCTTTGCTCCTAGATTGCTGTGTCTCCTGTATAGGGCGGATGGGGGAAAATAGTGTGTGATACTTGTAACTTGAGATCATAGTATGTTTATGAAAATAGGCAGGAATAGGCACAAATTCATAGACTCAAAGCTGAAGGAAATGCTGTGATCATCTAACCTGCTAGCCATCCTCAAAATGGTTGTAGTTTCACCCAAAGAGTATTGGGTTTGATGCTTTCTAATTTGTATACTTTACTTCTCATGTGCTGTTTAATATTCAGCTTCTGACAGCTCTTACAGAGATTTTGGATCTGGCTTTGTTTTATAGAGGAAGCAGAAGATGCTGTAAGATACAAAACAGGCATCATCATTAGGGTTTGAACGATGATTGTCTACCTCTTTTGAGCTAATTATTCAGTTAGAAAAGTGGGCAGTAGAAGGTGATCTTCTGTGGGCAGTTCTCTAGAAAAAGGCATTTTACTCTGGCCATAGTTAATGTGTCAAAATAGTTATATATTTTCTATCAGTCTGTTTTTTATATGAATAATAATTTATTTTGTTGGAGTGAAGATGTTTCCAATATGTGCAATTAGTTGGTTGGTAAGTGATCTAAAACAAAGCAATAGCTGTGGAGCATATAGGATCATTGAGTTCATCAGTAGAAGTGGCTGTGACATGCTGGATGCACAACCAAAAGTGTGCCTGTGTCCTGGGCTCCCAGCAGGAAAAAAAAGAGTATCCATTTTGTCTGTTTCCCGTGATGATGTGTTCTTTGTGCTGTACAATGAAGTCAGGGAAAAATATGGGAAATGATGATTTTTAGAAAGCCTTAGGTTGATTTAAATGGATTTATGAGAGATCTGGAAAAGTACCACAAATGAACTCCTAAGCTCCTTGCCTCAGCAGATACGGAGGTGTGATCTCTGATTCAGATACAGTTGAGAATTAAATTGGCAGCAAGAAAATATACAAATAGTGTAATATCAGATACTGAAACATTTTTAGCATCAGTTACAGAGCTAGCATTTACAGGCTCAGTCTACTTTTATGACATTACTGGGCATTTCAAAGAGTTAAATTCTTTGGTCTCTGTTCCTCTCAAATATACTTTTATTTCTTGTACAGCTTTCTAAATTTCTCTCTTAAATGTTTTGTGTTCACTAATCATGAAAATATTGCATGTGACAGAAAATGATGGTTCTACAGATGATTTTAATTTTTGTTATAACCTGTAACCCTGTAATCTCTTAAGCCACAGAACATAAAATGTAACTTTTTAATTTGGTGGATTTCTTAGGACTTCTTTTGAGCTTCTCTTTCCTTTGCTTTCCCCCTTTCTCCCCCTTCCCTCACCTCCCCCTCCTCTCCTCATTAGCACAGTAGTCTACTTAGTTCAGTTTTAAGTCTCTTGGTTTTTCTTCCCCGCCATCTCCCCAGCCTAGACGCTCAATGTAGCATTCAAAAAATATTACCGTGAATCATTATATAATAAATAGCCAATAGCAGTATTTTTTTCTGAAAGTCATTTAAAGTTGCATGAGAGATTTGAGTTTATACAAGCATGATTGCCCAGGAAAGCTGGCAGTAGTCAGTAGGAGCAATAGTGTGATGTCAAATATGTGATCAAACATATGAATATCTGTGGAGCTCACAGCAGCAAGAGAAGGATCCATTTTGTATGTTTCCTGTGTGGAGAGGTGCTTTTGTGTTCTCTAATAGTGCTTCATTTCTGATATTAAAAGATAATGTATCTGTTCTTAGCATTGCTCAGACAGTTTAATTACCACCTAAGTTCAGATATTATTCCTTGTCAGATCTTTAAAAGCACAGTTTTCCAGACGCTGAGGTATCTGCCTGTTACGGGTTGCTGATAGCCTAGTGTGAGAAGTGTTTGTGCTTTATAGGAACAGAAACTGTACTCATTACAGGCAGCAGAAGATATTTAGCCAGAAATTAGGAAAGGGAGATGCACGTAGAATGTGGGCAGAAGGAATATAAGCCTTTCGGTGACTCACCACGGCTCTCACTTGGAAGGACTTGTGGCTTGCCTCCAGGTCCATTCAGGGTTTTGGTTTTTAATCATGTATCTGGCATTTGGTGATCCTTTTGTTTCTCGATCATATTGCTGTAATCTCTTTGTCCTGTTGCCTTCTCCTCCCCACCCAGGTGCCCAATATAGAGTTTCCAGCAGAAGCAGCAAAGAGAAAATTATTTGTGGCTGTTATCTTAATTCTTATGTCTAAAGTATTTCAATTAGGCACTAAAGGCATAATACAAAGCCAGGGGAGAGATGTGGATCCCTTCCAAAGGTAGGAAAGAGCAAGAGCTTGTCTTGGTCATGGGCAGAAAATGGGTCAGAGAAGCCACTTCTTGCCGGTGACTGTGGGGTCTCCAGACAAATAGCTTTCAAACTGAGACAGCTATTGTGCGCTGGAAGGCAGGCCAGCAGGATACCATGGCCTTCACCCTTCCTCTCCCCCCACAGTGACTGATTACAGATGTGTAACTACGCTGTTGTTTCCCTCCCTCGGGAACTTGAGACCATGGGCTGTCCTCCCTTGCCTTCCCTTTCTCCTTGTCAATCAAACACAGAATTTGCAAGCAGTATTGATTAGAAATGTGGACATTTTTCTTCAGTCAATCTCTAGCTACTAGGCTTGATAGCTCATCTTTGGCATGTTAAAAAAGGCCCCCCTCTGCTATTCCTGTTGACTGTCACTTGTCGTAGTGCCGTAGTCTGGATTTGTTTCTATGTAGAGAAATATTTTGTAGGAGATGCTGGAAAAATCTTGTGGGTAGAAATTGGCTTTTTCACTTTCCTCTTGTTTCCTCTTTTGGAATAATTCCAAAGAAAATGCATTGGTCATGCAACTCTCTTTGCATCACTCTTGGTGAGATTGATTTGGCATTAAAATCTATCTTGTGTGATGTTTCTTGTCTCAGAATGAACATAGAGTTCTTGGAGGCATAACATCTTTAAATCTTTCCACTTCTTCTTAAGGCCGTATCATACTCTAAAAGAGAAATTCAGGATTCAGATTCAGTTCAGTTCCTATTAAGGGCAAAAATACCTTGTTATTCTCTTATTGAGGTAAATCAAGAGTCAAAGACAGTCAAAGATGGTTAAGATCTGCAAGAAATTGTAACAAACTCTCCTGAACATTAACAGCAATGCATTTTGTCAGATGGATATTCACTTTGAAAGATGCTTCTTGCAGGAACAGCTTGTTGGTAATTTTTTTTCTTGAAATATTGGCAAATAAGCTCTGGCAATTTTAAGAGGTTTGCAACCCTGATCAGTAAATTGGTGGAAGCAAACTTATGCCAGCTCCTGGACTGCAGTTGTTTACAATCCATCATATTATCTTAAACTACCACTGACTTCACTTTACATGTGTATGTAGAACATACGCATGTAAAGTCAGTCCTTCTGTCAAGTTTGGTATATAGAACATAGGCTGTTTTATGAGGATGCAGCAAATACTTGGGACTGATAAGACTCTTATTCTCCTAAAAATTGCCACTGTGTGTTCCTTCCTCTACAGTAGCATGGAGATGGGCATTCTAGATTATCGTGTTTTTTAGATTTCTCTGTTTCACTGTTAATTTGGCAGATGGATCTGCTGCATTCTTAGCAAGTCCGTGGATGACGGCAACTTTGTGAGGGCAGTCAGTGCACTGGGCTGCCTTTGAGTGGGACCTACTAAGAATGGACAAGTGAGCTGACAGGAGCCTCATGAAGCAAGGCAAATGCAGAATCCCATGTTTAGGATGAAATAAGTTCACACAGCAGGACCATAGGGCTCTGACTTGCTAGAAATCAGCTTTGCAGAAAAAGGCCTTGTGCTTCTAGTTGAGGACAGGTTGAAGATTGCAGTGTGCCCTTGCAACAAAGAAGGCTGTTTGCATGCTGGGCTGTGTTGGCAAGAGCATAGCCATCAGGTTGTGGAAAGTGATTCTTACCCTCTAGCTGTCATTTGAGATCACATCTGGAATATTGTGTCCAGTATTGGAGTCCACAGTGCAAGACTTCAATAGAGTCATAGTGAGCCTGGCAGAGGGCCACCAAGCCAGTCCCAAGCAAGCCTCAGGCTTCCTGACTGATGTGAAAGGGGAAGCTAAGGGAGCTGGACTCATTCAGCTTGAAGAAGAGAGGACTGTCTGCAACCACCGAATGGAGTATGGAGAAGTCTGAGCTGAACTCTTCTTGAAGGTGCATAAGTGTGTCCTGGAAAACAGGACTGCACCTTGCCCAGTGCACTGTGCTGCAGAGATATTTCCTAGTTACCTCTCTATCCAGTTCCCTTTTCCACATGTTCTAGCCATGTCTGCTAGTACCAAGAGTGACAAGGCTGGAATTGTGTTTATCATCTGTCCTCTAGAAAACGGGAGGACCAATCCATGCCTGTTTCTATTTTCTTTGGTTCTCCTAATGTAATTTTACTCACTTTATAGTATTTTTCTGATAAGGTATTATGTTATGTAGACTTCTTGATAATACTTGGTAGAAAAAAGATTCTCCTTTCGTATGTTTCTCCTTTCCCAACCTGATCGGGAAAAGTCCCAACTATTTCAACATTATTAGAATGAGAAATGAAAAACTGCTGCATCTATCCATGTGAATGAAGAGCAGGTGTCAGCTTGTTCGAGGAGAAATATATTCTGGGCAGGTTGTGAAACAGAAAAAGAGCCCTATGGACAATTGTTCAAATAGAGAAAATAGTAATAATTGGTAAGGACTGTTCTAGTAAACAAGACTGCTGGCCATCTTCTATGCTTCTACGCTTATCAGTGTAAAGGTCTGTAGCTCTATCTCCAGTAATATCCAAGGTGTCTTAGATATACAGGGAAGGGGCAGCGCCCTTTTCTGGACAACTGAAAGAGCTGGGAAATAACATCTGGATTAATAGGCAATAGCAGGAAAATGTCTGCTTTCACTGTAAAATCTGATACTATGTATCAGTTTATATTTATTCTTTCTTGAAATGTAAATTCATGGTTTTGACCATGTTATTTAATACTGGGTTAATGGGTAGCTACCGAACTGTGGCTGTGTAGTATTTTTTTGAATGTATTTTTTCATTATTAACAATAGAAATATTTCTGAATGCCAAGTTCTTGAGTTAATGAGACTTTCCACTGAGGTGCATTGAAAGATGGTGTTTCACTTTCAGAAAAGTTAGTAATGAGTTTCATTTTTAGGGCAAACCTTTGTTCTTCATTTCTTTTGCATCTCTTTTGTGTTTCTCTTAGGAGGTCTCTTCAATAAGTTGTGACAGTTATTTGTAGCATACAGTCCCCACTGTAAAGGTGGGTATGTCTAAATTGAGGCTGTCAAAAGGGATTGTGAATTGCATTTCACAGTGCTGTAAGAACATGTAGACAAGTCTCTCTGAAGACCTCAGTACTGGTATTACATGGAACTGCTGAGCTGCTTGCTGAGGCTCCCTACACCTACATCATTTATTAAAACATTGCTACTTATTTATGTTCTGATGCTAAAGTAAATGCCCATTTTGTTTTGTAGACTTTACAGCCTTTTTCTTCAGTACTTAGGTCTTTCATCTCACTGCTTCATCCTCCAATGACTGGGTGTCTCTGACTGTCTAAAGCATGGCTGAAGACAGTAAAGACTTGGTTTGCTTTGTGTTAACTATAGCTGTCTGACTGCAGGGCAGTCTTCTGTGGCTCTGCATACTTACTCAGCTCCCCTCCTTATTTCCTTGGGGTTTTCCTAAATGTGATGAGATGGAGCTGAATATCTGTGTTGTTGACATGTATAGAATGTGATAAATATACCATGCTGCTCAACATACTGTTGAGATTTTGAATTTCTGCAGAATTTCAGCAGATCTGTATAGTACCTATGTCAAGAACTTTCAGTTCCTATGTCATGATGTTTCATGTACAGTTTCTTTAGCATTTTACCAAATTAGTAAATTTTACCTTCATTTTGTAGACATGGAAACTGTACAGGAAGAAGTGATTTACTTAGTCTCTAGGAAGCTGAGAATGAAACCTGAATTTCTTCTTCTTGTTCCTTATTCACTGAATGGTACTATTTTCCTTAAATAGTAATTTTTTTTTCCCCAAAGTTTTATAAATAATTTGGATAGCCTACTAAATATGCATGCTCTAAAGTACTCAAGCAGTTCCTTTTCATCTGGCACAGCATGGAACTAGCAGTTTTATCCGTAATCTACCCACAAAATATGTGACTACTGTGTTTAATTTATACAGAGGCCTATTCTTAGACTGCATTATAGTTTATAAAAAATTATTGGCATTATTTCATGAAATTAATCACTTGTAGAGAAAAAAAGGGGCAAATAAGAATGTTCTGAATGTTACTTACACTGTACTAGTTCATTCAAGGACTTTTGACTTTCTTACTTATCAAGAAAACCAAAACCAAGTACCTTCAGTTACTCAAAAAATACAAACAAGCTTTTTCTTTTTAGATAGTGCCTTCAGTGGCCTATTTGAGTTGGTTGGTTGGTCTTGGGTTTTGTTTTTGGTTTTTGTCTTGTTTTGTTTTCTCAAAATATTTTGAGAAAACGCCATGGTTTGTGACTTGCTGTATCTGACCTGCTGGATTAGTCCAAGCTCTTAGTGTAGAGGAGGGTGAATTGGGTAATAAAATGCATGATTTGAACACTCCAGTGCAAGTCATCAGATCTGCCTTTCTACTTTTTTGGGTGGTGAAAAAAAAGGTCTTCAAGGACTGGAGGGAGGTGCAGTGTTTTTCTTTGCCGCCAAATTGCAGGTTGTATCTTTTGATACGTTGCTTCTGTGACAGGATTACAAAAGGAAACATAAAGAAACTGATCCAATCTGTTCTGAGGCCTTGGAAGGCTCTTGGATATTTATTATCCACCACACTCTGAAGGAAAAAAAAAAACAGAACACCAAAGGGCTGTTTCTTGTTTTGATCTTAATTTAAATATTGCTGCATTTTGCATTCACCTTTGTACATATGATCCATAGCTATTTACTTAATATTTAATAATTGCATGCAGAGGCTGAAATGTTACTTACAGCATGTAGTTCAAATATTTACATGCAAAGTCAGTCTTTTGACCCGTGTTTTATAGGAGCTATCAATGTGGTGTTTTTTTCATTTGTTAGACCCTTATCTCATATTTTACAGATAGGCTTATTAACACACAGAGATTAGTGTTTATGGATTTGGTATTATGCATTTTTAATTGCACATCTTCTTTTCAAACCTTTTGACCTGGTGTTTTTAAGGCTGGACTGATGCTTTATGTTATCTGGACTATAGTGAGATTCTCTCTTTGATTTTTTTCCACCCCACTCCTAATGCAGAGTTTTGCCTTCTGCAGCCACTGGTACCTGGCTGTTCTGTGGAGTGACATTCTTGGGCGCCTCTCAGCCTGGCTCTTGTGAAGCTGGGAAGAGACATGGAAAACACAAAGAAGGCGACATGGTTTAGAGAGTTAGAACATCCTCTGAGACAGGGAGAAGCAAGGACACTTTACATTGTGGAAAGAGGAACAGATATGACGGGGCTGCTTGCAGAGGAGGAAAGAGCAAAGAAGTGGTGCCAGAAAAAACTTCTCAGCTTAAACAGTCTTCTCCGTTCTGAGGTCAATTGTATTTTACCATTGCATGTTTGAGTAATAATAGGTTGGGGTTTCTTTCTTGTTAGTTTTTTTTAAAGAGGCTGATAAGACAACAGCCAAAGAAACTCCTCTAATATTTTTTCTTGTGTTTTCCATTCTATTGAACGATGTAGTGTTGATACCTAAACTTGTAATTGCAGTCCACTTTGTATAGCTTTGGCTTCCCATTCCTCTCAGTTTCCAGATTCTCATGACTGCACACATCATGATCATTAGTCACTTCGAGCCAAAGACTACGGGTCAACTTGCTTACTTTGTTTAAAACTGCAAAGGAATTGCCATGACAGACTGGATTTCTTAACCCATCCCATTTCAGTACCCAGTGATCAACAGTGGAGGTTTCAGAGATGCAAGAAGCTTGATTTTGAACTGAAAAAGGGCAGGTTTAGATTAGATTTCAGGAAGAAATTCTTTACTTGGGGAGTTGTGGATGCCCCATCCCTGGAACTATTCCAAGGCCAGGTTGGATGGGGCTCTGAGCAGCCTGGTCTAGTGGAAGGTGTCCCTGCACATGGCAGGGGCTGGAATGAGCTGAGCTTTAAGGTTCCTTCCTACCCCAAGCTGTTCTGTGATTCTATGATGATTCTAAACTACATATTCTTTGGTTAGAATTTGGGTTAAACTCTGGAATATGATATTTAATAGATCTTGGAAAATTATTAGAACTCTGGATATTTTTGTTACACCATATAAATGTCTAATCCGTTTTCCAGCCTTGCTAAGACCTCAGCCTTAATGATATTTTGTAGCAGTTAGTTCCACTGTCTAATTATGAATTGTATGATAGAGTATTGCCTATTTATAATGTTTAAATTTCATTGGAAGTCCCTCGTGTTAAGAGTTGGAGAGAACAGAAGCTTTCCTTACTTTTCTGCCTTAAGGGCCTTGTGACTAATTTGTTCGTTTCAGGGATTTGCCTCATAGAAGAGAAACTCAACTGCACAATATTCAACTTAGAGTTTCTGAGAGGTTTTTGCAGGCTAATTACAAAGCCATTGTAATGAGCCTTGAGATTCCAATGTCATTGATCTTTTACATTTGGGAGAATTTGCTTCTAAGATTTTGGGCAGTAGCAGATTAAATTTTATTTCCAGAATAATGTTCAGTGCTACAAGTTGCTCCACTCAAGTGGAATGCTGTACTTGCATAGATCCCTGTGAAAAAAACCAAAACAAAACAGTAACAAATCAATGGATGACTTCTGAACGTGGATGTCAGAGTGCAGTGGATATGCAGTGTCACAGCCCAAGTCAATGCAGTGTGTTTGATGCTGGGCATATCATCTCATTGAAAGCATGGTCATAGAAATGCTAATTAATTTGTCCCAAAATACTTCCTTTTTTGAGAGTGTGTTTTTGTTTTGTTTATTTGTTTGTTTGTTTGTTTGTTTTCCTACAATATGATCCCAGGTTAGACAGGCCTAATTTGACTGTAAAGAATAAGTGTGTTATCACAGTTCTCCTAAACTTTTTATATGATTTGGTGGTTGTCTCTTGGGAGTATTTCTTCTGCATTATTGGGATTGATTTCAGGATATTTTGTTCCTATTGACTTTGCTGCTGCTGCTAGTCACAAGTGCTAGTCACTTAAAGTGACTGCACTTTGAACAAAGAACATCTAGATTACAGTACTATTTATACACTGACAACTCAGAGCCATCTCCCTTGAAGGTACAGATACAGATTTCCACCGAGTAGGTCCCTCCATGTGCTCCATGTGACATTCAGACAGTTGGAAGAACACTTGTCCCAAGATGCTAGAGAACAGTGAGTGTATCATTGCAAATCTCATCATCTCATACATAAGTCAACAAAATGCCAACAAAATTGAGATGGATAATTTATTTATGTCTGCTTCTCAGTGAAGATAAAACTATGTAAAACCACTTCTTAAACTAGGTCAGTAGAAGGCAAAGATAATTGTAAAGTCAAACCACATTTAAATTTTCTTCTCTCACATCCCTGCCCAGTGCATGGATGGCTGTACAAGTTCCTTTTAAGAATGTACTTCTTGCTTACTGATTGCAAATATCCTTTCATCCTCTCTGGAGACATAATCAGTGACCTGTTGGGCCCCAGATGCCTTTTGTGTCTTGACGTGTTATTTGACAAGGTTGGATTTGATGTCGACTGAGTTGTGTCCAAAATCTTATGAGGGAAGATAGTGAATTTATAAAATTCTGAGCTAATACTGTGCCTGTGTGATGGAGCAAATAAAATTGGAGGCAGACATATTTTTTCTGTGAAAAAGATCTCTTGATAGTGATAGTCTATAGTTACCGTTATTTGTTTGTTTTCTAAATATTGCTTAATGTCAATAAAAGAATGCAATTGGCAAGATGAATTTCCATGACTGTAGGGTCTCCAGCAGACTGGCAGTGGTATTTAGTTTGTGATCTGAATTTACGTGGATGGAATGATCACCTTTTAGTTTTGAGAAGGTGTAGAAGGGAGCCTTTGAGGCACTTCAGAGCCTGGGGACCAAACCTAACTTTGCCATGTGATTTGCTGTGGCTCACAACCCACTCCCGTTACCCTCATCTTTGCACCCCTCAGCCATCCTCTGATCCATTGCCTGTCCCAAGGGTCATGTGGTGAATGGAGGGCCTTGCATGCTGGAGAAGTACTTGGCATATTTAAAAATGTAATGTATTTATCTCCTAATATTAATAATTTCTCTTGATTTGCTTATAATTAATTAAGAATAATTTTAGTTTTGTATGTAGGCTAAAAGCCTCCTGTTTTATTACTTGCACTTTCAATTCACATTGACTGGGTCTTGCTAGATGAGGTAACCCAGGGGTGTTTGAACATATTCTTGCCGGTTAGACGCTGGAGAAAATAGTACACAATTCAAAATCTACTTCAGGTTTTAATTGCATCAGCTGCCTGGAAAGAAGCAAATGTTAATAAAGGTAAATACTTTCTTGTAGTAGAAAAAGGAAAGTTAAAAAAAAAAAAAAGTCCCTTTTGCTTAGATTTTATTCCACATTGTTGTATTACACACAAAAAAACCCCACAACCGAAACCCAACATAGTCTGCAGGCACTATTTGCAAGTGCAGTCTCAAAAGTACTTTAACCTTCAGCCAAACGTCCTGCTGTTTTAACCTTCCAAAACAGAGAAGGATGTGTGGCTCCTATGATGTAGAGTCCTATCTGGTCTTCTGAAACCTCAGAAACATGAAGAAAAAAATCCCCCATACCTGGCCTGCGAAATATAGAATGAGCTTTGTTGTCTACTATTTTGGAGGATGACATTAAAAGATGTACATTCAAATAAAATGTGCTATGGAATTATATAATATTCCATAATATGAGTAAATCCTGCCTAGCTTTCAGTGACGTATTTACCTGGGGGTGTAGGAGGGCTGTAGATATCAGTTTTCTGATGTTAGTGTGCCTGGCTTTTTCTGCTTTATCTTTCCATGTATCTGCTGTTGGTTAAATTGCTGGGTCCACACACCAGCCCCAACAACTGAGATAGCATTAAAAGCCTTTAATAAATGTCTGTAAATTCAAATTTTAGCTTTTTGTTATTGTCTATATAAATATATATATATGTATATGTATATAATCCCCTCCTAATTATTACAAGTTAACCAGTTGTTTGGTGTTTGGTTGTTTTGGTTTGTTTTTTTTTTTCCTCTGGCTGACACTTTTTTTAACAGTCTTTGAAGATTTGCTTCACTGCCAGAAGACTGACCACAAGAGAAACCTGGGTTTATTGAATATGTCAGTGCTCAATCTACTAATTTTCTTTGTGAAAACTTAATAGTAACCAGGTGCTTTGATATATAGCAGAAATAGTTTTTAATTTTATATTAGTCACTTTATAACACATTATATACACACTGTTAACCAATTCATAGTACTAGGCAAAAAGAAGATTTATTTTCCTATGCAAAAGAATTAGACCTATCAATACTATTGACACTTCTGATATTACGAAAATGGCATAGGCTTTTTTTTAATACAGGCACTGCTCGGATTTTTTGTATCAGTTTCTACTTATGTTCCAACAATCGCGTTTTGCAGAGTTTGTTAAGTTCCGTGTTTCTGAAGGGTAACACTGTAAATAGGTAACCTTCAAACAAACCAGGGGAAGGCAGGAACACTGGAAATCAGAGCCTGGCTGGCAAGCTTGCTTCTCCAGTCTTGTGTAGGAGTTTAGGAACTCTTGTGTCCAGATTTTTCTGCCTGCAGATTAGATGATACTTCTCTGCTTAAAAGGCTGGGGTTTACTGCTCTTTGATAAGTACATTTAGATGATACTCCCTACAAGACATATAAACTTTTCCTTTTGCTATGGGATATGGATGTTATATCAAGTTTGGTTATAATTTAGAGGAGTGATGCAAACCTCTGTCCTTAATCTACAGAGGTTTATTACTGCACTTTGTATTTACAAGGTGGTCTTGCAAAGTCCAGCTTCAACTACACATTAGAGTGGTATAATTCTATTCAAATGTACCAGTTATTTTAGGAGTGTTTTCACTTGCAATAGGCCTTTTGCAAAGCATATTGAACTTCATGGAAATTAACTGTGCTGCACTGTCTTGGAGTTGATTGAGCTTTAGATTTTGTGTTTGTGTGAAAGGATTTAGGAGCTTTACTGAAATCGAATTCCTAATTTAGTGGATGGTAATATAGCAAAGAATAAGAAAAAAATGGTAAATCTCGGATGGAGAGTAAGAAGGTGAACCTGGGAAAAAGATACTTGTAATAATATTTAGTTTTAATTTAATGCTGTATGGTCCCAGTTTGCTTTTCTTCTGGATTGAGAATATAGAAAAACTTGTATTCATGTACTCTATTCCTCCAAATTATACTTTAAGACTAGATCTAACAGTAGTGATTATGCCATACGTTTTCTTTCTCTTCTTTCAAATCTTACCCATTTTGTATTTGAAAACCAAAACTGTCAGTGGTCTGTTTGCTTTATCTCACTCATATGCACTGGAAATAGCTGGCATTTGTAGAACACACAAACTATTTTTGCCTGAATGCTCCATTTATGATTTATAGCCAACATGTATCCCTGATTTTCTTTTGAGAATGATCTTTATTGTCTTTGTGTACTAACTCATTGCAGAAGCACTTGTCTATTTTGAGCTAAACCAGACCTCTTGTAAAAAGAATCAAATTATTTCATCATGTTGAAAATGAAAAGCTATAATTACTTGTAATTGGGCTTCAGAATTTTTGAAGATTGGAAAATTCTTTTCCAGAGGTTTAAGATCACTCCAAATCATAACCTGTAGAAAATAGGAAATAATTTTCTGTTCAATTTAAAAGTGATTTAATTTACACTTTTGACAGCTATTTTCCTTTGATATTTTGGTAGGAGAAATCATTCAGGTGTGGTGGTTATTACTAAAATCTTTTCTAATATCCTTTATTTTATCTGGATCACAAGTTTATTTTGATTTCTTTAAGCCCAAACAGAATCTGCTGCAGTTTAATAAGGATGTAGAGTAATTTCGGAATGCTTGAGGTTATTAAACATGTGCCTGCATTTTATTTATTTGTTTGTTTGTTTCCTGGTCTTTGCAGTTACTTCTTTCTGTTTTAACAAAAGCACAATGTTCTTCGGTGCTTTAATCTGCCTCAGTTTAAGTGCAAGCTGGAAAAACCTGCTGTACCTTGTAGTTCTGGGTATTTTTTCCTGTAGACTTGCAAGTCTGTAGAACCCAGTTGTTTAAAAACAACGACTTCAAATCTCCATTCTACATTACTACTACTAATCATCGTCATCATTATCGTAAATATTGCAAGGAACATGCTGCCTATTTACCTTTTTTTAAAAATCTTTTTCAAGAGACCTGAATAGGATAACTAGTGTAAGATCACACTGTGTTCAGTTCAGTAAGCAGCCAAGACAAATCTTCCAAAACCCTGACACTCTGGCAAAGGAAGTTACCTCTAGAGTTAGCAGGGGGTTCAGGGGTTTATGGCCAAGCAGAAACTGAATAAAACTCAAGTAGCAGGCGAGAGAGATCCTGCAGCATGGGACTGGCTGCCAGAGGCAGACCAGCTAATTGTCACCTTCAGGCTTGAGGTTAAAACTGGGTTCTGAGTATGGCAGAGTCTTTTTCAGCCCTAAGTGTGGTGTGGGGAGAAGAGTGGGTAGACAATTAGCTTATACACAGGGGGGTTTAAGGACAATTACATACAATGAAAAACTATGGTGGAGAGTAAACCTTATTGCAAGCCTTGTCTTTTCCTTGTTAATTTGGGACACTTAGGTCAAGGCACGTACTGCTTGAGTTAAGCTTTTTGTAGGCATATTTCAAGTCATTGTGGGTCTTTTTAATATTTAGCAGTTGTGGTATGGGCCAGTCCATACAGGATGCATAGAAAAAGTCAGTTACCTGCTTCTAGCACTCTGGTCTATTGTAAAGGCAGGAGACCTGTAGAGGAGATAGGTATAAACTCAGAAAGGAACATCGTGCAGTGGATACACTGATGATATAACACTTACATATCCATTTTCACCAGTTTTCATTCTAGGGGAGTATTTCTTTATCCCAGTGAAAAATTGAGGTGTGGAAAGAGATTTGGCCATGGACATCTTGTAAGCCAGTGGTAGAGCCAAGAGTAGAAACAAGCTCTTTGTGTTCCCACCTGGTAATCAGGATTGTAAGACTTGAGGCCAGCCAGTATTCTGTTTCAGGACTAGTGGAATGCCAGAGATATAATTTCTAGTAGTTACTGAGACCTAACCTTACTACAGCCTCTGACTTTCTATTGGTATCCATCTAACTTCAGTGTCATGATTTTTTTTTTTACAATCCGATTCCTCAACTGGTTAAAAATACCACTTAAAAATACCACATATTCTTGTAGGGAAAGCAGGTGGAATCTGCTAAAGCTAACACAACATTGGATATCATATATTGGCATTATGCAGCCACCTGCATCATTCATTGAATGTTTGGCACTATGCAGCCAGTTCATCCTTCATTGACAGTTTGGTTTGTGTGATTGGACTTTTTGTGGATCGAACAATTCTCCCAAAACAGAATAGTTTCAGATTTAAATTGAACCAGAAGCCAAGTACAAATCTGCATTTTTGTTATTTTTAAATTTGAATAGCTTAGTGAAGAATTGGATCTCTTGATCGAGTGATACTTTTTTTTTTTTTTTGAGATGGTTTTATTATGCACAGAGCTCTTATTTCTTTTTCTTTTTGAAAGAACAGGATGCCATATTTTCCCAAGATTAACAATATTCTTAAAATTATTTTTGAGCAGCAACGGCTATAAGAGCTTTTCTAGATCTTTTTTGTTGGCTTCTTGCCAGTGACTGCTGTGGAAAGTACATCTTCATGCGAAGAAGTGTGTGTTCTCTTTGAAGGTTAACAAGGGCCTGCAGAGCACAGCCTAAGCATCTGGCTCATGAGATTAAAAACCTTAGAAGGAAAGCACCGTAGATCTCAGAGGATGAGTAACCACCTTAAAAAGAAGGATAGGTGTGAACAGACAGCCTAAAAAATGGGGGGAAATATTGATCAGCAGGAAATTTGTCTCTTTTTCGTGAACAAGAAGTGTGAGGCTCTTCTGACAACTGATAAAAATCAGGCTCTCAGATTTGGGAAAGGGCATTAAAAAAAGTAATGAGAAGTCTAGTAGGTGATTACTCTGAAGGTTATACTAGGATAGATCTTATTAAATATTTTCATTATTGACCTGGCTGCACACACACACACACAAAATGAAATTGTAGTTTTGAAAACCTGCTAAGGGCATAGAACTGGGAGACATTGTTGGTATGTTGGAGGGTTGGAATGCCACAAGAATTGCATTATATTGAGGTCTAGAATCTTAGAAATTGGAGGGCATGTAATCAGAATGCAAGGTTGGTCACTTAGAGACTAGCAAG
This sequence comes from Melanocharis versteri, assembly GCA_013397845.1. Taxonomy (NCBI): domain Eukaryota; kingdom Metazoa; phylum Chordata; class Aves; order Passeriformes; family Melanocharitidae; genus Melanocharis; species Melanocharis versteri. The sequence goes on from VZTG01000247.1 coordinate 307,035, forward strand.
GTTTGCACATAACATTTGGGAGCTTGGTGGGAGGACTCCAGCAGATTGTTGCTTCTCCAGCAATGCCTCCATTGCAGACCTTAATTTAATGAGTTTTCTCTCTCCTGATTGATTTCCTGATGAAGGCAGTCTACCTCCTAGATGCCTGATTCCTGACAATTTATTAAAAATTAAACTGTCAGACAGCAAATTTACAAAATCTATGTAATGGTTTATTTTTATGCTTGTGATGAATATCCATTACCGGATTTTATCCTTATAATTAGAAAAAGAAGTTATTTAGGGGTTTTTTGGCGTTTTCTTTTTTTTCTTCCCTCGTTTATTTATTTATTTTTTTAATATACCAGAGAACATCAAACAAATATCCCATCATTTAGTTAAATAGACATGTGACACTATGTGACACAAATGATCTTTTGGACCATGTGGTGTTTGCTGTCCACATAAAAAGCATATCCTGAAATAATTTTCTTGACAGTGCTTCAGGGTTTGTTTAGAGGAGGTTTCTATCTTCATATACATATAAAAACATAGGAAATAATCCTATATTGTTTCTGAAGTTGGAAGTTAATATCAGATAATATAAATATATTATCTGATACTCCGGATTTCCTTTATGTAAAGCTGTTGGGGTGTGAGTTTCCCAACAGTAAAATAGAGTCTGATACAGCTTTAAGGATGTGAGTTTGTGCCCAGATTCCGGCAATAATGTGGATGCTGTGCTGGAGTGCAGTTACACAAAAAGGCTATGACTGTCTGCATGACTAATATTTTTTTCTCTCTTGCTAAAGAGGTATTGAAATGAGTGTTGTGCACCATTGGGATGGCTCTGTGTCCATGGAGAAGTTAGTTTGAAATAGAGAAGTTCTGAGTTGTACTTTTTAGAAAGATTCCTGTATTATTATTATAAAATCCTATTTCTGGCATGTTTTGCTTCCTCTACCCACACGTGTATGCATATCCCTTTTCTTAACAGCTCTTCTCTAGCTCATTCACCGACTTGTAGCTGAATGTATTGGTCCACACCCTGTCGACCCTTCGAAATCCCGTCATTGCAAATTCCAACCGTGTTGATTCTGGCTGTTTCAGCTCTGTGCTTGACTCGTGCACCCGCTCGCAGGAGAGCATCTCATACCCCATTAGCTGCCTGGCTGGTTTCCCACACCACTAAAGCGAGTTCTCTCCTCCCAGCTTAGGCCCCTATGTCCCATGTGCCATGAGTGTTTTTCTCATGGACCACTGGATCTTCCACCCTCTCCTTAGTCTGTTGACTGATTTCTCCAGCATATCCTACATAGGAAATGCACCTTTCTCACCACCTCTTCTTTCCTCCCTCTGGGTTCCCAGGATGAGAAGCTGCAATCCTTGCCATTGTGTGGGTGCAGCCTTGGCTCAGTATTGCAAAGGGGAGAGAAGGGAATGGGCTGGAGGAGCAGGAAATCTCTGCCTGATCAGAACCAGCCTCCCATGGGCTCAGCAAGAGGGAGTTTCCTAACTACACTGTCATTCAGACTCCTATGGTGAGAAGAGGGGCATTCCTGGGAGTTGAAGGATGGCAGGCAGAACTAGTAGTTGTCAAATCTAACCAGAAAGCTTTTTTTTTGTTTTTTTTTGAAAATGTAACAAAAAGCATTGAACAAAACATTCTTAAAATATAGAAGCAGACCCACTGCATTTTGTGAAGGGCTGAAATTAACAGAATTGTATCCCATACTTTTTTTCTATACCTGTGGGTCTTACTGTGGAAGGAAGATTGTGTTGTGTACTTTAAGGCTTTCCCATGGAATTTGGAATAGCTTCTATTATCCTTTTATAGTTTGGGAGAGAAAATAGTGATTTTATGTATCTGTAATTCTGTGCTTTATATATGAATTATTGTGCTGTTACTTAAAATCGTTTGCAGTAAGATAATTCAGACTTCTCTTTGAGTCAAGCCTAAGAAAATATCTGTAAATTAGTGCTAATGGTCAGTGTGGCTGAGAGAGAAACTCTTTCATGTTTGGAATTGACTGTAAGATTGAACTTACTCCAATTTATTGCAAAGTCAATATTCAGTTTAAAAATTAAAAAGGTTAATAATTATTAGGTTTTCAGAGGAAAGTACTAGTGTTATGACCTGCCTAACATCATACAGCTACAAAAATGCTATAAAATGATTTTTTAAGCTTATATTTATAGTGAGTAGATGGCTTATTCCTTCATCTCACTACTTATGCATCCATGAACTGTTAATTAATACTTTTGCAGTAATTACAGAATATTTTAAATATACATCATTCTTCTGAATTTTAAAAGATCAGGAATTTTTTATTAATTTAAAAGGATAATAGGACTGACCCACACTTTCATCAACTATTTAATAAAGAGGTGCTTTTTTAGATCATTTAAATTTTTGCATTTTGATTGCAAGGAATAATAAAAAGTCTTTTTTTAAATACGTTTTTCCATTTACTCTTTTAAGCTGGGTCACCATTGTATCAAAAAAGGTCATTGTTTTCCATAAAAAGGTGAGTGATTGCCTGCAAGTATTCATAAAAGGGGAACTTGCATCCTAAGATGTCTTTGGACTCCTGACACATGATTTTCTTTATACAGGGAGCTGCATTTTGTAGCAGAAATTTTAATTCCATTTAGTTTATTCTTCTTCACCGCTCTGCTACGTGCCCGGGAATGTTTAACCCAAATAATTTGGTATCTCTTTGCAACGGAGCTTCTCCCAACGCTCCTTGATAGGTGGCTGCCACTGAGCACAGAAGAAACCAGAGTACAATTTTTAGGTGAGCAATACAGTGTGGAAAATTCACCAGCTAGGTTTGTAGGGAGAGATGATACCTCATAATCAAACAGCTGATACCCTTGGAAGAGACACATAAACTTCAGTCACTTCTAGCTCTTCCTCAGATATGAGGTAGCATTTGCAGCCTTTGAGCTTGACAGAAGTAAAGATCAGTTGCCTTAGAGTGCAGTTGATGAGGCTTATTAGAATAATTCAGAGGAAAAGAGGATTGCTACTTTTGGAGCAGAGGAATCGTTTTAACAGGAGAGAGCAGGAGAAAACAAGAAAAGTGAAAATCAGCTGGCACAGAGAGTTCCTGCAGGACACCCATGCTGTCTGATCTCAGTCTTCCAAAGTAGGGGGTCAGCTCCCTGGAGGCAAGCGTACGCTGCTAAGGAGATGCCTTCCTTGGGAACAGGGAGATGGTGGAAAGGTGCAGCAACAGTGAAATGGGTTAGAAACAGTAAATACTGTTAAAAAGATGAAGTTATTGGCTGCAATAGAAAACATCCCACATATCAAGAAAGGGGGCTCTAGGTGATTCTTTTAATCTTTACTCTATAAAACACAAGTTAATTTTCATGTGACGTAAAATCTGTCTTTATAGTCATCTGCATGCATATATAAGTTTTGTGCCCTGGCTTGTGTGTGATGTGAAGAAACATCTTTGGATTTCATCACATTCATATTTTTAATGCAGCTTTTAGTATTACCCCTCTTAAGATTTGCTGGGGTTTGTGTGTTTTGTATTAAAACAAAGAACTAACAAGCACTGTATATTCTAAACTTAAGACATCCAAGTAATGGCAAACTGACTGGTTAGTTGTGGTGCATATAAAACTGTTTGTGTAAATGTTTGTTTTCCTGTGTCATAGCCAGATTGACTCACTGCGAGCTATCCATGTTCAGGAATTTTGTTAGGCTGCACAAATGTAGAAGCTGGAGGCACAGATGCTTGATGAAGGACCACTGCTCTGTTCTTGCTTAAATGTGCCTCTTGGACTTGAGTAGGTGATTTTCAATAAGCAGTTTGTTTATGATTCTCTATTTGTGAGTTATTTGCTCACATCTGATACAAATCATGACGCAGTTCACAGAACTGAATAGGCTGAGCAAATATTTCCACAGGTTGTTTGTATCTAAGTAACTGGATCTATGCCCATGGCAGCATACATCTGCTCACCTATTCCACATTCATGTTTAAGGATACCCTTAATTTTGGCTGCCTTGCATTTGCCACAGTTGTCTCATCTTTTCTTCCTCTTGACCCAATAGTGAGATGTTCTGAGCAGGGCACTCTCCCTGCCTGCAGAGAGAATGGAAGGTGAGCTGTGTTTGTTTGGTTTTTTGCTTTTATGCTGTATTATTGGCTATCTTGTGTTCTTGCATAATACTGTTTACAGAGTACGTAGTAAAACACAACATATATGTGCAGCAGATTGTAGGAAGGGAGTGGAATAGCCTACAATGATCTACATTGAGTTTGTTGAGCTCAGAAATACTTTGTGATCCTGGTCAACCTTTGTTTTTGATTCTATATTAAGGTTCAGAGATTTCTGATTGCTCTTTGTACCTCCTTTCTGTAGGAAAGAAGGTCATATGTGAAGACTGGGAAGTGTAATATGTTTTGACCATGTTCTTAATCTGTGTAAGTGGGTAATATTGGGTTCTAAGATACACCCACAAAACACTTCTGCTACTCAGTCTAAGCACCGTTTCTCAGACTGGATGCAACACAGTTAAGGACATTGATCATTTAAGATTGTCTTTCCATAGGAACTTTCATGGAATACAGTTAAGGGACACACTTGTTTGCAGTGTTCCTACAAGTTCAGTTGTCTTCAAAGTGGCTTACTTCCTTAAGATACATATTTTTGGTGGTGTTTGTGATGAGGTTTTGCAGATTATTTGGGCATGTGACTGTTTTTCTGAGGTAGCATACATGTTTTCCAAGCAAATTTGTGATGGGAAGCAGTATTTTGTTCCTGTCCCTTTCAGAGTGGTATACTAAACATTGTCATTTCTTTCCCTGATAGACTTCTGAGTCCTAGGCTAGCTGCTATCATAGGCTACTGTGTTACAGTTAATTGAACAGATTCTTCAATTTGCTACATCAGCATTTCAAGAATTTCTGTTTTAAAAATTGCAATTTCTTAATTTCAAGAATTTTATAATATGGACTGGCTGACACCTCTATCTTTTAAATATTGTAGCTGATGGATCACTTAGAGAATCTTTTACATTTTGCCTGTTGGCTTGTCCAGTGAGTAGTGTAGTGTCGTGGTATAAATTTTTTTGAACCTCAGCTGTCAACCAGTAGTAACCTGTAAATCCCAGTTTATTGTGAAGATTTGCTGTATGGTTGCTGTTGCAGAAGTTGAGACTTGAGAGGGAGATGAACTGAGTATTTTAGGCAGAATTCAGAATGTATGAAATGCAACGTTTTAGCACATCCTGTGTTCTTACTGATGCAATCTAAACTTTTAAAAATAATAAACCCCAAATGCAGAATATGAAGTTTTGAGTAAAAAACCAGTGAGTTTTGAAAATACCTGATTGTAACAGTATTACATTTTATAGATGGAGACATACATCAGCTATGAAAGTTTTTGATTATATCTCTGCCTGTGACACTGAAGCACAGCGTCATCCAGATTTTAGTCTGGGGTGTGTATGTGCTGCCATTTCTGTACTTCTTGAGTTGCTTCCTTCTCTCCTAGTTTTGAAAAATTTTGAGGAATTTTTATTTTGTATTGTTTCTGTTAAGGGCAATAGGCCTAAGAATCTGGTCTACCAGTGGAATTGGTAGTGGTATCAAAAATACTGTGGTGGAGGGAAGTTTCATAATGTATATGAAGTGCAAAATACTTTACTGAAGAAAAAGTGGACTAGCATTAGATGAATAGCAGTGTATGCTTGTAGTTATCTAAATACTGAGTTTATTTTGAACTCTGTTTGTCTGTATTGGAGAAGGGAATATTGGGAAGCAGTACACATCAAAAACTTTACAAAGCAAGTATTTTATCTGCCATACTCTGATGTAATGTATTATGTGTTACAACTGAAGTAGCAAGATGCATTTTCTAAACAGAAGAAAAACCTGCTTATGGCTTTTTGTGATCTCTTGCAAGTTACAAAGTAAAATCCATTTCAGTGTTCCTAGCACCATAACTCCTCCCTGGATCTTTGTAGTTCACGTACGTCTCGTAAAAGGTCTGTCAAGCAAAGCAAAGCATTTGTTTGGGTGTGCTGCTGCTGCTGCTTTGATTTAACAAGGGCAGGGAGCGGCCACCGCTGCAGTCTGGTGCTCTGGGCCTCGCCATGGCCCAGCAACCAGGTACCAGCCCGCCACGGGCCCCGCTGTGAACTCTGGTGGTCTCCTTCATGTAGCACGTCATCTCCCGTCACCTGCACCAGCTACACTCGCATGTCAGCACAGACAAGCTGTTTGACACGTAACTGAGGGAAAAAAGACATTGGACTGGAAAATGTATCAGCTCCACCCTGCCGCTAATTCTTTTTTCCTAGTCTTTATTACTGCTCTAGCACTTCCTAGTTTATGAGAGGAGTTCTTGTGAATGCGTTAACACTTCCACAAAGGAAGAGTGTTGCTGGCTTGTGTGCTGGGCTGCAATGTCAACCAGTGCTTCCTGTATCAGGCTGTCTGCCTCTGGGCATTGAAATCAAGCGCGGTACAGCCAGCACTCAGCAGACCTGGATGCAATTCATCTGAGTAGTAAGACACAGAGAAATGCCTTATAAGTTTGCTATGTTTTTCTGATTTCTGTAAATCCATGTCTGGATTCCATTATCACATAATTGCACTTGGACATAAGATCCCCCTAGAAAACAGTTCTGACCAAACTAGTGTTTTAGAAATGGTCTGCTTTTGCGTACTTGAATTGAGTTTCAGTACTGGCAAAACAGTCAAAAAAGGGATTTGTCTGCACTTATAACTAAGAGCCAAGGACTTCTTGGTCATGAGAGGTAAGATTTTGTGTAGTCTCTCTGTGCCCCAGGTTCACTTTCCTCGGGCAAATTACTAAAGTCAGCAATTTCAAACTTAGGAGACTGGAGTTAGGTGTTGACAGCCATCTTTAAGTACCTAAATAAGTGGTCTCATTTTAAGAGGTCCTGAGCACACAATTCTTTTTGACTTCAAAAGAAGCTGCAAATGCTGTGTCCACTTTGATTAATTGAAAGGCTGACCATCAAAGTGAAATTATGTTGCCAAGCTAAAGGAAAAGAAATAAAGACTTAGCACACTGTATAAATCAATCGCAGATCAGAGTTTACTGGGTATAAAATGTACAGCATCTTATGTGCCCTTTTGTACTTTCTGAATCTCACTGGGCCCAAAACTACAACAGAAAACCCCTCACGGTTTGTGAAATATGGCAATGCCCAGAAACATTTGCCAGTTTAGCCACTGAAAAATAGATATGGCTGCTCAAAATTTATACTGTTTGCTAGGGCCTTAGGTGAAAAGAAAACGAAATTTTAAAATGCTTATTTTTTTTCATTTGAAGGTAATGTCTTAAATCCTCGAGAGATGAACAGCCTACTACCTTCCCCTACTTTGATCGATCTGTCTTTGAGGCATGATTTACACCTTATTATAGTACTTCAGGTTACGGCCTCTGTTCCTGAAAGTTTTGTGGAGATAGGTGTCTGGGGAGGAAAGAAAAAAAAAAAGACCTGATAAGTGCCCTGATGGAAAGAAAGGCTGCAGTTTGTGTGTATGTGTTGGTTGTGTTTGCCAGTCCTCACAGTGGAGGGAACACTCTGAGCAATGGAAACTTCAGCTGGTGACTGAATGACTCATGAGGCATATCATGAGAAGACAGAATTTGCTAACACCACCGTTTGCAGAATTACTGGGATTTTTTGGGCTTGGTTTGCCAGCTCTTACACCCTCGTGGTGTTTTCCGGGTCATCAGCACATTCAGGCAAGCCAGAATGCCAGGTTTAAACATGGCATTTGTGGTGCAGATACGTATTTGGCATAACGTAGACTGAGCCGTCAGCAGTGCTTTTACTCAAAATTACCACAAATTTGGCACAAAATGAATGTTCAGTAGTGAGTAATGGAATAGTTTCTATCACAAGTGTGTCACCTTCTCCATCTTAGCAGCTCCTTGTCAAAAGCACCCAAGTACTGATCTGCCTGTACAGCCCCCTGATGCATCTTCTAGTGGCAGAGGCTGCCATTACTGGTGTCTGTGGATGTGGAAATAGGAATCACTTCCATCCTTTCCTGCCTGACCTTCAATACTGGGAGGTGTGTGTGAATTTGGAAATGTTTTATCTTCATTCTCTTCAATACTTTTGTATATAGCTGAAGGCTAGGTGATAAGTTTTTCTCATGGCTCTTTTATATTGCTGGAGTGTGTTCTGTTATCTGATAAGATTAGTAAGTCAAGCAGCACGAATGATTATTAAGTATAATTGTTTGTTTATATAAATATGACAGTAAAATAGGTTACTCACACAGGCCAAGTGACCCCATTATTCAGATTTTGAATGTGTAGAGGAGATGTGCTATATTGCTGCACTTCAAGGAAAGAAAACCTATGTTGAATTGCTCAGTAAGTTTATTTTTTTACAGTGCTAGTACCCTGTTGATGGGGAACTGCTGGAGACTTCCTCAATACTGCGTGTCATATTTTTGTCCTTAGAAAAGAAAGCTGTTGTAACCCCCTTAATAACTGACCATTTCCCGCAGTGAATGGTGATCTATCCAGGTCTTCCTGTTAGAAAGTTCTATTGGACACAAGTAAAGTGATACCATTAGGTCTGAACCCAAGTCTTATATAGCTCCTACTTGATATTTTCAGCTTGTTGATTTAAAAGTGGTGTTGGAGGTTTCCATGAGGATTGCCACAGGCTTTATCTTAACCCCATGCAAAAAGATGTCTGAAAATTATATAGACAGTTTCATTAGCTCTCCTGAATCTCTTCAAAACACTTGACTTCAATAGGAAGCTAGCCAAACTGAGGGAACTAGCATTGTCAGAGTCAGAGTTTTTTTGCTGACCACAGCCTTTGTAGTTTAGCCATTTGTTTAAAAATCCACAACACAACCAAAACCACCTAAAACAATGGTAAAGCCCCAGTAAAGCAGAAGAATGAGTGTGATTGATTAATTAATTAATTAATCTAGACTTTAGTATTTCAGTGGTTGCCATGACCATTGTAACAGTGCAGAGGTCTGTAAAAATAGGGCTTCCTCTTGCAGTTTCCTGTGGAGCAGGAGCAAAAGCAAACTGTACTCTGCTGTTAAGTTGTGCGTGGCCCATCTTTACGTGTATCTCCCCTGACAGACCTTTATTGTGCACCTCGGGGTCAGCCACTGGATGCTGCTTTATTTCAGATCACGAAACTGATCCCTGTAGTCAGATTTAAAAGAACAGGCTATTGCCCAGTTCACATAGAGCAGCTCTGGCCCTAAGGGAGGCCAGCTTCTAGACTGGGATCTCCAAGCAAGGTTTCATTACTCCTCATTTCCTCCAGAAACCTGGCTGAGCGACAAGAAAGCTGTTAAAAAATATTTTATCAACATTTTCTTTAAGGAATGTGGATTTGCCCAAAATGAAACATTCTAAGGAAGTGCAAACTTCCAGCTTGTTTCCTGCCTTCTTACCTGGCAAATTTTCTGGGACTTCATGGCAGCTTGCTTGAGGAAGATTATTTGAGTTAGCATCCTTCAGGTCCTCCACTGTGACACTGAAGCAGGATCCTGGCAGCAATGGTGCTGCTGGGAGATCTTGACCTCCTGGCAAGAATGCCCTCAGAAGTTAACAACTTCAGAGGAAATAGGGAAACTGGAATTTATGTCGTGGATCCTACAAGGAATTATTTTTTTCTAAGGTTTAATTTCACTGCAGTTCATCCAGCTAGTAAATACTCAGTTGTAAAATACACTGCAATGTTTACAGACTGAAAGTTACTCAGATTACTCAACCTTCCCTCAACCAGCCATAGAACCAGTCGTGAAATCTTCCAGAACTGGAATAGCCAGCCGCTCCCTTTCGTTTAGGAAAGGAACATGTATCTTTATGTGTATTTTTTTGTATCTTTCTGGTGGTACTTTTCTGTCTGGAGATGCTTTCTGGACGCTGCAGATGTTAATACTTGGAGCTCAGTTTAGAAGTCTTAGTATAACTAAAGAAGTTCCGGTATAAAAACCTGTATATAAACGAATACTGCTTTTTTTTTTTTTTTTTTCAGGACATTGAAGAGATTTGCAAAGATAATACTGCTTGATGTTGTAGTCGTATTTATGTCTTTATGTTACGTCTGCAAAAAGCATATGCAGTTAGGTTAGTTTCGGGTTTTGTTGTTAGATGTCTCATGTATGTTGATGCCAACCTTCCTTCACCTTGAAAGCAGGCCCGTGTGGGCCTGAGAAGTTCTGGGAGCACTCCCAGTATTCAGTTGAACTGACAGATATATTCTTAAAACAAGGGGGGTGGTTTTCTTTTTGATTGTTGTTGCTGGTATTTATTTTTTTCCTTCAATAAATTTTTGGTAAATCGAACTAATAACATTTAACAAATTCACACACATCAAATTACAATTCCACATTGTAATGTTGGAATTAAGTGAATTTTCAAAGAGGCATCAGGTAGTCTACAATAAGCAAGACTTCTTTTTTTTCTCTCGTATGCCCAGAAAAACATTCAGGTTAGCTTCATGCACAATTACAATTACTACGAAATTTTCTTTTGTTGCAATTTTAAATGGTCTTTGGTTTTAAATTTCTTATTTATGTGCAAAAATAAATGTACCCCTTCCCCTATTTGTCTGTATTTGGAATTGCATAGTGTTAGTCATGTTTGCTAGGGAGTTAGAGCTGTGAAATCCTGTTTTATTGCTCTAGCAAAACTGTAGGATTTGTATAGGGAAACGACCCCCCCCAGTAAAAAAAATCCCAACCCCAAAACAAAACCAAACTACTAAAACAAAAAGCCCATAGTAAAATCTATAAGATGAAAATTATATGGCTCTTCTTCTCACTATAATTGCCCCACTAGTTTTTCAGATATTTTCAGAGGTCTTTAATTATTTAAAATTTATATGACATTTTACAATTGCTGTTATTTTATACTCTGAAAAATTGGTTACTTTCATGTCTGAAATCACAGAGAAATCATATGAACTAAATATTACATTCTTGCCACTGCTTTTATGCATTGCATGTTTAGCATCTAACTAAAATGCGAGTAGAAAGCTCATCTTGAAAGAGACTACTTAATTAAAAATTAAACGATGAATTAAAACTTAAATTATGCAAAACTAATAAGCTACGTTACCAAAACACACAATTAATTTGCTACAATATATGGAAAGAAAATGTTAGCGTTTTTACTTTCGTTTCATGTTTGCATTGCAGCCTGCACAGTCTGCTGTTTTGGAATTCCTCACCTTGAAATATTTGACACATCTGAATTAAGATATAAATCAATGATTTTTAGGTTCTGAGTTTTGCAACACTCATCAGAGATTTAAACTTTGATAGTGCAAAAGAATCTGTTATAAAGTGGGGCGAATCCAATTATTTTTCAATTAGTGCAATATCACTTCTGTGTATAAGATTCAAATCAGTACATCGTATCACCTTGCGCAAATCGATAGAGTAAAAATGGACTTGTTGACAAAAATTGCAATTTAACCTATTGCTCTAATTCCATGGTATAACAGGTTTATTTTTTACTGGAATTGCTTTCAACTAATTGCAAATGCTGAGATTCTGCATACAGTAATTATGTGTGCTTACCTTTATAGAGACCAGACGAAGTATGCCTTAAAATTGTGTGCTCAGTTTAGCTGTTTAAAGGAGATATTCCCTAAGTCCTGTGTCAGAGGCACAGGAAGGTATTTTCTTAGTAGATGTGGGGATGTATTCCTATATGTCTAAAATACTGCCGTGGCCAAATACTAGACATGCTGCAAAGTACTCTGTGCTTTACTATAACACAAGCAAAGGGAGACATTTTCAGTAGTATCTGCTGGTGTTTTTCATGATTGTATTCTTCAACCTGAGTAAAGCTTAGATGGCTGAAGGAAAGGAATTAGGGAGTTAAAGAAAACTCCATCTGATTAAGTTAATGATGATGCTTGGATCTAATATTTTATTATTGCTGTACACTGGAAGGTGGAACTATATTTACATTAGCATTTTTTTACGTTATAGTATTACATAAAATAACATTTGCTTTTAATGTTTCATATCAAATATCTTCAGCACTTTTCTCTCAGGTCTTGCTAATTTAGCCTTTGTAGCTATATAAGTAGTTGTTTCTCTGGCATTATAATTTAAAAGTTTACATTAAAAATAAAATCAATACAGGGATAAAAGCATGAAGACTACAGCTAAAATAATTTATAATAGCTCTATTGGTGATGGAAATCTAAGGAATGAATATTGTGTATAATAAAGGCAATTACCTGAGCTGCTTATAAGGAAAAATACTGCTCTTGGTGTTGGGGGATGGAAGAAGGAGATCATGGAAGCAGTTACAGCTCTAATTTTCTGGGTTGAGCTATGTTAGCCCTGGCATAAATTGCAGCAGCCTAGAGGTACATGTGCCATCTGAGGATTGCGTTCTGCCCTGACGTCTTTGTGAACGTGTTGCAGAGGTGTGGGGGAGAGAGAGCAAAGGCACTGGTGTCTGCTGGGGGTTTGCACGCATTGGGAGGACTCAAATTTCTTCAATCATCCTCTCACACGTCAAATACAGGCTTTGGTTGGTTTGCACAACTTAAGGTCCAGTGGAGCGGGTTGTGATAAGAAAACTGGCTTGATATTTAACCTAAGTGATTTTTCTTACTTCTGCATTTATCAGGTAAAAGTTCTCTCTTCAACAAAATGAAGTGTTTAATCTACTATCACAAAGAGTGAAACGTGAATAAAGATTGACTTGGACATAATCTTTCTAACTACTCTTGATGGACATCTTAGGATTCAGCTTAATTTAATTGAAATCTTAAACTCTGTCTTTTTGGGAAGCTCTTTTCTTTTATGTCCATGGTTAAGTGAGCAAGGCAATGACGTGCTCCCTTAACAACTGTTCGAGAATCATCGGGCTGATTGACTAATGTTTCTGCCCTTTTTATGCACTTCTGGTGTTCCATCATGGCTTTCTCCTTCCTCTGCATATAAGTGGATTTATCTGAATGATAATAAGCCAGATGGTTAGGTGGTAGGCCAGGTATTTTGAAGGTAAGCATATTCTTTGTCACAGAGCCATGTTAGCCAGGAGCTCTGCACCACATTTCAAATCCTTCAGCAGTCTCCCCAGGAGGTGGCAGCTGTAGAAGCCTAATGGATATCATCACCTTCAACTGTCAGCTCCTTTTTTCCTGTCTGTCATGACTGTTTATTTCTGATCATACCAGTTGACATTTATGTGTCACAATAGAAAACCGAACCAGTGCAGGAGTAAAGGCGACACTGGGTTTACGGTTACTTCTTGTATCACAACAGGCAGCTGGCAACTCATTAACACCACGTGGAGTGTCAAGCATATAGTGTATTAAATAAAATTAATGCCTACAGGCCCTGTAAATAAGGAGATGGCCATAACAGACAATGAAATTACATGAATGGTTGAAACAGGAATAGTAGAGGTGACAGATTAAAAAAAAAAAAAAANGCAGGGGGCAGGGATGAGTCCGTAGGCCAAGGTACATGAGCTTGTCAAGCCTTTGACTGTCATTCCATGTAATTTTCATATTTACCCTCTGAGGAAAGACATGTGGCACGGGAGAGTTCTGCCAGGCATCCGGTGACTTACTGGAATCTCTGTGTTTGGCATCAATGGTAGGGTTAAGATCCTTAAAGATATCCCCCCATGTTCTCTTTAGCCATTATTCAACAGTGAGCGTGAGTCCAGAAGACTTGGGTCCAGTTGTGATGATCCAGGGAGTGCATGTTAGCTTGAATATGGTCCTGAGAGTGATGAATAGAGAAGTGTTTTTCTTCATAAATAGCTAGCATGGCTTCATGTAAAGCAGTCTTGGAGTCCTTTACTCACAATCTCTGGAATAACCACCCTTCTTTTGTATTAGATGGGTTGTGTGGGCCATTGGTCATATGCTTTGCTCTATCTGCAAATACTGCTCTGTGTCTTCTGTCTCATGTTTGGCTAAGCCACGGACTTAATTTTGGCAGGTAAAACACGTGAGGCATGTGTATGGTGAAACAATTTATATCATTTATATAGTACGAGATGTTTCATCCTGGATAATCTCAAATTTACAGGAAGTTTTATACAGGGTAAAACTTCTTTAAAAAGTAATCATCAATTTCAAATTTTTCTATTTCAGAATTTTAAAACATAAATTGACATTAGGATCTTTTTACTAAACAGGAATTTTAGATCATATTTGGATTTATTTACTTAAGTATGTTGGATAGAGGTGTTTCAGTTGTTCTATAGACTACTAAAATACTATCATGCATTCCAGGAAACATAGCAAATGGTGTGTAGAGGAAATGATGGGTAGAATTTAGTGCAGAGAATGTCATTACAATCACGAAATTTTATACTCACTGGGTATTACAAACTACTGAATTTTCCTATAATTTGAACAGGCAGATCCTGTAGACTGCAAATAAGCTGTCTTTGGGCACTGTTGTGATATTGCTGTGCCTGCTAGTAGTACATGTTGGTTTAGGTAAGTTCAACAGGCAAGAATTTACACAGCACATCAGTCTTTCATGCCATTAAGCTGATGGAAGCATGTTTAAAGAGAAAATGAACAAAAATTAATATATTTTAGTTACTTTAACAAGCTGCTTTACAGTTTCCCATAAGAAACAAGAAAAAAAAATTGAACACTATTCATTGTCATAATTAAATTGCTACAAAAAATAATTTTGGACCAGTGTACTGTCTCATTAAAGAAAAAAGGTACCTGCTTTGATTTCATCTTTTGGCAGTTTATTTTATGCATTTATTGTTCGTTAATTAGAGTTCCTACATATTTGCCCTTCTTGCCTGATTGCCTTTGCCTTTTATAGCTACGGCGAGCTTTCCTTGCCTTTGCATTTGAGATGAGCTGAGATAGCCACCTACAGTGATTGCGTCAGTTCCCTTCATAATTTTTATTAATCCTCACTGAGGATTCTTTTCCCCCTAATGAAAACAGAGGTGTCCTGTATTTCATTTATTTTTTTCATGTCCTCAGGATCATCTATCATTCTGGATGGTTTCTTATATCTGCTCTCCCCTTCCTCAAGGTGGCTGGGATGCTCTTTTGGGTGTGTGGCCCTGCTAGAGCCATGCATACTGCTAGAATAATGCTCTCTGACTCATTTGTGACGAAAAGGTCAGGTTTTCAAAGGCTGCAGGCCAATCATGCTGACCCAACTACTGTTGTGGGCTGGCCAGCTTGCTGACAGTGGAGCAGTTGAAGTGACATGCAGATGGCATGGGGGCATTGCTGCCTTTTCTGGTGTGGCTGTAGAATTTGGGGGATCCGATGATGATTATGATGACGCAACTGTGATTTTGTTTTTCTTACTGTGCTGTCAGGGAACAGTATGTGATGGAGTGAAATAAGTGGATCTTGTAGTTAAAGCTTGTTAAAAACTCCTAGTGTGTAACTTCTAAACATTTTTTGTATAGCTGGAAGAGGTAAAGCAGCTGCAGTTCAGAATGCAGAATGGAGCTACTGGGTTGTTTTAATTTTCCATTTAAATGACACATAATAAATAAAAAAGTAAGTGCCCATAAACTAGAAGGAGGATTAAAAAACACAATTTTTTTTTTTTTAGTATTAGATCAGATTACTTAATGTGTTGCTCTGTTTATTTTATTAACAGATCAAAGGGGATACTTAGTGAGCTTTGAGCAGTTTGTAAGCATTTATGTTCAAAATTTTATTGCATTGTTACATGGACAATAGTCTTTCATTCTGGGATAATGAGGAAATGAAAAATTCTATCTTGCATCAAGCATAGATAAAAAAAAATTGATAGACACAGCTGAAAAGGAGAATATAAGAGCATTATGTATTTTTTCATTTATCTGTGTAGAATTGCCAGGGAGCTGGTGTAGGTGGCCTGTCTGTCTGTGGCCTTTCTCTTTGCTCAGAGGAAGGTGCTTTGGTTACCACTTTCCCCTCAGACGCTCTGGGCAGCACAGACCCTGCTTTGTGGTGGCTTTATCCAGTAACTGGCCCAGGAGGCAGCAGCCGATGTTTCTTGCTGTAGGGAGCAGCGTGATGCTCAGCTGTTGATCGCCACAGGGCCTTATTTCACTCTTCCTTTGCCTTGCCCTATTCCTGGGCAGTGTAGGTGCCTCCATCTGAACATGGCTCATTCTGCCCGTGCCATGCCAGCACTGGGGCAGCCATTCTGGTGCTGGGAGCATTCCTGCTCACTGGGGCTTAGTGGGGGCCCCACTCCCTCTGCTGCTCCCCAAGAACAGGGTCGGCTGGCAGAGCCTGAGGGGAGAGGGTCCTGCCTCCTGTGTGCCTACGGCCATGGCTTCAACCGTGTGTTTGAGTTTGTGGTGCCAACAATACCCTGCCATTTTCACTGGAAGTCTCCTGATAGTATTTAGGTAAGAATCTTGAAAAGATCACTGATTGGGATGGGGGGTGTTCATACTGATCTCTCTGCCCCCTGTGCTGTGCTAAAAGCCTCACACGGCTGCAGGAGGCATGGAGATAGTTGGTTTTGGCTGAGGGTTGAGTGGCTGCTGGGGCAGGCAGGCTTTGTGTGATGGCTGGACACCCTCAGCAGCTCCAGAACTTTCCTCGTTCGTGGTGTGAAGGTGTGATCCCTGCAGGAGCAGTGCTTGGTTGGTATTGGATGATTTTTTGGCCCTAGAGCGTGTCACCTCAGGAGGTGGAAAGGAGGGCTGTGTTTTGTACTACCCTGGGTCACCCCCCTTGTCCCGTGTGGGTCAGAAATCCCCTGGGACAGCACTTTGCACTGGCCACCCTTCCTGACCTCAGTCTTGGCAAAGCCATGAGCATCCCTGCTGTCACATAAATGTTCCAATTGATCTGGAAGTAAATTCAGACTAAGAGTGTCTAATTTCGGTAGGTGAGTAACAGATACTCCAGGAGTGGATTCATGAGCCATAAGACTCGTAAGGTGATTTCCCCTCTCCTCGAAAGCTCAAATAGATGGTGATTTCTTGCTAATCTGGCAGAGACCTCTTACCCGAGTGCCTAGATCCAGGCTGAGAGCTACGACTTGCTTTCCCCCTTGGTGGTAGCTCTGTAGGAAAGGGAGACTAACTGGAGAGGCAGCATCAACTGTGAAAGCATCCATAATGTCAGGAAGAAATTTCTCTTTACCACATCCCAATATTTTTCTGTTCATGGAAGCTGAGATAAATACGCTTGCTTGCTTGCTTTCTTCGTTGGTTTTTGGTAGATGTACAATATTCACTGCATTATTTTCCTGGTTTTGTGTTACTGTGAGAAGATAATCTCATTTAAAATTTTCTTTTGTTCGTAAAACTTCATTACAAATAAGATTCTAACAGTTCTTGAGCAGGTATTTCTCATCTTGCTGTCTTTGATCCAGTTTAACTGGAGAAGGACCAGCACAATTTAGTTTTTCTTTCTGTCCCTCTCTTCTGGCTGTCCATATAATTTTATTTCTAGTGATAGAATAATTATTTCTAGATAAATTTTATTGACAAGTTGTTTGAAAACTGAGCCAGTGCCATACTTCTCATAGCTAGTTGCTTCATTAATTTGTCTAATGTAACAAATCAATTTGTAAACATGTTTAATTAGATGTAGATAAAGATAAATGATGAGTAGAAATACACATAAGTATAAAAAGTTTGAAATGCATTTAGTGGATTTGTCTTTACATGCCTGAAGTCCATTGAATAAAAATGTAAATTTGCGTAGCTAAGTCCTACTGCTAAATGCAGTTTTACTTGCCTTTTTTTTTTCTTGCAGTAAGCACTGAAAACATGAAGGTACAGGATTTAAATGGATTTTTGTTCTAAAAAGAAATACTCTCGGTTTTGAGGAATACTTTTATTAGGCTAACTGTTGCATCCCTGACAATATGCACGCACATTTTAAAGCTGTTTTGAAATAGAGCATTTTCTAATTTAGTAATGAATAGCACTGTAGGGTCTTACATACTGCTTTGATTCAATTTTGGGAAATGGGAGCTAACCACTTTAGGTATTTCAAAGCACACTGTATTCTTTGGAGTTGCATAATATAAACCAGTGTCAGTAGATTTTCTGAATGCCTGAATCTGTCCTTTTGAAGGCGTTTGCTATTTATTTCAAAATAAAAGGGTTACCGCAGAGGCACCTGGGCTCGTGAGGAAGAAAAGGGATGCTGACACCTGGCAGATAGTTTCCTGGCGACATAACAGGGTCTAAAATATTGAGGTGGACAGTGCTTCTTTGAGGTAGCGTGTACTCCATGCTGTGCCACATGCTTTAGAGCTACGCCTGACTTTTGCCTGCGACAGCTCCGGCGCTGTGAGCTATCGGAGCCGCGCGTCGCTTCAGGTGTGCTCCCAGAGCCTGCGAAGAATCAAAGCATCTTGGCCGGGCGGCAGTCTGCCCGATGACCTTTTTCGCATGGAGCTCGATGATGGGTTGTGAAGGGGAGAGCTGGTTACAGTCAGGACTGGGGGGACCTGCCGTGGCGTGACGGCAGGTTCAAATCAAACCCAATAGTTGCTTCTTGTACTTTCTTCCCGTGTCCTGCCAGCTTGCTGTATGGCTGCCACAACGGTAACCCTGTGAGTGGCTTGATTGGTGAGGATTTACATGTGTGCTAATTAGAGTGGAATAAATGATTGGCTGTTTGCTGCATCGCCATAAAGGGTGCCCAGATGTACACACTACGTGAACATAATGTGCACGGGCATGGCGCATCAAAGTTTGTCAGCTGCATTACCTCAGCAGGCTTAGGGCCTGTCGGAGAGCATTTGCTGATAATTGTCCCCTATGATTTAGTGTCTGACTTGGTGAAAGTGAAGGACCTCAAAGTACTGTCTTGGCAAGGAAATTTCTGATCGTTTAACAAAAGTAATAAATGAGCTAAAATCTGTCAAACGAGGGTGAAAAAAAATAAATTTAGAGCTATAAGCGAGCAATCTTAACTGAAGAATTCTGCATGCTTGGAAATAGTTTGGAACATAACACTAACTAAGCATCAAATTAGCTGCTGCAATTAACAATAGACACTGAACAGAGTGTTTAATTACGCTTAATTTGTTGTGATACAGCACAAGTCTTCAGTTATGAAAATCCCCCAGATGCCGAAGTATCCCCTGTATAGCTAAAATGCACTAAACTTTGCACACTTGGCTAATTTACCAAAGAAAATACAGAACATACCTTTTCATTTTAAAAATCTGCTTTAGATGAAGGAAAAATAAGTTAATGTTTAGAAATTATCATTCTTTTCAAATCTCTCCTAAATGAAAAAAAAAATCTGGGCTATATATTTTTTCATGAAAATATATAATTAAGACAAAATCCCACACGTATCATATTTATGCACAAAAATCGGTAATATCTGATTACTTTGACAAGTAATTTTGTACTTACATGTTCACAATATTGATAATGTATTAATGTACAATGATTAAATGGTTAAGCTGCCATATTAAAGTTATGAGCAGGAGCATTTATCCAGCATAGCTAAGCAGGAACAAAGACTGTCCATTTACAGATGGCATTATTCAATCTCTGAACTGCTCAAAGATGTTAGCATTGCAGCATTGATTCTGAGCACTGATACTGTGCCTCACTCCAATGACCCAATAGAGTTAAGTGATAAGGTTAAGTTAATTACTGTATCTGTGCTATACAGCTTCCACATGATTACTGCTGAGAAAGATAGTGATTCTTCTTGCTTTAATTAAGCAAAAGAGAATGAAAAGATATAATTGGTTTTTATAATAATCCTGTCTTATATCACTATCAACAAGCATCATGTGTTTTTTCTACAACTTTGTTGCACGAATTCCTAGCAGCAAAATTTAAGCAGTAGAATGTAGAAGTAAATTATTTAAATCCCTATCCTAAAACACAGTGTCAGCTAAAGAATTAAATAGTTAATAGCTGTACTAATACTTCTGTAGCACCAAAGCGCTTGTGACAGTAAATTGTGTACCAGCTCTGAAAAATCCGTATTTGACAGTTAAAGAGCATCTGTTTTTTTGTATTTAATTATTATATTATTATATTTTAATAAATGTTTTATTTTTGTTTCTAATAATGTATCAAATGGCAGTACTGTGGCTTTAATGTTGTTTTGTGAACAAGAGCTTTAACAGTATTTTATTTTAAATTTGCTTATTAGTTGTCAAAAATTGTTGCCTTTGGTTTGAAGGTGAAAGGAAGTTGTAAAGGGTTCAGGAAAAAAGTCCAAGCAGTCTCCTGTGGGATAATACTCCTTTTTTTTCTTGTAGACATGCATATAATAAAATGTATGTATATTGTGAGGTATGCTAAAGCAGTTTTACATTGAAAATAATGAATACAGATGAAAGCTGACAGTGAAAGAAGGAGAGAGATATTAGGTAGGTTTTAGACCTTCATGTGTTAAGCCCTGGTTCTGTGAACTGTTCTGCACGGGTAATCCTATGTCTCTGTTCTGAGCTCTGCTAACTCTCACAAATTCACAAAGGTTTGCCCATGCAGACGAGATTATTTTACCATATCTTTGCTTATGTAAGTAACCTCACAACACCTGCTTCAGGTTCTTACCATTTTCCTAAATGCTGCCTCCCTAGCAGGAAGGGAACAAGTATTGCCTTTCATTGTTGCTGCATTACACAGGTGCAAAGGTGCTGGTGGTTAGTGAGCTGCAGATTTCTGCTTTCTCATGGTATTTTGGTTTTTAAATATAATTGTGATGTGTCAAATTCATTGTAACAGGAGTACTGATAGAGATTGTTAGATTAAAAATAGCAGAGTGCCTGTTCTCTAATTTTTCTCTACATGTGAGAAAGGAAAGTTTTTTATTCCTTATCCTGTAAACAGGCATGACTTTAAAACTGCGTTGAACAAAAAAAATTTGGAAAAAGAGGTTTTATGCTGCATATATAAATTTTTAGTAAAGTAATTGGTAGTCCAGGACAAGACGTATATTCTTTACTAAGTAGTATGAATATATTCTAATATTATTCTTTTATTCACAATAGTAAAGTTTTATCTCCTTAGCAATGATTTGTTTGCAAATAGGATGCACTGAGATTAAAATTGTGGCGCTGGAGATTTTAAAAGCTGCTTGGTACCCTGTCTGCCTACGGACAATCTCCTCCTATTTTGTAGCTACACAGAATTAATTGGATAGTGTTTCATTTCTATAGAAGACTTGTATGCAATGGTATGCAGTTCTAACCATACTTCTTTTTCTCTGTAATTCTAATTTCTTCTTCTTGACAAAAACATTTCCTTGAAGCAATAAATTCGTAGTATTCTAAGTATGAGAATAAACAACTATGTCCAATGTTTGTGGTATTCTTTTTTGATAGCAAGTGTGTTTAGATGCTTGAGTGTGTTTATAAAAACACTGTAGAGATGCTGTTGCGGAACCTGTATATGAATAGAGAGAATCTTGTGTGTAGGGATCCATGGCTGCCATGCAAGGAGATCAAGGGAAGAAAGAGGGAGAGGTATTCCAAATTATCAAACTCCAAAGTTTATAAATAATTTCAGAGTAGTTAAGGGTCATGTTCAGAAGGAAAGCACTAGGACTTGGATGAAAATAGGGTATGAAGGTATGAAGTAACATGTGGACTGTTTTAAGAAATCTATTTGATTTTGTTTCTAGTTAATTCCATTAATTTTAAAATCTCAGTCACAGGATTTATTGGACCGGTTATTCCATTACCTCTCTACTGGTCTCTGCTTTCTTGTTCTCAGGTCAAGAAAATTCACAAAGAGAAAACTGAAGTAAATAATCACTCTTAATTTAGAAGATATACTAAAGGATGTGCTAACAAATTATGTATGTGGCTTAGTCAATATTAAGGATTGAATGAGTTGGCGGAGAAGATTCTGAAAAATCAGGGTGTTTTGTGGCTTGGGAGTCCCTGTATTTTCTTGTTCAGTGGGTGAACTGAGGATTTCCAGCTCTTTGCCTGTCAACCTGATGTCTTTTGTCAGCTCTGTAGTCAATTTTTTAAAAGGCTCTTGACGTTTATTGCAAACAGATGCAATGACAATTGAAACATTTTCTTCTCATTCCTTTGTCTTAATAAATATATTCATCTGGAAACCAGAATCTCTTTCTCTCCTCACTTGAGTGTTACAGTTTGCATTGGTGATGGGAAAGTAAAGCAATTGTGCAGAAAATGAAAAAGCATTTTATGAGAAAGAATGCTCTGAGAATTTCTGGTTTTTCCATGTACAATAAATATTTTGAAATGTAAAGAACATCCCAACTTCTGAATTCTTAGCAAGTCTTCAGATAATGTAAGCACAGATACAGAAGACAGACATTATATGTTTCATAATATCTGCTCTCTTGCTGTTTGATTATGGAGACAATTTGACAGTGATGGACATTACTCATGCTTAATTATTTTTAAAAACATTTCTAACATTTAATGACTCCTAGGAAGAGAAATGAACAGGGGACAATTTCAGTCTTCATGACAACTGAGCATCCATGTTCCTTCAGTACTTTGACATGCAGTGTAATACAGCAGAGCTAACAGCTGTGAGTAAGCAGAGCCCGTATAGCATTTCTTTCCTGCAAGACATATGATGGCTTAGCACTGTGTAATAATAACAATATTCTTTAGTTATGTGCTTCTTAATGTATCAAGATGTTTACATATTTCAGCTGAGGTGGTGCTTATTTCATTAGGTCACATTGAGGAAAAGCAGCTTGTAAAGTTGCTTTCATATGTCAGAGTAATGATAAAATGAGTTTGAGGCCTTTATGATCAAGAACATTTTCTGCCTCTTTTTAATGATATAGAATAGTAATGACCTGCAGTTTCATTTATTCTTGGAAAAAGTATAATTGCAAAAATTAACTTGTCATACACCACAGCTCAGCAAAGTTACTTTCCTATAAGTCTGTGGTCACAGTATGTTTTTTTGCAATTCAGCATCTGGCTCTGTGGGGTACTGATGGCTTCTATGAAGTAAAGTACCAGGGTGAGCAATTAAATGTAAAATGACAGCATAAAATATGATCATTACGGTTATACAAAAGACACATTTATGAATTTTGCAGATAACTGTCATTTTTTCTACTCATATTTATTCTTTCTTTGTTAGCTTAATATTTCTCGTGCAATTCATTTTTTTTTTCTTCTAAAAAGTGAACAATGCCTTTTTAATTATCCTGACACTTGTTTGTGTCTTTCTTATTTGTCACATTTGAAGGCTAATGATAACTCTTTCACTTTGTTCTGACACTATACTTTCAACTTTATTTCAAAATCAAGGAGTATTTTTTAAATTAACACGAAGGTTGCATGATTGGGCTAGAATTTCTTATGGAAATCAGTTTGTGTAGTGTTGATCAGATAATGTGCTGCACCTGAAAGAAAGATTATCTGTGTTCAATTCTCAGGGGCTAGCAGGCAATGTTTTGAAGTGTGCTTTTTGAATTTAGCTTGTGTTTTGTCATTGAAGAGAGAAGATTGGTCGTGATAGAAGTTATTTAAGCCATATTAGGTATCAAAAATACTGTATAGATCTTTCTCTGTGTGTTTTCTTTGCAAATATCTATTTCCATACTAGAATAAGAATCCTTTCTGTAGTTCATATTTTTGCTATTTTGGGTGGGAGTTTTGTTATGTTCCTAAGATATATATATATGTATATGTATATATGTATACATACACTATATATATGTAATTGCGTAAGATACTGATAATGATAGTACTTTCTGCCAATATCTTTTGGATCTAGTGAAGGAAAGGAAAAAAAAAAAGGAAAATGACCACAAAGCCCTAACATTCCAGAGAATCCTAGTAATGCAAATAAACCCATTATATTTCTGTTCTGAAACTCCCACTTTTTCTTCAAAAGCACTTAGTGGTTTCTACTGCTGCCACAAAGGACACTGCAGCAATACCCAGCTTTATCTGCAATTTCCAAAACTCTGGCACCCAGCAAGGGACAGGGGGGCGAAACTTCTTTCATCCTCTTTCTCAGAGAAGTCATAACCTACTTCCAAAACCTCATTAAGGATGGCAGTCATCAAGATTGCTGAGCAAAAGGTATCTGTTTACCATGTATTTAAAAAACAAGGAAAACCTAGCACTAATGACTAATTATTCATGTTTGCTCTCTCTCTCTACAAAGCGAGGGGCTCTTCCCTTCCTTTTCTCACATACTAGCTTTTCTTAAATGCGTGTATTGCCCTGGAGAGCATGTGCCTTGTAAAAGTACCAAATGCTATTTAAATGTCTGAACGGCGGAGGCAGTGTTTGTCTTGAAGCCCCTGTCTTCCCAGCTGCCTTTGACAGGGAGGATTAACAGAGACCCCCGGTGTTTGGGAGAGGGGGGCAGTGGGGTTTGGGGTAGGGGTGGCTGGGCTGCAGTCTAGCCTTCACCTGGGGAAGGTCCCTTCACCACCACAGGTCAGGGGGAGGCAGAATCCCATTATGTTCCATGGGAAATGTGAGATGGTTTAAGCAGCCCTCCCCTCAATTAAATTGATGGCACAGTAACCTGGCATTGATTCCCTGGTGATAAGGGAGATGACCCCACTTAAGACTGTGGAGAAAAAAATGATAGGAGCAGAGACTGTAGTTCTCAGTCAGCATTATGCGTAGAAATGGATGGTACACAGAATTTAAAGGGCTAGGTAACTCAAACTGGAAATACTTGCTTCACCGAAACCTTCCCTGTTACAAAAACTCTTCAAAGTTGACTGGCTTTTAAGTAGCAATTTGAGATGGAGATGGAGATTTAAGAATCTTGGAGCATTTCTATTTAGAGCACCTATTGTGTAATCTCCACAGTCCCGTAGCGTAGAGAAAGGTTTGTGATAAAAAGAATTGGAAATTAAAAGGGATAATATCTGTGGCAGACAGTCTCAAGGGGATTCAGTATCTCTCAAGCAAGTATGATTCCAATATAAGCTCTTCAACTGAAAATGTTATTAGGTACAAATAAGAGCTAATTTTTTACAGTTTATGTCTCTGGGAGTATGAAATGGAAAACAGGTGAAGAGTCGGAATTAATTAAGAGAGAGATAGAAGAGCTAGATATCGCAGCATCCTTTAAAATCTAAAATACGATGGATACCAAAGAGTGTTTTGGCAAAGACAGTGCTGTGAAGAGGAAGAGGCAGGATTGCTGTAGCTGGGTAACTCTCATAGGTTTGGAAAACTTGGCTGCAATGTGCAAAGCTGTTTTCTTTACACTGTGGGTTTAGGTACTCATCTTATGGTAGATTAAAAGTCCTTAGGAAAAAAATTATTCTGATTATTACTATGAAGGTATAGTATAAAGATGGATTTGTTATCTAAGCACCATACAAGCATGTAATAGCTCCTTGAATGTTTGGGTGAGGTCTGATAAAGCCATGAAGGAAGCAGCTCATGTAAGAAAATTGTTCCTTGGTTTCTAAATTACAGGTTAGCTGTTGTATAAAGTGCTGCTTAGAGTGGCTGCTATTTGAAAAGGAGCTGTTTGTTTGTAGTCATATGGAGCAGCAACTGATAAAAACCCCAGAGAAAATCTCATAAAAAGAAGCAAAAAAATTTTCCTGTAGTGTAAGCAACCAATTTTGTGCTAATCTGAACTTGGACAATATTGCTATGTAATACTACAGTATACTTTTTCAACTGCTTTCTTCTTCACTGACATGACTTTTATTAAGGAAAAATAAATTGTTAACTTTTATGGTGCCTCAGAAGTCTTAACCGAGTGTAACTGATACAGGCATGTCTACAGAAGTGCCTTTAGCCCAGTAGATTTGAAAGGTGTGAACCTGTCTGTTCATCTCCATGAAGTGTTAATTCAGATGCCCAATGATGATGGTTTAAATGTCAATATTGTTAACTGCTCTGTTATTCATGGGCATGAAAGGAGAGGGAAGACAGACTCTCCTGCACAATTAACTGAACTGACATCTCTCTTTGGTTCCACAAAACTTAGCCACTGGAAGATAGTGCTGTCTCCTGTATTTTCTTTCCGCATTTCAGGAAGAGTGAAGCATAAGCTGCCTTGCAAGGGCCATCAGTGTATGTGATTTTCTGACAGGCATCATCCGTTAACAGCACCATTATCTACTTAGAGCAATACTTTAATTAGGTGACTTGCAAAATAAGCTCTGCCTTTCCAATGGGTTTGCAGAGAGACTTTGAGAACCCACTCTGTCCTCCCTTTTTAACATAGGTGCCAATTGCTAAAAGGATGAGACCAAAAAGAATACGTTTAGAGTATACATTTTATTTCCTTCTGGCTTTAGTTTATTTATGGCTCTTAAGTCCAATATGTTTCTGGCTAAACACATAGAGGCTTGCATCATTCTCTTGCCTAGGAACTTACCTCCTTGAGAGCACATGTTGTTGAGCAGGTGTAATGGGCCTCATCATTTAACTTTGAAAAGACAAGAATATTGCAAGTATGGCCTTTTTATATTGTTATAGAGAAGTTAAATGTTTACTATAAGTCTTTTACTTTTCATTTTCTGTTTTCAAAAACTTCCACTGTCCAAGAGAAAATATACGTTAAAGACAGCTGCTGGCTCTGCATCTCCTGCACAAATGAAAATGGCATAATTCCAAGGTTTTCAGTGTTGTATATAAAAGGAGAATTACTGTACTGCACACAGAATATATCAGCTTAGGAGATTGTGACCATAATGAGGAAAGAAAATCAAAGAAGTCGCAAAGTTCAAAGAGTGAAAACCATGTGCTAAATAGTGCTGTTGGATGTCTTGCATTTTTTCATCTGCCACGTTACTTACAAGCTACCTGAAACGTGGGGCTCTGGAAGAATAATAATATTTGAAATGTTTTGTTTTGTTAGTACTGGTATAAGTAAGTAGGGGAAAGGAAGATATGATAGTATTTTTAAAGCATTTGATGAAGTTAACAAACATGCCATGAAGTTTAATACCGCAGTATAAAGATAGTCCTGCTGTTGGGTAAAGATGTCCCAGTCTTGAAGTACTTAATTGCCAACATGGCAATGGCTCCGTTCAATTCAGTCATTTGAGGCTTTCCCTCTTAAAATACTCACTACTAGAGAAAAAGAACAGAAGGCTAAATTGTTTATTTTTTCATTTGATAAATGAGGGAAAAGTAATTACTGCTTATGGTTATGGAACATACCTTGTGTTTAACATCTCTGTTTAGTGTTCAAACAGCTTTTTAAAGGAATCTTCAGCTTTCAGAAGAACCTAAGTAGGCTCACAGTCTTCTGGCCTCCAATGAGCAAATGTAGTTCTATCTCAAATATGCCTGCATTTGTGCTTATTACGAACACTTCTCTGTCACTGGCCAAACCTATCTAAGTGAATGGATTAATGATAGCATATGTTTTTGTCATGTAGAATGTAGACATGAGTAAGGGAAGATTTTGTATAAGTTTATTAAATTAGTTCAGCTTTAACGAAGGTGACTTGGAAGGTGTAAGCTCGTAACAGTTGTGTTGGCTCAGCTGATGGTCTGTTCATATCTTAGTGCTTTAGGTTATCAGTTTTGTTTGGTGTGGTTGCCCGTGTTAGAGAAACTACTCTGAAAGGCAAGAAGGCACAGCCTTTGCCACAAGGAGTTTGCATTTAACAGACAGACAAATTAGGTTCCAAGATTAACCTGTGGCCATGTAACAGGTTAAAGCCCTTACAAATTAGTGCCCTGGACTGCTGCCAAAGCACACGCGTGATCGGCTCTTGTGTACTTAAACTCTGGTAGCTAAGAAGGGTGAAAAAACCCTACTGGACTGTAGATGGGACTTTTAAATACTGCTCACAGATAGCTAATTCCAGTTATTGCCAGAGAAGATGACAATGCTGCAAACATAGCGTAGCTGTTCCCCCATACCGTTTTTTAATCAAGAAATTCTGTAGATGGATGATGATAGTGGAGGATAGTGCAAAATGCCAACTGTCTTGTCCATTTTGCACATGACAGTGGTGTCTGGTGCAGTGGTGTTTCATTAGGAAGGACGGCCCTGTGCTCTGATACTTGTAGTGTGCAGGCTGAGGGCATCCACTCGTTAATGAAGCACTAAGAGCAAAGCCACCTTAGCATTCAGCGCAGCAGGGATGTGAAGGTAATATGAGGCTTCTTGTGGAACTGAGAGCTAATTCTGTATAGATCCAGTACGCCATTGGATGTTTTAATTTCTTTGCCTTGCAAATGAAGGAAATGAAAATATTACACTAGAATGACATGCTATTTTAATGCTATGCAATATATGAATAAAAGAAGTGTTTTCATGCATGGAAATAAAGGATTTTTGTTCTGGTTGCTGTTGCACATTTATAGCTGGGGAAGTTTCTACCTCACTGAATTTATGTTCTGAGAAAGACTGTAATGTAGTAAACTCTGAATTTTTAGATTGCAGCCCTATAGCTGTAGAAATTGTTCCTTTCTTTTTGATAGATGTCACCACTATTCTTTATCATCTGGTATGTATATATAATGTGATAAAGTGTGTGTTATAGTTAAATATACCTGGCCTGCCTGTTTTCAAGTGCCTTGAGAAATCCTATTCAAAGATTCTCCTTTTGCTTTATTAATTTGGAATTAAATTTTCTGGATTTTGATACCTGCTTTAATTTGAAATGTGGGTATCTGTTTTACACAGACTTACTTTTGAGTATTTTTAAGCTGAAATGTTTGGATTCACCAGTAAAAACTGAAAATAAGTCTGAAATATACTGAAGTTTTGTAACTGTAGAGCAAGATGCATATGGACAGTGCAATGGCTTGTGATTTCAAAGGTAATCATGCTTTTGGAGTTTCCTAAGCACTATTTGCCTGACTTTACAACCTTATTAATGTCATTTAATGTGCTTTTTGGTTTGTATTTGCACAGTAGGTTTGTGATAACGTCATTACAGAGTAATAGGTTCTAATAGCGAATGACCAGTTTTTGTGAGTATTCTCCATAGCACTTTTTTGTTGGCACAATCAATATTTCTGTTTTTTTAAAAGTGAATGTGTAAGGAATCATATGTCAAAAATGCTCAGCTGAAGGCCTTGCAGAGACAGGATATGCCTTCAAGTAGAGTAGAAAGGCTCAGTCCACTGGGGTGATGGGGTTGCAGCACCACAGCGCTGCTGGATCTTTGGGAAAGAAGTGTAGGTTGCTGCTGCTATAATAAGAAACGTGACCATGCTGTCATGGTTGGTGAGGCTCTAAAGACCAGACAAGGAGTGGTCCAGTACAGCAAATAGAAGATTTTTGATTCCACAGATTATGTCATAATCCTCAGTTGTGCTTTGTATTTCAAACTGATATTCTTTTTTCAAGATCCCATCTCTTAGCAAGACCCTGGAATTGCGCACACTGCAGTGGGAAGTAGTCTTAAAGGCAGGAGGAATTTAGAGCCAACAGTGAGTTTAACTTCAGGCCAGCAAGGTAAAACCCGTGCTAAGAGAAAGGAGGGGGCTTGTTAGACGCACAGGAATGGGAACAACCACTGAGTTACAATTAAAGTGCTCTTGGCTTGTTTAAGGATGGAGGCATCTGTCAACCAGTCTTCTGTTTGAAAGCCCTGAGAAATCATACAAAATAAACTGTCCCTCGTTAACTTGATTTGTGCTCTTTCTGTGAGAGATGTGTTTTCCTTGTTTGTGTGAGACAGAATGATCTGATTTCCTCTGTGCATAGCTCGAATATTGTAAAATTGCATATCTGATTTAGGATAAAATAAACCTTTTCCAATTAATAAACCTGCGAATAGGTCAACTTCAAAGACAGCATCATAAAACACCCACAAGTGGCCATTAAATATTTATGGACCGAGCATTTGTTAGAATTATCAATGGGTATCATAGATTTGAAAGGCTGTATCCCCATGAATAAACGATGATATTAAGCATTTGTAACCACTTTATAATTAAGGATACTTTTAAACTAGACTTCTGGTACTTTCTTTGTGGTGATTGTTGAAAATGGCAGGGGTTAGAGTGTTGGAGCTGTACAGTGTGGTCTTCCCGGTAGAGTAGTGTCAATATAGGAGTGTCATAAAAAGAAGGAAAAATAAGCTAATGTCTTTTAGACAATAGAAAAGAAATTGGTAGAGGGAATGAACACTCAAGGGAGGTAACCGCCTAGCTCCAACTAAAACGTCAGGCACTTCTGTCATTTCTTTGGATTGTTTGAACTTCAAATCTTTGGACTTAAGTTTGGAGACAGGTTCTGGATACTGTCTTTCTTTTAAGGCTATTATCTGTAGTGTAACTAGTGACCTAGGACCTCATAAAATCAGGCATGGGATGAGAATAGTATAAACCAAAACCAGCATCTTCTAAAGCAGGGACCTGTTATGACCTCAGCCTTTGAAGGGCTGTGAAACTAAAGCTGATCTGAGCTTGAGTGGTTGCCAAAATTTGGTGCTATCCTAGCCACATCCCTGGCTTCTTTTTGTTAAACATGGCTCAGAAAGCCGTAAAGTAAGCTGGATGAGCATGACATTGGTTTTTAGGCTAAAAGGAAATGATCCACTGGTTCCATCAGCGAGCTCATTTTGTGGATGGCCAAGTGAACAGCATTGGGGATTCAGGTAAGGCACAGAGTGTGTGGGAAAGGGGCAATGCAGAGCTCAAGTGCCTTGTTAAATGCCAGGCTTTCTGAAGGTGCTGCCTTTGGAATCTCAGGTTCCTCGTTTGAGAATATGGCCATATTAGCAGCAGCACTGAGGAATTATTCGGTTGGCTTCAGGCTTGTGCCAATGACATAAATAAAGCAAGACTCTTGCTGGCTTTGGAACAAGAAGTTCCACTTGAACATGAGGAAGAACTTCTTTACCGCGCAGATGACTGCGCTCTGGAAGAGATTTCCCAAAGAGGTTGTGGAGTTTCCCTCAGTGGAAATATTCAAGAGCTCTCTGAATGCAATCCTGTGCCGTGTGCTGTAGGATGACCCTGCCTGAGCAGGGGGGTTGGACCGCATGACCCCCTGTGGTTCCTTCCAACGTGACCCATTTTGTGATCCGATCTTTAAAATCCTGGTGTCTGGTGAACAGTAACCATGGACCTGTCCTCCCTGCTATAAAGCACTGTTCTGTCACTGTTGAAGAGGCATGTATGTGCTCCTAAGTATTTTCACCATTGTCTTCATGTAATGGCTCCACTTGTTTGAATGTTGTGCAGTGCCTGTGTACATATATGTGTATGTATGTGTGTATATATATATATATGCCTATTTATATAATAAATTAATATTAAAATGACCAAATTTCCCCTCTCTTGTATAAACTAGGCAGTTTAACTAATTATCTCCAACCTATTCTGACACTTTAAAAAGCCCATTTTTTTCCTGCTTAAAAAAAGAGAAATAGTTGCCATGTTGTCTTTTACTTCTCCTGGAAAGAGCAGAAGTTTTAGGAAGGGCTGGTTTCTTTTTTATTTTCTTTTAATTTCATGTCTGAATTCTGAGATGCAGTAAGCTTAGTCACCTCCTTTTTATTTGGTGGTGTGTGCTCATTCTTTTCAAGATCACACTGGTTTTGGTGTTCCACTTATGGATTTTTTTTTTTTTAATTTTCCTCCCTTATTTTCTTCTTGAATGTATATTCTTGTAAACTGTTTCTTTGTTTTGTGTGTTAATGGAGTATAAGCTCAGCATTGATTGCAGGTAGATCATTTTAACTTGTGGCGGAAGTGCCAAGCAGAGGTTATATTGCTCTTATTACTGCTTGTGCGAAGTGTTCTTTGGAAACAGTGGTGCATGCTATCAGATATTTTATCAGTTCTGGAAAAAAATGCTAAGCTAAATGAATGCTTTAAAAAAAATAACATATTAGATGTATGGGAAAGTATGAAACTTGCTTTTCCTTTTGCAAAGTTGTGTAGACAAATAAAAGCATGATTTGCATCTTGCCTTCTCTTGTAAGTCGGTAGCCCCAGTGTGTCTGAATGACGCGTGTCACCTGCCATCCTAACTGATAACCCGGGTGACCTGACCCGTCCTGCCTGCTGATCCTCATGGGTGTGTGCTCAACGCCGCTGCCTAGGGCTGCCTTAGGGGGGATGTCTTACTGTGAGTGTTTGTGTTTGTCTAAAGAGAGAAGTATTTAAGAAGTAACCAGATTGGAGACATTTGAGGGAAGGGCTGGGTGATAAAGTCTTAATTTATAATCTTGTGGTATCTCCAAAAATAACCTGTTCAATTTGGTTTCCTCTGTTCTAGTAGTCTTTTATTGTCTTATGTATTTTGTTGGTCCTATCAATCTTTACAATGCCAGTAGTTTATTGTCCAATATTCCTTTAAAAAAAAGAAAAGAAGCCAAACTAAAAGACCCCCAACTCCTCCTACGTTTTTTGAATTTATCCATACATGTTTTTGTTATCCTTGGGTCACATTTCTAATTTTTTTGACATTGTAGCTTAACATTTTCAATCTGTTCAATATTTAAAATGGGTAATTTTGAAATGTTTTGAATAATTAAACCACTTCCATTGTTGATCAATTTAATTTTAAACTTTATGTCTAGGTCAATCTAAACATTGAACCATTTCAAAAGTTAAACCAGATTAATTATTTGATCCAAAAGTAGAGTTATCATATAAGATTCAGGATTGATTTTGCTACATGCACTTTATTCTCTTCTTAGACTTTCAGAAGTTGAACTGCTAAAACTTATCAATTAAAAGATTGATTTTGGGTCACACAATTTTTAATAAGCTGTAATAAGAAAGGTCATTTAATATCGTAAAATGTGATTTTAAATTGTGATTTTTAATTTTAAGGTGCCTCATGTACATTATTAACTTACTAAAAAAAAAGCCTTAAATGCTGAAGTAATAGTAAATTACAAAATGTAATAAAGCTGATGCTTTTGTTTCGAACTTAAGCGTTCAAAAACCTGAAGCATCATGGCAACAGTAAATCACTCTATGTTGTTTATGATTAAAAATTTAAGAGTTTTGTCTTCTTTCCATGTAATTATTTTAATACTTAAAAAATAATTATTTAGTCCTTCTCAACTGCATAGCCTTATCTGTACCTTTGTTTTCCTTACTTTTTATTTTATAATCCTTTTATCAAGTGTACCTGAAACAAATATTCACATCAGAGAATAAGAGTAAAAATGCTTCCTGCTTGCTTTGACACAATTTCCAGCATTTCTGCAAGGGGTTTACACTAGAAAGTTCTAAGTCCTGGCACTTGCTGAGTTGAAACAAAATGGAGAGAAAACTGTTCCTTTGAATCAAAGTCAGAAAATATCTTGAAATTTAAGGAGGAACATCTCTTTGGCTGGGAAAGTGTGGTCTTCCATCATTAACCACATGGGATTTATGCTTGGTTAAAGACATAGTAATAAGAACAAAATCAGTATGAAGGAAAAAGAGATCCATCCATTCTTTTCAAGGCCGTGCAAAGCTTATGGTAGTTTGGAAAGATGCTCTTAAAAATGCCCCCCCGCGGTCCTTTTTGCCTTCCTGACAAAGAGCCAGGAGTCTAGGATTTCCACTGCTTTTTTTACAGTGTGCAAAGTCACATCAGCCATTCTCAGAGATTTTTGATGCGTGGATGTCTCCTGTCATCCCCAATCACGGTCGTACTCTTGAGCCAGGCCTATCGAAACTGAACTCTGCTGCTTTGCTGCAGGTCAGCTTTCATGGACAATTAGTGTTGTAACAGCACTTTGGTCGCAAGTTGTCGTGAGTGTTTATCATAAAGGCATCATCCCGGGGTGGATCAGCAGTGATCGGCGAGTCTCCTGCTTTCTGAAGCATCTCCCGCTCGCCTTTTCGTGGGTGCCGGTCAGGTGGCGGCTCCGCGAGGCCTTCCTCACCGCTGCCGTGTTGCCCCAGGCTCTCCGGGTGCGCTGCTTGCCTTCCCTGCTCTCCGCTGCCCGTCTTCCCTGTCGTCCCTCTCAGTAACTGTCAGATGCCCCCGTTGCGGCGCGCTCTGACAAGAATGAAAAGAGCGATCTTCCCGCTGCTGGGTGCCGTGTCAGGATTGACACCTCGGACGTGCTTGACGCTGCGCGAGGTGCCTGGCTCCTGCAGCATGCAGGAGGAAACCAATAAATCTTCAAAGTCACTCCACTTATTGCGACTTGATTGCTCCCCCAGCCCCCCCCCATCACCATGGAAACAAATACCTGACTTTTATTATTTGTAGTTTTTTGCTTTGCACTTTTATCTCAAAAGTCCACATTATTTAGGGATCTTCCAAATGTGTTCCTGAACCACCCTCTTTACTTAGTGGGACACAAGCTTAGCTGTGAGTAATGCTACTTTCCTGCTGAACAGATTTTTTTTTTTTAATATTTTTTATCCCTTGCAATATCTCTAAGCATTTTTAAGAACAAGGCCAAATAAAAGTTTTCTGATGCTGCAGATAAGTAGTATTTTCATTTTACGGCTGAAAAAACCAGAAGAGTCCACTGTAGTCCTGCTTCCTGTGAAACTGTAGGGAATGTTGCTCTTTTCAGTGTTTTCAGAATTGGGTCCAGAATGATTTACCCACAAACAGGTGGCAAGTGAGGAAAAGAGCTATTGTTTTATTGCTACATCTTTATATACATGTGTAGTCCTTTGGCATTTTTCTTTAGCTTTACATGTTAATAATTTTAGATTTTGATAGTAATTTATTTTTTTGATAAATAGTTCTCTTTATCTGATGCTTTACTTGGCCAAATGATATATGCCTTGCAACTGCGTTACTGCAGAATATTTTGTAAAATAGAAATGCTCAGAGCATTGGCAGTGTGA
The DNA here is from genome assembly GCA_013397845.1 of Melanocharis versteri. Taxonomy (NCBI): domain Eukaryota; kingdom Metazoa; phylum Chordata; class Aves; order Passeriformes; family Melanocharitidae; genus Melanocharis; species Melanocharis versteri. The sequence continues at coordinate 341,648 of VZTG01000247.1, forward strand.
TATGGGCATGGAAAAAACCCAAAACTCATCTTCACTCCTCCATCAAAAAATGCAATGTTTTGTTATTCCTGTAATATATCCATTTGCAGTTCTCTGCTAACTGAAAAAAAATTGACTAACATTCCTCAAACCTCAAAAAATGGCAAGATGGAAGCTGTTTTGCTGCACAGTATACATATATACTATATACGAAGTGCATGTGTTTGTGTATTTTTGCAATGTTGCATAAACAGTGTAATTTGTTTGCAAAAATAAATTTAAATTTCTCAGCATACTAGTAAATCAGGAAATAGAATTACTTTTTATTTCTTTGATTTCTTATTTCTTTCTAATCTAGTTTTGTTTTTAATGTGCACAGAGGTGATTTTGATTTCTTAAACTGTGTGATGTGACTTCTATAAAGGGTGTGAGTATGAGAACACAAACCTGTGATCTGTATACTCTTCTTTGTCTTAAAGTTCTGGGTTTTTATCAGATGCTATATAGGCAGTTAATTTGAAACAGTGGCATAACTTTCCTTTATGTCTGGTTGATTTTGATATGAAAACCAGCAAGTGGGCCTTGTGTCAGTTTGGAAGCCATTGTAGAATAAAATAGATATGTGCTAAGTAAGAAGATAATTCCTTTCAGTTGTGGAGAACTGTAGGCATGATAAATGATTTTCCTGTGCAAAATTCCCCATTTCTGAGACAGTATTAGTTTTTACTTTAATTACCGGCTCCAGTAATGTTTCCTATCTGTAACTGTCTACAAAATAGACTGTTGCTGAGCAGAGGCTATGGCCTGTTTACTCATCCATTGAAAAGAGTGCCTAAGTTCTACCAAGTCTTCCTTACTTGGTCTGAACTGCCTCATGGGAGAGTGTCCTTCATTTAAATATTTAAATATTAATGTTTCATTTTACAGGCAGAAAACTTCAATGTCATTTTAAGGATGTGTAACTTAACTGAGGAATCAGTACCCATCACAGGAGTGGGTATTATTTGTATTTTTCACCCTAAGAGAGAGCATTTTAGAAAAATGCTACAGTGCTTCCATCTTGAGAAGTTTGACTTGTATCTTGTTTTCTTGTTGCAGAATAACAGCAGCAACAAAAACAACAGAAAGAGGCTGTCAGGGTGGTTTTCTCAAAAATGGTTTAGCTGACATTAGCCACAAATGAGCAGAGCGACACTAACTACTAATTGATTACAGTAATTACGCAGTCTTTGGCTAGTTTGTATTGGCAAACTATATATACTCCTCACATAAATGTGAACTTGCAGAATGCACAGAAAAGGTCACTCTCATTTGCATGATAGGCTTCATTAGAATATGCTAAGGACAAGACCTAGTGTTTTATGACTTCAGGTGATGAATAGCTACCATATTACTCTGCTCGCTGAAAGCATGTTTCAGTCACCTTAATTTACATGCTGTTTTTTAACACCAAGAAAAATCTGTGGGCTGGTAGAGAACTAGCAACAGATAACAGTTTCATTTTATTATGGTTGCATTGCGGACTGTGTTTCATTTTGCTCTTTGTTCTACAGAGGGAACAGACATTATTTTCAATACTTTCTTTTGAGGAGGAAATTTTTCTGTAATGTGTGTATTTCTCTCAGCAATGGCTATTTTGACCCCAAACTACAGTTTTGTTGGCAAGGACAACAAAAAGAGTTACCCTATAAATATAGGCATTTTACAGTAAGTTTTTCCTTTGAATATGGGGACTGAGGTAGGAAGACAATTCACTAAATCTTTAAAACTGGACATTCCTTGTTTCACTGATTTTTCCAGCAAGGATGGGAAATGCAGTGTTTTACTTCCAGACTGACTTCAGTGTCCACATGTAATGAAAGAAAAACAATTCTAAAGTCTGAGACAATAAATGTTTTTCTTAAAAAAATATAAAGTATGCATTCAGAGTGATGGGAATCTTGTATTAGATAGTAATTCTTTCATTCTAACTGCAGTTCTCCTTACAAATCCTATTGTAAAACAGGCAGTAAGATTTCTCCTGATATCATTATTTGATGTTGTAACACACTGGAATATTGGCCTGATCTTTCTAGATATGTAGCTTTTTAAAAAATTTCTTGGATCACAAAACGTACTTCTTTGAATAAAACTGGGTAGAAAATAAAAAAAAGTGGACAGTTTTGTTATAAATTGCAGTTTTGTAATAAAATTGTACAATGAGCTTGCACAAGCTTTTTAAAATATCATTGCTGCCACTGAACAGGTCCGTAATTTATTTATTCAGGAATGTTAGAGGCATTTTTGATTTATTTGTTTTTAGAGAAGTTTTGTTAAGCAAGATAATGAGCAGAGCTGGTGTTAATCATTTACTATGCAACTCTGAAAAATGAAAATTTTGCATATCTTTAGCACTGTTGGGGAAAATAAATTCACTCCTAATGCTAATGGTCTATTGGTATAATTTTTTAAAAATGTTATCTGTTACTCTGGAGAAATCCAATAGATTCATATGTTATGCTAAAAGCTAAACTAATCAATATATAATTTTGCATCCACATGTACATATGTATTGAGTAATCAGAAGTATTTGTTAACTGTAAAGATGAAAAATGAATTTGGGGGTGGTCACTGCCATAGGTGCCTACGTATTTGTTTATGAATAGCCCTTCAGGTGAACGTATTCCTTGTGTATGCACATAATACAAATAATACAAAGTTTACTTTTTAGAACAGGCTTTCAAGAATACTAAATGAGTTTGATCCTGTTCCAGGTGGCCAGGGGTTTACAAATACGGCACAAGTTGCCATGGCCTTTGCTAAATAATATTTATTTTAAGGATTTACTGTAACAGTCTAACTAGTATAGGATTTAGTGTAACTAATTTAGAGAATTTAAAGATTAGATGCCCTTTAACTTGTCTCTGTTTATACAGCTCAGAATTGCGATGTATTCTGTCTGGCATGCTGTCCTCTGATTTTTAGGACTAGTGTCTTCCATTTTTCAGTTTTCTGCTGAGCAACTATAGGTGGATAAAACTGACTTTCTTTCCTTTTTATTTATTTATTTATTTACTTACTTTTTTAATCAAGATGTTCTCAGGAACAAACATGCATTACTTCCCTGGGAACTAGCGGAGTTAGTGACTTTGGCTTTTGGACCATGGTGAAACTGTTAGCTGTATAAGGTGCTGGCAAGGTTGGTTTGGGACTTTGTTGTTTCAGAAAAGGACTATATGTTTTTTACCTGTTAAGCATTCCCCACAGAAGTTAAGGATGGGGAAACAGCCATTTGTCAGGAACTTGACTTAAAAATAAATTTAGTAATCTATTTAAAACAAATTAAGGAAAGTGTGATCTGAGGAAGACAGATGGATCTTAGTATGTTTTTTCCAGTTATGGCCTCTGTTCTTCAGAAATGTTGTAAAGGATGGGAGCCTTTCTCTGCACTGTCAATAACCCAAGACATTTCTGAATGATGCATGAGCTCTGTCATTTGCCTGTCAAGGAGAGATGAACCTCCAATTTAAACACAAGTAGTTTGACTTACTCATGTGCTGCTGGACCATATACTGTTGGAACAAGCAGTTGAAATCTGAGCAGGGGCGGGTCATGCCCTTTAAGACCTTCTTCTAAAGGAACATCCTTAGTTTAACTAAGATTTTCTGATACCTGCTATGGTGAAAAAGAAAGGAGGGGAAAATGGTACCATATTACTGAAACACTTTTTAGCATCTTTAGCAGAAACAAGCTTAGTGACTTCTGAAATATTCTGCCACTGTATGCTTGAACCTCCATCATTGAGGTTGATAATGAATTTGACTGTTTCTTTACTATGGGCTAAATTCCAGGCTGTTTTGTTACTCTGTACTGCACTCCATTGCTTGTCCTTGTTGTTATGCTCTTTTATGCCAGAAAAAGAATGCAGTTTGACAGCTATCACTACAAGTGCCTGTGGACATCATACACAAGCCAAATGCTAGATGGTGATAAATATGTTATGATTAGACCTTGTTATCTAGATCATATGTACTGTAGTGAAACCTACACTTGTTTGCTCTCTTCTTGAGTGGAAGCAGGCTTGCATTAATTTAGAGATAAACCGGAAACAAAAATAAATTTTTTTGTATTTTAAAATAATTTAAAAATTAATATTTTCAGTTTAATTTTTCTTGTTGCTGGAGTGAAAAACATAGTTTCTGAATACTTTATGATACAATTTTTAGTAATGCATCTGCAAAAAGGGAAGAAGAAATGCTATGTTTGTGCTTACCAAAGTGATAAGAAAAAGCAGAATCCTTTGGCAACTGCAAATGTAAGAGCTACATATGTACATAGCAAAACATAGGAAGAATGCTGAAAAAGGGAATTCCATTTTCACCTGAAAAATACTTGAAAGAATTTGCTTGTTCACTTCTTTCAATGACTGCCTGCTAGCCCTTCTTTCCCTTTGTCATGGAGTGTGTGAAAAACAAGGGCAAAGATGAGTAATTATGTTGGTCCCTTCTCTGCTCATAGTTATGTCCCAGAAGAGGGAAGAGTGACGTGCTGATGTGTCCCATTTCTAAACATCTCCGGCTGAGGGGGTCCATGGAAAAGTTGATAGCATTTTGTAAAAAACAGCCCTTCTCAGGCGGAGTTCTTGAGCAGTAAGGTTGGCCCTCCTGCAGGCAGGTTTCTCCACAGCACAGCTACTGGGGACATGGGAAATCCAGTTAGCTGAATCTTCAGAGTGTCGTGGTGCACTGGTGTACCAGCTTCACCCTTAGGCACAGCAATTGTTGCATGTTCTGACCAATCCAGGGGTTAACTTGTGCTGTAGCTAGCGTGGTGTTCCTCTTTTCCGGGCTGGTGGGATTTATTAGGAAAATAGTAGGCTTGGCTGTTAATCCTTGTGTGAGGACGGTTGTCACTCAGACAACTTCGTTTATGTCATGCCGTGATAAAAGAAACTGTAAGTTTGAAGGCTTTTAGGATCCTTTCCAACTCAGCATTTTCTGTGATTCTGTGATCAGTGACATTTTTACTAACTCGTACCCAACCTTCTTCCGTTATCCCCGATTAGAGGCAGCAGTATTGGGTAATTACTTTGACTGGCCTTAAAATAAGTAAGTAAACGTACTCACAATTTTACAACATATACTAACTTTCATCAAGGCTGTTTAAACATGCCTTGAAAAGTAGGATGTGTTTTTAGTGTAAGCGATGGTAAATTCTGAATGAGTTGTCAGTACTGTTAAGATTCATGAAATTCTCTAATAGGTATTCAAGAAGGTAACTTCAATGCCAGGAAATATCTGTGTTCTGAAATGTTATGAAAAGGTTTTTCATACTTCTGTTTGTACTTGGGACTGCTCAGTTTTGATTTGTAAATTGTGTATATTGGTTTTTTGCATTGGTTTTAATTTTGAATGACTGTTACACAACTGTTGAAGGATTCATATTTGGAATGATTGTACTTTTGTGATTGAATTGAGATAAAGGCTTGCAGTTGGTAGGTCTGCACACCATCTTTCCCACTTCCCCTCCCAAAAAAAATAAAAAGAGAAAAAATGCAGAAAATTAGAAAAAAATAGAAATCTGGTTATGTCTTCAGGCTTTCTATGCTGTAGCCCTAGTCAGAGTGCTTGAGATATATTTTGTACTCATATTTCCAAGTGGAATTTCCTAGATGGATGTACTAAAGGAGTCTAAATCATAATGATATCTAAATTAAGGAGATAACAGGATACTCTCAGCACCCCATTGAACCCAGTCTGCTCTGAGAAGTGAGAATTTCCTTCAGATGACATATAAAAATGGGACTTGTAGGAGAGTATTTGGCCAGGGATATTGTAATCGATGCTAATTTCTTCCACATCTGTTGTCTTTTAATGTCTCCTAGAGGTGCTTGTGGTATTGGATTCTTCCACTCTTCTAGCCTTGTGTAAGCAGACAGGGTCAGGTAATGAACACAAAGACTACTTTAGATCTAGTTATACAAAATCTCTCCTTGTGAACCTAAGTATGTTGACATTATCAGCAGACACATGTCCATTTTGTATTGCAGGAATGTGCATGTTCAAAGAGGCAGAAAAGTGTGATAAGAAAACCTGGCATGAACAGCCAGATTCCACTGATGCATGAACACAAACACACCAGCTCACAGATACACAAATATTCTGAGGCTAAAATAAAATAGTTTCTTGGCACTTCTTATTCACACTTAATTGGCTAATTGCCCAGCCTGACACTGGCACTGGCAGCATTACAGAGGTAATATTTTTTTAAAGGGTGAGCAGTTCCTCAGCAACGTCTCCGATATCCTTCATACGGATATCTTGTCCTTTAACAGCAGGCGTAGAAGTTTAGCCATTTTTCAGGATCGACGTTTATTTCTATTCAGTGCTAGGAAAAAAATGCACGTTGAAAGCTTCTTTGTGTGCTTGGAGTAAGTAGAGAAGACAGAATATTTATGTCAAGCCAAATAATTATATATGCCTATTCCTGATTTTGTAGGATCCCTTAGATGAGAAAAGAGGTCTGGGGACTTTCCAAGAGGAGTATCCTGTATTGTGGAGATTTAAATAGAAAGTGCATGGTGTTTCCCTTTTTGTCATTAATGTTGGAATGCAGTAGCATGACCAGCTGGTGATGGGTTAAGGGATCAGCTTATAGAAATTTATTGTTCAGAGGGCTGAATAGCTCAGGGGATTAGTAATTGGATACAAATCCCATCACCTCCAGACTGACTGTTCACATGCAGCTCATCTTCAAGTGACCACAACTTGTTACTGTCTGATAATTTTTTTATAACTTCTTTTTTAAGAATTTTGGCTCCTTTTTATTCCAATGAAAGTCACCATCAGAAGTGACACTTAGGTTTGTTGTCACACTGGAAAAAAATCACCATTGAAAGGGCATGGAAAATGAACTTTAAATAACAGTGACTAAAATTAAAATTGGTGGAAAATAGAGGGATATTAAGAATTACAGACCACTGAACTGTAAGTGCTGGGTAAATTGAAGTTATATTTTAGAATACAAGTCTAAAACACAGTCATAATGCCAAGGCAAACCAGTGTTACAAAGGAAAAGTATTTCCAAATATTTAGATGTGTACGCAGGCTACCTTCTTGTAAGACAGAAGGCAAATAAAGCTAGTCTGCATAGCTATGCATCCTTTAACAAATTCCTTTATAACAGGACAATAAATACCTAGCTAATTGTTGGTTTGGAGCATTTTCTTTATGAATTAGGGATTGATAAAAAAGAAGCTTGAAACTTTTAAAATTATTTAAGTGTGCCATGTTACAAAGCATGCAATAGGCATACTGGTGCTGACACTTCAGCTTAAAAAAAAAAAAAAAGAAAAAAAAGGAATAAATCTCTCAGCTATTGTTATTTGATTACTGGCACCATTTATGAGATTGTTCTGTTGAAACCATTAGTTGTTCCGCTGAGGCAGTTGGTCCATTTTATAATGTCTTACCCTGCACTGGTCAAGCTGCATTTTTGATGTTTTATTTTTAAGAGGATGAAATGAGTTTTACAAATTATGCCCTTGACAAATACGTGATCTAGTCAAAAGAAAGGAATTCCTTTTTCTTCTAAAAGCAATTTCCTCTTCTGTTGCTGGATTCTCCAAGTATGTGATCTATCTGTCACCGTGTTTCACCAGAAGTTCTCTTGAATTTGTGCAGAAGACAAGTGCTTTCAGAAATTGTAGTGGTAGAGAAATTTGCATTGTTTATGTTTGGGATTGCTCATATGTTTTAGGCCCTCATTTTGCAAGGTTCTGTGTGTTCTTGTGGTCTCTTTAATACGTCAGGACTGTCTGGGTGGTGCTCAGCTTTTAGCTGAATATAAATCTTTGTTGCATCATTATTTTCTTCTGTCTCTTCAACTGCAGATTAGGTCAAACTTAAAAAGCACTAATAGAGGAGGACATGTATAAATTCTCAGAAATGCAGCAGATCTAACCTGAGTTCAGCAACACATTTTCAAGTGTCCATCTGTTGTAGGGGTCTTATGTGAAGCAATGCAACAGTGCAGCGCTGTCCCTTGTCAAGAGGAGCTCAATTGCACTGTAACATATTAGAGATTTTCAACTCTTGCTAGGTCAGTGGTCTCAAAACCATTATTTCAAAAACTCCTCGATAAATTTTAAAACGTTTCAATAAAAGAAATAAAACTCATCAGTTTCTTTTTGTAGGGTCCTGGGAGCTGGTAACTGCTGGAAATCATACTGTCTGTACAAAAAAAGACAGTTGCTTTTTATTTTTAGGTGGAATTTTTAAGTGAAACTAAATGAAGTTTAATGGCTTATAACATTGCATGAATTTGTCAAAACTGATCAGCTGGATTGCTACACAATGAATACTGAAAATGTTCTGGTTTTTAGGCTTATAATAGCCTACAGCCATTCAAAAGTCAAAATGTTATTTGATGATTTCAGAATGTTAATGAAATTATTATTAATAGCACATATATTAATCTTAATGATATATGTAAATATGGGCAAATGTAAAGCTCTGTTGACACCAAAATAATTATTCTGCTGCTGAAAGTAAACCTGGGGTTAAATTTCAGTGATCAAGCATAAAACAGTTTGCTCTAAATGCATCAATAGAAGAATTTCTGATGAAGTTTAAAATTGTATACAGGCTCAGGAGATTTGGAATGTGTGTTAGTACAAAAAAAAACTGAAAAGGAAAGGATGATTCTATTTGCTTTTAAATTAGAAGAAAATAGTAACAGACTGTTTGGATTAAGAAAAAAAGATGTAAAAGGCTTTGCTTTGTTGTTATCTTGATTTCAGAAAATATCATATCTAATAGATGTTTAAGTGTGGGGGTTTTTTAGGTGAGAGGGAAGTAACATGTATCATTCTCTTCTGTGAATTCATTTGCTTAATAATTTGATTTGACTGGTTTGACTTTTGTTTCTGTGCTTTTTGCTCTTTTAAGTTAAAATGGTCCTTCTCTTGCAATATACATGTAATTATCTTTTTTCCCTGTTTGGTGGTGTTAATCAAGCTGTAATATGGTTTTCATGCTTGCTTTCTTTTTTTTAGGAAGGCAACAGGGTTATGTTCAAGGAATGTAGAGTTTTTTGTCTGTAGTTATATGCAGTAAACAGCATGATACATTTTTTTATTGTAGTATCTATCTTTGAAAAGCTAAATGTTGGTAGCAGGATATGATCTCTCTATATTGCAATGTGAAAAGAAAGGGAGTGAACTTTCTTGTAAAGGAGAATTTCATGGCATTTTACCTGTTGAGGGCCCTGTAGAGCCAGAAGTATAGTGACTTGCCTAAGTGACAGGCAGTAGCAGCCGTGGTGTCACTGTGTATTATCACCTCATGCTAGCTGGAAGCACTCCCTGAAGCCGATCTAGGTTGTATAGTCCTAGATGAGGTCTTCATGGGTGCTGACCATAAAAAGTTCATCAAAGTAATGAGGCGAGGCGAGAGCTTGGCGCTCATGGGCAGAGCTCAGCACCAAGGAGTGTGAACCGGCTCCAGCTGTGACAATAAAACAGCAGGTGGCTGCTGTCATTAGGGGTGGCAGATGAGGCAGGGGACTAACATTCAGCCCACAAAACTCTCATTTGTTAGCCATCGCCACTGTACCATGCAAAATAGCTTCCATCTCAGTCAATTTTACTTTGCAAAATATTACGCAGTCGCCATAAGAAAATTAGAGCCTTGGGTTTACAGGTTCCTTGGATCTTATAATCAGAAAACTCAGTGCTCTCAGGTTATGTGGAAAATTGGACTTTTTTCTCCCTTGAACAGTTTGAGGATCTTTACAGTAATTTTATAATAGGTTGTTTTCACCCCAGCATGTGTTTATCAGTTAATATTTTGGACAATTTTGTTTGTTACTCCTTTAAAAATCAATTCCATCCATCCATTCAGCTATGTGTTGCACATAACATTGTCTACTATTCAGTATTATAAAAATTGCACACTGATCAGACTATTTCTGTCTCTATGTCTGTCCAGGTACAGACATTTCATGTAACAAATAATGGTTTTTTTGAGGGGAGTTCTAGTAATCTGAGAAATCGGAAAGAAACAGAACAGTCCTTTAATTTGCTGGGGGTTTTTGTTTGCTTATTTCTGTTAATATAAAATTGAAAAGCATTTTGTATGTATTTAATCTTTGCAGAATGTTTTTAAACTGCCTAAAATTTGCGGCCTTTGTCAGCTGCAGACTATCCTGGTGCAGCTCATCCCTGTAGCAAACCCCACGATTTTCAGGGGTTAAACAGAGGGGAGCTGTGTTGGCTCCAAAGTGAGAGCCATTTTACTTGCATCCCATTACAAAGCAAAGCAGAGAATTGCATGTCAGTGGTTACATGCTCTGTTCCATAGCTGTGAGTGACCTCCAGGAAATATGGAGAATTCAGGTGGTCATTTGGACATGTGTCAGTTGTGAACGTGTTAAATTCTAGTGCTCTTATGGAAAGCATTCATGAAAATCAAAATGTGATGCAATACTGAATAAAATGGAGTACCACAGCTATGTTGGTACCTGTGTCACCTGTGCTGTCAGGTTCCCCTCCTACTGAAAGTGGACCTGTGGAATCCCATCATTTCATGCTGGCACTTGAGATGAGGCTTTATGGGGCTGTGGTTGCAATGACAGCATGGATTAGGAAGGAGAACTCCTTTAACTGAAACTTCATTTCAGGAAGATACTGAAAAAAAAGTATTTTTTTAGACATGGTTTATGTTTCTTTATAGGACCAGGCTGTCACTTTGTATACAAAACTGAAGTTCTGTAATTTTTCCTGTTAGCAATGTACATTCCTTTTATTGCATTTTTTCAGGTAGTTTGTAAATTCTACTTTCTTTTTTAGATAGCATGACATAAGCTTTTGTTTGAAACTACACTGGTTTCTCCTTCACTTCTTTGTTCATAGGTACACCCAGCATGTGTATGTAGGTTTATCCAGGCCCTTGAGATCAAAGATGTTTTTTTTCCTCAATTCCATTGGGCACCTATGTAGTTCCTATATCTCTCATGTTTGATTTGTGGCCAGAAATGGTCAGAGTTAATCTCTGATGCTGGCTGGAATTGGAGTAATCTTTGCCAGAGAACATCTTCTGCTGTGTCACAGATATCATTTTTATGACTGTACTGATTTGTCTGATCTATATTCCTGTGGTTTTTCCAGACTGACGACAGTCTTCATACCAAGTGCATGCAACAGCCATACTGGACTGCAAGAATGTGGGCTGGCTCTGTGTGTGTGTGTGTGTGTGTGTATGTAAAACATCCATCTAAATTCAGTGGGATTTTTTTTCTTGTCTTTATTGCTTCAATAACAGTTATATCTCAGGTGAGTACTCTTAATCCCTTCAGTCCTGGCTTTGGACTTCTGAAGTGACTCCTGCTGGACATCAGAGGAAAACCAAAGAAACACCAGACTGTCAGCTTTAGTGATTCCCTTGCTAAGCATGTGGCTGAAATTATGAGAGATGTTAGCATTTGCTTATGGGATACGTAAAGTAACACCACTGTTACAGTCGGAGTTCTTATTTGGATAGACTTCTGTGCTGCTCTTAATACCATCTGCATCCTCTACGATCAGTGCCATAATTTGAGAGTTTTGTAGGTCTGTAATACTTGGATAGTGCCTAACAGTCTGTCTGGTCTGCATATCATGATTTGCTCTGAGAGACTCTGTTACTTTCTTCAGTCAGCCTCCTTCTTCAGTGGTAGGAGGAGGTTTTTGCAACACTCCACTTTTGGGAAGAGTTGGGCATGGCTGTGATGGGAGTATCTGGAGAGACTGAGATGCCAGTTGAAAATGAAAGCTCTGAGCTTTTACTTATGCTCAAGTACTAATTAAGATGTCTTCTAACAAAGAAAAATCAAACATTAATCAGACATGCTTGTCGAGTGCTAGGTTGGTCTGATGACACAGTGTTAGGTGTTTTTCAGTCCCTGAGGTAGCGATTGCTAGGCCCAAGAGCCCTTGGACAAGGAAAGCCGGAACCATCCTTGTGCTTTAAACATATTTATGGGGATACATGTATCAGATGCATTTTTTGTGGACTGAAACTGACCTGATCCAAATGATAGCCTTTTTATTTCTTTGGCTGGAGCTAGTCAGTTCTTATTTGACCAGCCTGTTGTTAAAGGTTCATGCATGTGGATGGTACTACTGATGGTTACAGATTAGGTCTTGCTGTCATAGATTTGCTATTTTTATGCAACTACTTTGGCAAAAAGATATTCTGAAGTATTTTGCTTTCTACCTGAAGTCAAACAGTCTTGTGGAATGCCTGGATGTAAGGCAAAAAGGATGTGTTTTACAGCTGAGTTTAAGTCTTGGGAATAAACAAATCAACAGCACTTGCTTTTCTATGTCAAGCAAAGACCTAGGGCAACATTCTCACTGCTCTCACAGATCAAGCGGACTGCAGAGTCTTCGCTCCAGCCACCATCTATCACCAGCAGCATTTCGAATTGTGGGGAAATTGTCAATAAAAATTGCGTATGTCTTCTGATTGTGTATGACTTCTGAGCAGTTCAGTCATCAGATAGTGACCAATTTATTCATCTCATTCCTTTCTTGGTACCTCTCAACTTTGCAAAAGACCACAGGCACTGGAGCTGCAGAATTGACTGAGTTATGTATGTGGCACTGCTACTGCAGGCCCTATGTGTTTTGTAGTCCACAAATCAACTATCTTTAGATTTGTTTTGATTTCCTTTAAGGACAGGCAACAGTAGATTCTTCTGAGGAGGAGAATTTCCTTCTCAAGATAGCTCTTCCTGTTGAAGCTCTGCATAAACCTGCTAATTCAGTCTGCAGTGCGATTTCTGAGCCATCAGGAAGAAGCTGCATCAAAAGTGACTTTTCATTTAGGAATAGCAAAAAATTAAATATATTCGTTTGGCTCTATTGAGTCAAACTCTATCGAGTTCCAGAGTCATTGGAACCCCAAACAACAGAGATAGTCTTACAGTCTGTTTCCTGCACTTTCAAAAGGTGCAGACTTTGCTCCTTAGGATCACTAGGAAGCTCTTTACAAACTGTCTGCAGAAGGTCCAGTATTTCAAAACTCCTCTCAAGGCACCTAGAGATGCGGTTCACCTGACTCACCCAAAAGTTTGAATCTACTTTGAAGAATTTCTCCTTTCAAATATTAGCCTGTTTATCCTGCTGTTGCTTTCCAGATGCTAGATGATGATATGTGGAACTGATGCCTACTGCATCGAATTCTTTATCTGAAGTCCTGAGCATGCTAGGAAATGGACTGGATCATGAGTAGGAAGACAAGCCAGTGTCTGAAGAAAGTGGAAAGAATGGAGAAGGGAGGGACCAGAGTTAAGAGAATGTGGGATATACAAATCATGAAAAAAGAAAAGCCATAAGCCATGTCTTGGTGGCAAGATTGTAAAGCACTGTTCTGGATCACAATGCTTACAGCTGTAAACATTCATTTACGTTGAAAGTATTTCTTCAGCCTCATTTAGCGTGGCAACTGTGTTTTCTGGTGGTGTCCTGGTTTTGGATGTTAGTATTAATTTCTCTTAAATGCAAGACACTCCCAACACTGAGCCTAGGGTTGCATTTCAGACTAGGAAAAGAAGTTCTGCATTGTGGTGGACTTGAGAGGTTGATAGCAGCGCTAGAGAAAGCACATTGTGATTCTGTCTTTTTTTTTTTTTTTTTTTTTTTTTTTTTTTTGTGAATTCACTGCAGGAGTNAAAAAGGCTCTTTTTTTTCTTTTTTTTTTTTTTTTTTTTTTTTTTTTTAGTACTTTGTGCAGCTGTTAGATTACCAAACACCTGTTAGAGGTGACAGTTACAGATGCTCAATAACCAATGAAAATTAATATAACATGTGATTCTTTTAGCTTAGAAGTGATTTGGTAAGATGTGTTTAGAAATCTAATTACACACTGCTGCTGTCTACCATTATCACTTAACATTCATTAACTTCTCTGAATATTGAAACAAACATTTCTTGTAGTGGTACTAATTTTCTCATATATTTGTAAGGTGATTTTCTGACAGAGGGAACACCTGACTTTAAAGTTTTTGCCACTGTTTAGCTATTTTAAGTTTACTCTTTAAGCAAACAAAAGCAGAGTGCTGTTCATTTACTTACAGTTACTTGGTATTGTGTCTCCAAATATAAAAGTTCCCAGTTCCACTCCTAAGTTTCTACTCACTTGTATATTAATAATGATTTTCACTGGCTGGACGTGGCTTATTCCTACAGCTGCCGTTGAAGGGTACTTTTTGTACTTAAAATAAAACACCACTACTCAATAGCTTCAAACCAAAAATGTTCAGAATGGACCTTTAGCTAAATTACAGGAAACCTTTTTGATTTTAGTTACAAAATAAGTAACTTCAGGTGAGGCGCACAGGTGAGTGAGTTACCTCATGGGGGAGCAAATGATATAAATACTACCAGTGAATTTTTTTTTTTTGCCACAGTCCTTGCAATAACAGACTAAATTTCTGTCTTGGATGGTTTATATTATAACATACCTCTCTTAAATGTGGGATGGTGAGAAGACTCAACAACTTGGGATGGTAGGATAAGCTTAAGTGCAACAGTAGAGGATGTTTTCTGTTTTATTTAGTTTGCTCTTTCTTTGTACCCAGGTCTCTTCTGCCATAATACGTAAGAGGAGATAATTGTGCCTATTGCTATTACTTTATGTCCATGGGGCTAATAATTCTTTCCCATCTTGAGAATAGCAGATTGGTGGCAGAGAGCAACAAGAATGTGTTGAGGGATGTCTCTCTCTTCTGGTTGATAGATGCAGGAATATGCAGGAACAACACAGTCGATTGATTGATTGATAGTGCGCAACTCATCCATAATGATCTGTCTGATATAGCAGTAAATTATTCTTGAGATTGATGCAGGTCATTGAACAGCACATTGACAATCCTGTTGTCTGTCATCCTGTTCAAAGCAGGGCAGGAGCAGTAGCTGCTGTGATACTCAAGTCTACCTTGGGTGCAAGCTCTGTGCAGGTGTTCTGATAATACAAGTTGTTGTCTTTGTGGTTTTTTTTTGTTTTTCCATTGAGCAGCTTGGCTTTATTGCTAGCTTGTTACAAGTAACAGTAAAAACGAGATGAGGTATGTTTAGAAGAAAAGGTTGAAGTCATTGCACTAATGATTTTATAGTAACATAAAAACCACTTAAAAATGTTGGGTTTTAAACTTCAGTAGCCAAACTTCTCCATGGAAAAGAAGCTAATAATGAATTGAGAAACATACCTGATTTTTGCATGGAAAATTGTAAAAAAAAACCCCAAACAACACCCTAAAAACCACCCAAACTTGAAGCAGAAAGGCTGATGGTTCTCAGAAATTCAAAAGTTATGTTGGTCTTTAGGTTCGATGAATTACCACAATATCTTCCCATGGTAATCTGGGTTCTTGTCTTGTTGGTGATGGCGAAGTTGTCTTCATCTACCTCTTCTGGTTTCTCTTTTCAAGAGGAAAAGTTTGATTTTTCCATTCTGCCAAGTTACACACACTTGAAGATGTGGATGGATGGATGGATATGTTTTGCTTCCCAGTTTAATTACCAGTGTTGATGAGGGTGGAGCATAAAGCAGCCATATCTTTCTTTGACACACGGGGTCAGCAGGGAGTAGAAGGCAGCGAGTCACAACACTCTCAGCATCGCAGACGGCGTGGTCACGCATGCCTTGTTAACCTTTTGAAATGTTATTGATTTTTTTTTTTTAAACTTACAAAGAATAACCATCACATTTTTTTGGAAGTAATAAAGACCTGCTTCATTTGGCTAGTAAACGAGTCTGGAGAAAACCCCATCTTTCCTATATAGGGTTCTAGGACTTGACGTCCTGTCACAGAGGGCATGAAGTTTTTCAGATATTTGGATGTTTTCCACATCAGACTTCGCCCTGCCAGATATTTACTTGAACCTGACATCTTGTCACAAAGGGCATGAAGCCTTTCAGACTACTGGATATCTTCCACACCAGACTCTGCCCTGCCAAATACTTTCTTTTAAATTGAGTCCCTTGCGCGCAGTCATGCAAGAGAGTTATCACAGCTCCAGTCTGGACCCTTCAGAATCGGCAAACATCCACAAATGATGGACTTGAAGAAATTCTCAGGAATTTAGACTTCTGATGCATGGAAAGAAAAGCTTACTCGTTCATAGAAAACCATTGCTTTCTGGACAGTTCTGCATTTGCCTCTGTGCTCTTATTCCTGAAGTTAACTTGCTGAATACAAAATCCTGATGGAGACATGAGATTTGGGTAGCAGCTTTTTATAGAATTTGGAGAATTAAAATACTTGAAGTTTTTTAGTTCATGTAGACTGTTTAAATATTAGTTGCCTAAGTGCTGATTTGAATATATGAAGTTCTACTTTTATGGGTAGAACATACACAACTCAAGTTGCAAAAATCTGTAATTACATATAGAAGTTTTATTGAACATTCTGAAATATATATATGTCCTGGTATTTCTTGAGAAAATGCACTATTTATTTCTCCTACTGGTTGCTACCCCTGTTGGCATGGCTCCATGTGAACCACACATTCAATTCACTACAAACAATTAGGTTTAGGTTTCCAGTGTTTTTCGAAACACAGTAAGAACAAGAATGCTTCATTAAGGTAGCAAGAACCATAGATTCCACATTGTTATTTACTTGCCTGAACATATCCCAGTCCCCCTTCTTGGCATGATCTGTGAAGCTTGCCTTGATTTTCTGGTTTCTTGCCTCGGGTGAAGATACAAGGACAGAAATTCAAGCACAGATCATGGGAAACAAAACCTGATGTGAACAGGATAATGTATTATTTCATTGTATTCTCTGATGATGTATAAAAGTTTGAGATCCTTTTTCTTATTATTCCTTAATGCTGTCAGATCTCCCAGCTGATTCATTCAAAATGGTAAACGATTCTATCCTTTCTATGTGCCTGAAACCTATGCTAAAACAAAGCACTAAATACAGATAATTTTGAAACAATAGCATCCTATTCTGCTTCTCTTGGATTTGTTTATGGGTTTGATTTTGTTTTTTTTAAAGGCTCTCAAGCAGCTTTTTAAAACATCCAGTGTACTTGGGTCATGCACTAGCTTACCTGTATTCTCAGAGTTAAATTTGTGTATAAAGAGGTTTTGGACAGTTTAAAGGAGATGTAAAGGATATTGAGAATATGAATAAAGGCTAGATATTCATTGTTATTCTCCTGGACTTTTCTGCTGTCATTGAACACTGTTGTCTGTAAGATAAATTCTCCAGGAGCAGTTGCAGAGAGCAATGTATCCACTGAGAAGTGATTTAAAATTGCTCTTCAGCTGCTGGATACCTTGTTAGTAGAGTCCCACAAAAATAAATTCCTGTGCTGGTCCTCCTCAACAGTTATGTGCAGTTAGAAAATGACTGGTCTGTCACCATGGCTTCAAGTGACTTTCTGGTAGAGGTAAGATGTAGCTCCTTCCTTGGAAGTAGGCCAAGGCTGAGCACTTGGTAAACACTCAGGAAATATCAGGTTTCATGACTTTATGGCCCATAATGCTTGTTTTGGTTTGTGTGTGTGTGTTTGTTTGGTTTTGGTTCTTTTTTTAGGCTTTTCACTAACCCAGTGATGTACTTATTAAGAAGGAAAGAGCTATTATGCATTCAAAACATAATAAAACTTAGAATCTTTTGCCTGCTCAAAGCAAGATACTTCACAGAGAACAGTTCTCTCCCCACAGAGAAAATAGAGAACAGACAATACATGACAGATTGTTCCTATTCCTTGGGTACTGTGATGATAAACATTGTACATGCTGAAGAATTTGTATTACACTAGAATAAAAAGTGGAAGTAAAGATTGTCCAATACGTTTCTTTATTCCCAGAATTAGAAGTCTCTTTGTTTCTTTTGTACTTTAAAATGTGCTGTTATAACTGAAGACAAGTCTGTAGAGGCTCCTAAATCAGTTACAGACGTTCTGAGAGAGAGTCCAAGTACTGTTTGAAGATTGCCATGGAATATGAATGGTCACGTTCCTACAAACCACAACTCTTCTAAAAGGAAACCAGAATATTCTGCGAACTTATTTTGGGATAGGTGCTCATGATTTAAAGTAATTTTTATTTATAGTTTGTGTGCAAAAAGTTGTCTATAGGGAATGAAGATGCAATTCTAAAGCTCTGTGTAATTTTTCAACTTGTCTTTAATTTATCCTGTAGTTTCAACATAGAGTGTATGACTGAGGATGTTGCTGGTTTGAAGCCAGAGTAGTTGAAAATCACTAAAGAAGTTAACCCAACAAAATGCTACTGCCAGCAAAAGAAATCCTGCCTACACTCAACTCGTTCCACTTTAAGAGGAGGCTTCTAGTAGTCCAAATGAAGGGAACTCCCAGTGACCATGACTTGGATGTATAGGCTAGACATTTCTGCCTTTCGAGACCTGACCCGCGGGAGAGCAGCTGGGCTGTGACTTCTGGTCTTCATGTGGGTTGAGGATGAATTCGTCCAGATTAGAGTTTGTAAAACGGGTTCCAGGCCTCTAGTATGGCCTGGTTTGCATGTATGTGAAACAGTAGAGTATTGCAATTACAGCTTTTTTCTACTCCCTTTTGATGTGTTTCTGAAACTAGTTCATTTTTAGCATTTGAATGTTTATACTTCCACTAGAATTAAAAACAAGAAATGAGAAATTTGGTGAAGCCTGAATTGGTGCTTACCAGTTGCTGATGGAGAGATTCCTTTTGATTTGAAGATGTATCAGTGCAATATATTTTGAAAGCATTCATTCAGTGAGTCCTTATAGGTGCCAGTCGAACTTCCCTTAAGATTAACTTAAAAGGCCAAGGCTAAGTCACGTCTATCACTTCAATTCTAGCAGTAGCTTGGGAATAACTGATTTACCTCAGCAGAGGTAAATAGCATAGATAAACCCATTGTTTTTTGACTACTAAACCATGAATTACTTCAAAACTAGAGTTACTGAATGTATGGAAAACATTTTTGTATTTCTTTTGTAAAGCCAGCAAACACTGCTACCACCTCTCTGAAAATCACCTGCAGGATCTGGTAAACAAAACCAAATAGTTTCCACTTGTCTCTCTTTGTGGGATTGTTTGTTTGTTAGGTTGGTTTTTTTTAATGAGTGGTCCTCAAACTCAGCATCCAAACAAGGTTGTTTAGACTTTGCCTCTTGTTTTAATAATGTCTGTCTCTGTTGGTAATTTTTTTTTCACCTTGTTCTCAATTTCTTATGAAAATAGCAACTCTGCTTTTCTTTTTAAGGTCTTTTCTGTAAGGTGGGGAGCTGCCCCTGAGCTATGCTGAGTGCTCCAGTCTTGCACTGAGGCATTTAGTAGGTGCTGAGATGCAAACTGAGTCAGGCTTCATTTTATTTGTGCTGCGTAAAAGCAGCAAAATGGTTGCTAGAATGTAGATGCAACAGAGAGGAGGCAGAATGCGAGATTAATTGCTTCATGTTATTACCAAGGCCTTTTTTCTTTGATTTTGAAGAAAGGTATGTCTATCTGTACTCCCTGGTGTTGTGTGGTATATGAAATGGTCAGCCTTTGTTTGGAAGCTTCAACTAAATGGGCTCAGAAACGAAAAAGTGCTTCCCTACAAATATTGTGTAGCTCATTGGGATCTTTATATTCCATGCAAATAGCAAAATATCTCTTTACAACTCTGATTGCCCATTGCCCTTTCACAATAATATCATTGAGTTTATTTTTCTTTGAAAAGGGGCGAAATGCAAGTTTTTAACAGCAAATACAGGTATTACTAAATGAAAATATGTTTGGTACCTTTCACATCTGCGTGGAAATACTATTTCTGTTGAAAAGCAAGGGCAGTACATTTTGTATGCCTTACGCTTTTATTAGAACACATTTGTTTATTTTTTTACAATTATTTTCCCTATGTACAGTAATTCTGATGACACTTGCATAGTAATGATGGTAATGGTGTAATAGATTATTCACAGTTGTAATGGTTGTGATGCCATACTAATAAGTTGTGTGGGGAAAAGTATTTAAGATACTTTTTTAGTGTATTTTTGTAAAAAATAAGGAAATTTATATCATTTAAATAAGACAGTATTATATTCCTACACCTTAAGGGATGCACAAGAGAGATTCTCTGTAATAATGTGCAAGTGCCCAAAGAAGATCCGACACGGAAAAGCTACATTAACATAATTGTAAAGGAAAAGTACTGTGTCTTTGCTTTTGTGGCTCTTATACCCCATAGTGCTGGTGTTTTACAGTCCTTCCATTGTCCATTACTGCAAACACGTCCAGATGAATTCAGCGTTTAATGTTAAAAATCTTATAACATGCCAGTTTGATTTGTAGCCCTTCATATCATGGAATGCTAATTAAAATCATATTTTTGCATATGTCATGCCTTTCATGTACATATGCAAATAGAGTCTATTGCCTTTCAGCTATTAGTAATTAACTTTATGAAGGACAGCTGTAATACATAATTAACAAAAATGTTTGCAAGCCCTTTTCACACTGAAAGTTGCAGCAGTAAAATTTTTGCTTATCGAGAGAACCATTTTAGTTTGAAGCTTCAGTCTGATATCTAAATTGTTTGAAGCAGTCACATGACATAATTAAACTGATGTTATGGTCTTATCAGCAGAAGAATAGTACTTGATAGGCTTCTATTTGTTTCATTACGTATGTCACCAAAATTAAAGTAAATTATTTGTGTTTGGTTTGGTAGAAACATGATGCCAGGTAGTATGTATTTTGTTGCTGCTGTTGAAGAATGTCTTGCCAGTTTGAACAATATTCCTGCTCATAGTGTATTCATGAACATGTGCTTCACGTTTTTCATCTTTTTTTTTTCCACAAGGCTATAAAATAACTAAGGATATTAATTTGTTTCTATGTGTATCTCTTTAAATAATTAATACAATGAAGTTTGACCAGACATAAGCAGTGATTAAAGCATCTTATCTTGCTGTTTTTCGTGTTTCTCATTAAAAACAATGGAACTACTTGTATGAAGAAAGGTTGCATGACGGGCCCATTAGGCTTAAATAAATTCAAAGGTGTAACTAAAACTGTATTACTTTATAACATAAGACAATGTTATTGAGGTAAAATAGACTATATTATCAGTATGATGTGTGAGATGTTCTAATTTGCAAAGGGAAGCAGAAGGAGGTTTTCTATTCTTTGACCAATGATGTATGGTTGTGACTTGTAAGAGAAGAAGCAAAGGGACTGCAAAATGAGGGAAGCCTGTTGTTACAGAATGGACTCCCCAGCCTAAGTCACACCCTAGCAGAGGAGGGGTTTTTTGAATTCTGCCTTAAATGAAGTATGTTCAAGTGCATGCTCAAAACAGAAAAATACTATATTAAAAATAAAAAAGTTTAATAAAATGATCTTTCTTGTTGTTTGTTTGACAGGGTGGCATTTGTGATGAAGAAGCATTTGAATACTCATTTACTGGGCAAACATGGAGTTGGCACACCCAAAGAAAGGTAAACTACTTTAGAATTCTTTTTCGTTGTATCTTATACAGTATGTGGAGACCTTTTCTAGAATATTTAGCTTACCCACAATGAAGTCATCTGGATTTTTACCTCAACTCCAAGAGAGATCCAATACGCTTAACTGCTCTGATGTTGTGGTGCTTATGACACGTCTGTCGAAAGAAATTCTGTTTAAAAGGTGTAGGATTTGCACCTTTTGGGGCTTTTTTTTTGACAGGTGGTATTATTTTCTCAAAACGTCTATAGTTGTAAATGTCCCTCTCAGTACGAAATCAAATGTTTGTTTTTTTTTTCTTTTTTATTCTTTTCTTGCTGGCCTTGATGCTCACAGGCTTATGAAATGACTTTCTAAGAGGTCAAAGCCACAGAGGAATCAAAAGGGAAGTTTCCTCAAGTGTTCTTGGGAAGGATTGGTGTTTTGACTGTTTCTAAGATTAATTAATTTATTTTTTCCATCTGTACACAGCTGCTTATTCTCCAACTTTGTTTGCAAGCAGGTTATTTTTTATGTGGTTTAAAATATAACTGTGTTTTACAAACTCAATGGCACTGTGTTTGCAGATAAACAGATTTTGCTTCAGATTTATTTGGCACATTGTGGCTTAGCTATTGCTATTTCATTGAATCTTTGGGGCAACTAGAAAATTGATGTGTTTTGGATAGCCAAAAGATCGCATATTCTCTTTCAGCCTGGGTAGATGGAGGTGTTCATTGCTGGATACTTGATGCTGTTTCAAATATTACTGCCTTGTAACTCATTCTTCTGGGGTAGGCTTTCATAAATAAAGAGTATTTTCTGGTTTTGATATGAAAAAAGAGGAAAATAAATGATAGGGGCTGTAGGAGAACACAGCAAAGCTCTTTTTGGGCCATGTTTATTTCTTGTTAAAGACAGTGGAAATGGTGGTCGATTAGACCCTTTCCTTGCAAGTTTGTCACACTTAAATCACAGAGGGATGTAAGAGTAGGGTATTAAATTAACATCCCGTATATATCTTAGTTTGGCTAAGCACCGATTTAGGTGGTGCTTTTATTTTTAAGGAGATTTCCTCTACAAAGGGCTTAACCAGAATTTCCCTAATGCATAATTATTCAAGAGTTTTGAGATATTCTATTTAATCTAAAATACAGAATGATGCATTGAGAAAACAATTAGAGTTTCATCAAAGCAGATATCATATTAAAGTTTATGTTGGTTATCTCTTGTCATAGCACAACAATTACGAAAAGTGTTTTGCTCTGGTGGCTTATTTTATAACTAGAAGCATTCAATACCAATATATTCTTTTACAAGGGGGTACTTACTGTACAGTCATCATAAATACAACATAGAGATAACTTGCATTACCCTAGTGAGTATGTGCACAATAAAGGATACATACAATAGATTTCCAAATATAGTATCTTAGCCTGAGAGGCATATTTTTAGTGATGATCATCTTGAAATGAATTCCTAAACGAGCAGGATGCTATAAACTAAATCAGTTGTTGCTGGCTTTTGTTTGTGTGTTTTGTTCTGCAAGCCTGCCGGCTGTGGCCGTTTTCCCTATTTCTTCTCGTATCCCTTCAAGGCTTTCTGGCTGGCTGGCCAGCATGGCACGAGGAGGAGGAGGAGGAGGGTGGCAGGTTCACAGGCCCTGGCTGCCCAAGGAGAAGAGGAGCCCAGCTGAGGCCTGCGGCCTCCCTGCCCCGCCTGCTGGCACGGCTGGGGAGGCTTTGCCTCCGGCGTAGGCAGGGGGGATTGGAGTGACTTCATGCCCTCTTCTTTTGCGATTTCTTCATCCATCTTTTGAGTATTTCTTTTCCACAATACCTTTTTAGGTGGCACTTCAGCTTAATGTAGAGCAGCATCAAACAGTAGTGGCAGAGCTACAACAACAATATAAATTTCTAGTAGCAGTCCCTCGCTGGGGATGGGGGATGTTTAAGCCACGTGAACTACCGCAGTAAATACCAAACCACCCTTGCTTTCTTTTCCACCTTTCCTCTCCTATTACCAGGAAGTTTGATGCCTTTTAATGGCTTTAGGAACCAAAGAAATCCTTCTTCAGCACGTTAAACCATCACTTTGGGCATAAACTTATTATAAATTAAGTTACGTAGTTTTCTTACCTATGTAAAACATTAATGCCTTGATTATAATTTTGCAAGCTTGCTATTTTTTAATTTCTCTAGGACAATATAATCGGTTTATTCTTTATGTTTTGAATTTGATTCTGCCCTCTGATACATTGCATATTATAGCAAATACTAATAGAAGCTAGCTAAATAGGCTGTGACAATTAAATTAATAATGCATTTTATTTGCAAGTGTTTAGTCTTCATGGTTTGACTGATATATGCAAAGATGGTAATTTATTAAAAGTAAATTCATGTAATTGTACTACAGAATTTGATGGACCAAAAAAAGTTGTCAGCATGACTATCATCAAAAACAGAAAATTGAAAAGAAGTTCAAAAGGGTTCTTGAAAAAAATAGTTATAACCCATACACCCCAAGAAATTGAGGCCCTTTTAACAAACTTCTTAGAATGGAATTGCTGGTGGTAGGCATTGAGATAGTTCTGAAAGGTAGAGAAAAAATACATTTACAATCTAGTAAGCAGTACTTAACTTGTGCACCTTGCTCTCTCTTGCTTTCCATCACTACTGGGGTTTTTTGTGCACAGAAGGGAGGAGTTATGGAGGCTGTGGAAGTGTTTGCATGGGCAGATACAGAAAACGAGTATAATTCATAATGAGATTGCTACTAAAACATCTTTTGTTTAGGTTATTTTCTTTTTTTAGGAGACAATTGATTTAAGGGGAAAATACTGTGTAGTTGAAAATCACATAAGTTTTAAAAAAATAGACTTGTAGTAAAATGTCTGCACATTTCAGACACAAAACCCCCTACTGCCTAGTCCATTATGATCATTACTGTTTAATAGCTAACTCAAAAGTGGAATGTTTTAACCGAAAGAATTCCTCTAAGGTATATTTTCCTGTTATTGGAACTGTGATACTGATTTATTGTCAACTTGAATGTGTCTCAAAACTGGCATGTTATCTGCTAAGTCCAAGGCCAGTACATATTTGGTGCTTCAGTGTCAGTAATCTTCATGGGACCTATAACTATATCTTATTGGCAGGATAAATCTTTGGCTACACCTTTATTGTGTCTAGGAGACATTGTGGTTGAGGACAAGGTGAATGCATCAGTAATGTTAATGGTGCCAAGTTCTAATTTCTGTTACATCATTACTTTACTTAGGTGTAAATTGTGTCAGAGCACAGAACAAGCAGATGTTTCACTATTAACATATACACAGACACACACATAAAAATACGAGCAAGAAAATAAAAATAAATTCACAAAGTCATTCACCAGTGAGATTGAATTCTGGCACTGTTGAGTACTACTCTGGAGTTAGAAATTTTTTTATGAAAAATACACATAAATATTCTTTAAAGATTTTTAGAGACACCATTAGTACCGTAAAATATACATTTTATAGTATATGATACTTTCTTAACTAGAGCTCTATCTGATACATCTGTTTAAACAATTCTTTTACATAAGAAAAGGCCATAGAAAAGCCTTTCTAGTTGTTTAATTACCTCATCTTTCTTATGAATTTTAAATGAAGAGTTGCCTCTGAAATAACTTTGCATATGAGTAATCCCATTGAATCAAATAGAAGCATTCATATATATAAAGTTACTGGTAGCACAAATAGTTGCTGAATTGGAATATCTGTTATAAAACAATTCCTGTAAAAGTCATTAAAAATATATTCAGTTTTGAAAGGTTCTGGTATTTTTCATGTGCTTTAAGAATGGGATCAGTGTTACAATTCTAGTAACATCAAATGAAGATCATATGATTTTCAAATGATCTTGATTGATTGAAAAAACTGCGCAGTGATTTCAACTTGAGAGTAAGAGCTATAGGTAAATACCTACTACTGTGTAATAGCAACCTTAATAGTTTGAGATGCTTTGTCAAATAACGTTGGAATATAACATACTTTCAAAATTTGTATATTTTTTATGCAACTGCTTTGAAGTAAAAAGAGGAAATTCCTAGGTGCCAGTTGTTTTGTGTGCTTGCATAAGCCCATCTGAATTTTTTAATATCAAATTCTACCTATTTGTAAATATCATAAAATATACAAGACTGTAGGTATGTCAGTGGAAGAGATTGTTGAGGTCTGAAAGAAAAGTAGCCAGGAAATAGGAATTTGAGGTTGATGTTCTTTATATTATTTAGATAACTGTCTTGTAATCAGCTGCTGTGTCCTGATATCTTCATTTTGAATGTAAAACAAGAAGTGTATCAAGTCCAGCAGTGCAACCCTCTTTTATTTAATTGAACTGTTAATTCTTCTTTTGAAGCATTTTTATTTCTTTGAGTAGAGAAATTTGTGATAGTAACTATTTGATATGCCTATTTTGGATTATGCTACCCTGAACCCGCAAAGTAAAAAGATCCAGTTTGATGTTACAGCAAATTTCAGGTAAACAAGTGGCAAAAGTCACAAAGTGATGTGCCATATGTACGTATGAAAGTAAGTTGTTCCAGTCGTACATCCCAGCTTTCTGCTTCCACTGCATAAGTCAGCCATGCAGGCCAAGAGGGTAAGGGTTAGTATGCAACCATTTAGTAATAACCTGCTCATGTTCTGAAGGCATGAGTTCTGTATGTGGCTGTCTCACAGAAGGGTTTCCAGTTAGAGGCACTGGCAGTACCTATGGATCCACTGGACAAGAGGCTACCTGTAATACCAGAGGGTGGTGTGCTGAGTCTTGCCTTCAATTTTGTCATCACCGTTTACTGCTTCTTGCCAATGAGTTTGAGCTTTTCGACTGCAACCTTACACTACTAGGTTAACTGGACGGGAATGAAAAACTTTACTTAATTGATTATTTCCTGCATTTTGCTTGAAAAAGGTCTTGGAGAGTTACATAATCATTCTTTGGAAAAGCCCTAAAGAAATAAATGTAGCTTTTTCTTGAAATATTTACTATTTGGAAGTTTGTGATGAGAGGATGTGTGTGAAAGGACCCAATTTTAGTAGTGTTTGGGACCTGAAGTTTTGCCCAAGATGCATACTCAGCTTTCAGGGTTTTGGAGGCTTACCTGACCTTTGCAAGTAGTGTTTCTCTCTGGTGTTCAGCTCTTGTCTGGTGCTGTACTGTGTCAGAGTTTGAAACAGGTTTCATAAGTTCAGGCTCCATAAGCACTTGGTGCCTGAGGGCTTTTCTCTGTCTGTGGCTTACCAAGGAACATAAGGAAGCCTTTGGGGTTACCTGTGATTCCTCACATACTGGAAGTAGGAGATGTACTGAAAATTCACAGCTTTCCTCATGGCTTGTTGTCTGTACACACAGCATATGCATTTGCTTTGCTACAAAGAAATGAAGACTAGGCAGACATTTATACTTTTGAAGACTGCTATCACAAAGACAAGTGATGACTTCAGCATCTTTTCAGAAAGAAAAATAACAAGTGAAGGACTGTAAAAGAATGAAACTATTTTACTACTACTCATTATTGTTCTTCCTATCAAATCCTGGCAATATTAGAGTTTAGTTCAGAAGGAAGCACAATCTGAAGTAAGTTTATTTTAATTGCTAGGTATATGAGATGTTTTGGAAATTTCTGTAGTCAGCAACAGTCTTCCTGTTATGAAGGCTTAACTGCTATGGATAGAAGATAGAGGGAGTACCTAATGGGATTCATGCTGCCCACAGTGAGCACCTTTGGCTAATTTTAAGCATCATAACAAGATATAAATGATGATCTCACATTCATAAACAATCAAGTGCTGTCTGGAGCATAGGTTATTAGTTCCATTAGCAAGCGTATGCTAACCTTGTCTGTGAATCTGTGGAAGGCAGTGTGGGTAGTTGCTGGAAGAGCCAGCTTTATTTCACAATGGTTTGATTCCAAGGAAAACACAGTTCCTTGTTGCACGCCATCAGCCAAAAAGTAGTAAGCTTTAAACTGATCCCTCCTCTGTTGCAGTCAGCCGAAAGTAAGTTGTTGCAGTTGCGTGTCCCAGCTTGGTGCTTCCACTGTGTAAGGCAACCGTGTAGGCCAAGAGGGTAAGGATTAGGATGGCAATATATCTCTAGGTCCCTTTTTACCTGCGTGGGACTGGTAGCAAGGGACCTGTCCAGACAATTATGCAGTGTATGTTACACCGCTTTGAGGGTTGTACTTTGTAACATTTATGGATGTGAAATGTTCTGTGTCTTGGGTGGTGTCATGACTTTTAACTTTGATTAGTCTATATAATACAACGCAAATATTTATTGAGAACATTGTAAAGGAAATGGAAACATAATCTCTTGACCATGCTGCAATGAAATATTTTTCATACATTCTGGAGAATCAAGAGGAGTATTTTGTAAACTTTGGAAGTGAAAACAGAAGTTCTGTGGCAAATGCTGTATATGACTGATCGTAGAAGCTTACTTTCTACTTTTTAGCCACACACTTCATAATTCTTGCATCAAGTTATAATGCCATCAGGACTACTTTTCTGAAGCCAAAGCAGTTGCATAATTACTAAGTACGAATGTTTGTTTGTCTAGGTTTACTAAAGTTTCAGCACCTCAAGGTGGAAAGAAATTGCTGGAGAAACATGTTCTGGAGTTGAACAGTACCATGAATGCAATTCTAAAATCATCTCCACAGTGCTATATGTTAAAAAAAAAAAAAAGTTGACTGAAACTTTAGTAGAAACATAGAGGTCGTCTTGTATTGTAAAGACCGTCTTCTGCAATATGAGCCTGCATGGTGTGCTCTGCACTGATCTCTGGTGGGTAGAGTCATAGGACAGCCCAGCTTAGAAGGGGACTCCAAAAATCATCTGGTCCAACCTTCCTTTGGGAAGGGAACCTAGAGGAGATCATCCAGCACTCTGTCCAATCACATATTGAAAATTCCCAGTGATGAGAGCTCCGCCACATCTGTAGCACTCAGAAGCCTGAGGAGGTTGCTCCAGTGAATGATTGTGGATACTATTTTTTTTTTTCTATTAAGATGAAACTTTTCCCACTGTAACTTGTATTTTTTTCCCCTTGTGTTCTCTGTGTGCTTCCTCATGAAGAGAGAGCCTCTGTCCTCTTTGCAGCAGCCGTTTAAGTCCTGGAATACCATGATGAGGTCTCCCTCTTCTCTCTTCTCTTCTCTTCTCTTCTCTTCTCTTCTCTTCTCTTCTCTTCTCTTCTCTTCTCTTCTCTTCTCTTCTCTTCTCTTCTCTTCTCTTCTCTTCTCTTCTCTTCTCTTCTCTCCTCTTCTCTCCTCTTCTCTCCTCTTCTCTCCTCTTCTCTTCTCTTCGATGGTGGACAGAACACTGGCTGTTCTACCTTGGGGTTTCGTTTTATACAGAAACTTTTGCTGCTGTCTATTGATAGTATATTGTGAGAAAAGAGTAACAGTAGCATAGTGCATCTTAAAACATCTTTTGATCCTGGAAGTTAATTTGAATGGCACTGCTCTATGGATATGATTGTAATTAAAAAATAAATTATCATTGTATTACAGTATAAACTTACTTTAATGAACAGTAGTCATTACGAGGCTTCATAAGTCAGTTTCATAGAGATTGTTTCACCTTCTCTTGCTGTCATAGAATCATAGAATGGCCTGAGCTAGAAGAGACCTTAAAGGCCATCTAGTTCCACCCCCCCTGCCGTGGGAAGGGGCACCTTCCACAATACCAGGTTGCTCAAAGCCCCGTCCAACCCCTCTTTGAACTCCTCCAGGGATGGGGCCCCCATAGCTTCTCCAGGCAACCTGTTCCAGTGCCTCACCACCTTCTGCATAAAGAATTTCCTCCTACCTTCTAATATAAATCTCCTTCTTAAAATAAAACTGTTCCCCCTTGTCCTATCACTCACTGCCTGTGTGAAAAGTCACTGCCTACCTCTTTTATGAGCTTCCTTCAAGTACTTGAAGGACACAATGAACCAAAGCCATCTTTTCTCCAGGCTGAACAACCCCAGCTCTTTCAATCTGCTTTCACAGGAAAGGTGCTTTAGCCCTCTGATCATCCTCATGGCCCTTTGTATCA
>VZTG01000247.1:376169-411169 GCA_013397845.1 Melanocharis versteri
TCAGATCCATGGCCTTATTTTTGCTGACCACCATCACTCTGTGTAATGCTGTACCTTCATACTGCTCCAAGCAGGTTCAAGATAGAGGCGCAAAAAGCCCAGTCCTCCTGTTGGCTTTCTGAAAATTTCCATGCAAGCTCTTCATCAAGAGGCCGTCGTTGTCTGAGAGGGGTATGGAGATGCCATATGGCTGTAAATGGCCACCTCAAACCTCATGCAGAAAATGGCTACTGCTTGTGACTAAAGCAATGTAGTTGCCCAGTTTCTGACATGTTAAGCTAGTTTTCTTCCAGCTGCTAATTGAAAAAGGTAAAGAGTTCTACTGATTGTGAAGTCAGTGTTACCCATTTATATCTATGTATGATTTCACCACTCATGGACAAACTCACGTAAGGGTTGTTTCTACAATATTTTGTTTCTACAACATGGGGATTCTGTATTCCCTAATTTTAAACACCCTGCAAGTAGGCAGATGTTAATACTAAAATGCAGTGCTGGACCAGTTTCTTAGACCACTGAAATTTCATATTGTTTGCTCACTTGTTGACATTTTTGCATGCCAATTTTCTGAGTATTTAGTGATATAGTCAAGAGACAGCACATGGGCAGAAAGCATAGAGGTACTAGCACAAATCAGTTTATTAATTATTTTACTTTATGGTATATGCATAGCAAGTGCATTTGTACAGAGTTAGCTAGATACTGATTTATGCCTATCTGAGTAAAAGAAAAGCATTAAAATACTTGCTATCATCTTGAATCTCTAAAATGTCTGATAGTTCGTATTTCATAAAGTCACACATCTGAGAAGTTGGCTTTTGCAAAACAAGCTCTCTGATTATCTGATATCCTCCGGAAGGTTAGGAGAGTTGTTTCCTATATTACTTAGGAAAAAATTTCTTTTTACAATTGAAAATGTCAGCATCAATTTAAAGTAACACTAAGCATGTGCTTGCTTTCTGAATATTATCCTCCTCCACCTCCCCTCCAACCACCCTGCTGAGGATCTGAGTGTGACAGTTTGATTAGATCATCAATCCTTACTGTTAACAGCACTTTTCCTGAACACCTGGGTTGCTAGGTCACATCTGAGTTTAGCTACCGTTGTTTTAGTGACCTAACGTGCATTCACCATAGCAATTTACATTTAGTCCTCAAATTAAAAGTTACCTTAGAACAACAGTTTGCTTTAAAATGACCTTTGTTCTCATGTGGAAGTTATGCTATATGATGTGATAAAAACTATAAATGATGAAACAGATTTTTGTATTTGAGATGTGGTTACTTACTTTGATAGAGCTCTCAAATAAGGCTGTCTAACTGTCTCGAAAGCAAAGCTCAGTTAAGAAGACTTCTCCTACTTAATTTTCTGTCAGTGTAGAAGAATTCTACGTAGATTTATATTCCGCTATTTTGATTAAATGGTGTTATTCTATACCAAGTTAAGTAATCACATTTGTCATATCCTTACAATATTTTTATAGTTTTTCTTCCCTAAAAATCTAGTTTTGCCTTATCAGTATAGTTTGACTCCTCCTTTTCCCGTTTTTAGGGAAATTACCAGCAGAGGTGAATACCTAGCAACAATTTCAATGCAAATTGTTTAGCAACAGACAGCAACATAAGCATGCTATAAAATGTAGTCCTTTTTCTGCATCTACAGTAATCCTTTGTTTTTCCTCTGAACTTTCCTTTGCTGTGATGAGGAATATAGGATACTTATAAAGTTATCAGAGGAAAATTCATGAAGCATTTAATTAAAAAGCAGTTTAGAATTTTCCTTCTGTTTTTGAGTGAACAAATAAAAGCACAAAACGGGACAGCGTTATACAAGAGAATTCACTTTTAGCAGTGTATATGAAGTAACAATAGTAGTTAATGGAAATGCTTTGCTTTGTGCTTTCTCTCATGTCAGTTGAAAATGCTTTCATATATATTCTTAAATCAAATGTAAAGCTTCCTGTAATCTGTTACAGTCATGCCATTGTTGCACATCTATGAAATTAGATACCAAACTATTATTTCCATTAAATTGGTCAGATGTGAAAGAGAGATCTGAAGGCCAAGTGTAGAATTTAAAAATAAAAACATTTCTTTAAGTACAAGGTTTATAATAGAGGGGTGTTTCCCCCTCCTGTAGCAAATATAGTTTGGAATTAAAATGCATTACATAAAACACATACACATTTTGGGGCCTGATTCGGTGTCTGATTAAATCAGTAGAAAGTATTATTTGGATTGGGATCATTAATGAAGCATAATTTTGCTTGTTAAGCAAAACTCTAATTAGACACTATATTTTAAATATTATTTTGTATATATGCTACTGTTCAAGAACGTGTTTACTGTGTCCTCTGAAATATGTGAAGTGCCTACTTCTGTTAATCCATATTCAAAACATATGTCGTAGTGGCTTCTGAGAATTCATAATAAGAATAAAATTAAAAACATGGATAAATCTATGCAAGACAAAAAATTCTGCAGCACACAGTGTATATTATTTTAAATGCTAATTTGTGGTAAAATTAATGGTGAAAAGGTATAAAGGATCTGGTGTACATAATCAGAATGTAGACAATGCTGCTCAGCCTTCCATCAGAGTGATGTAATATAGGGACAATAGGATGTTTAAAGAAAAAGCTACCATGAAAGAGGTGACATAAGAGAGTAACTCTTTCAAACAGCACTTCTTTATCAGTGATACTATGCAAATAGAAAATACTAAGCCTTGATGAAAGCATACTTGTTAAAGTCCTTGAATTTTTTGGAAAGAAGGATAATTTGTAGGATATGAGTAACATGATATTAATTTATATATGTGTTTGTTTATGTATTATTATAGTTATGAAACGGTATTATTTATTATTTATTTTCATATGAATCCATGCAATCAGAAGTTTTTGAAAACTGAAATTTTTGGGGACATCTTTTGCATGCTTCATAGCTGTTCACTAAATGTTTATTTTTTTAATTTGAGGAAGTTTATTTACTACTTTCTTTTTTCTTTTTAGTTTGATATGATTTTTACTTCATTGCTAGTTGTTTTCCAGATCAGAGTAAAAATTGCTGAAGTTTGAAATTTGGCCTTAATAATCATCACTGACATTTGATGGTCGTCCTTTGTGTGTGTTGCTTTGGATTATCAGATTATCAGTATATTCCCCATTGTTTATGGAGACTTTGTAAGTGAAGATTATTCTTTGGTTTACATCTTTTCTCTTATATATGATTATGTTGGCATGAATTCTGTTCCTGTTGGAACAAATCAGATGTTCACCTTAATGCCAAACGGTGCAACTTTTTATTTTCATGCACTCTGTAAAGATTGGTAAGTGTGCTGTTTGGTAAATAAAAAAAGTGTAATAGTTACTTACTGAGTAAGAGAACATTCACACTAGGTAGAAAAACAGGATGGATCCATAGACTAACTCCTGGTATATCACAATGCATTTACTGTTCAGTAAAAGCCTGCACTTCTGACAGACTGGCTTTGGGAGAGACGAGCATGTACGAATTTAGTCTTTATTGTACTGTATCTTTACTGAAAACATGTATTTATTCACAGCAATGTGTCTCATGCAAGTTATCTATCTGTAACAGCCAAGACAAGGCATTGGTAGTTTCCGTGAAGGTGAAGCGAGGTTCAGTTAGCACTTGTATCTCTTCCCATTGTTGGCATTGCTGAAATTCAAGGAAGTGAAATCTGCATTTTCTTCATTGCTGTTTTCAATAAGATTGCAGGAAATGTTTTACTTGTGCTAGTTATATTGGATAAAAGCACACCTTTTTGGCTGTGTGGACAGAGAAATCCACTTGTGTGGAGAATAGAATGCATTTAGAACACATAATGTTATCCAACATAGTTGCAAACTAGTCTAAAGCTAGAATGTTTACAGTGTTCCTCTGTTTTGTAAAGAAGTACAAAACTCCCTGGCCAGACTTCACTGCTCTTCAGGCTTCCCCTGTTCAGGGAGTACATGCAGCAAAGGAGTGTGGATTCTGCTGCAGTTGTGTTTTCATCACCAGTGGCAGTCATCTGAGTGGCTTGGGCAGTTATACCTTTTTTGTGTTTGATTTTCTTTCCACTTATGAAGTGAGTGTAGTAACACTTACTTCACAGGGGCTGATGAGAGTTTGTGAAGCGTTGCAAATAGAACTATGATGATTTTTTTCTTTTATTGGAATGATGTGATAAAACTGTTGTGGCTGTCACATTTTGAAAGAAGAAGATTTGATATGCTTTTGAAATGCTAATCTGAAGGACAGGAATGCTGGGGGAGAGAAAGCAAAGGTCTTTCTCCAAATAGGACTTCTGATCAAGCTAGAGACAGAAGCTCTTACGAATGTAACAGAAGTGTTAAGATCTGGAAAGAGTCACCAAACAATTGCTAGGGAAGGGAATTCCCTGCAAATGATGCAGAGACTTCCTTTTTTCCTTAATATCTCTGTACCTGAGCTGAAAACAGAGCTGTATACAGAGTCAATCCAGTAGACTCTTAGTTTTATTTTCAGTTTAGATTCAGCTTCACCCTGACAGTAGCTCTTTTGGTTTGTGTTCCATATAATTTCAAAGAATGGTCCGGATTCAATTCTGTTTTCTGTGAAATGTTTTTGTGAAGACTCAACCTTGTCAGAGTTCAGACCAAAGACTCATATACAGTATGGGCTGGCTATCAAAGGCTTTATTTTTCATTTAGGCTTGACTTAATTCTCTAGTTTAGTTGTTGAGAAGTGTAAATCAGATGTCTAATGCAAATATTTTTTTTTATTTCATTGAGGTTTGCTCTGGTTTTAATTAGTATTGTTTTCTATGATGAATTTTACATAGGCAGTTTTAAGAAATGCTGTAACCTCGATGGTGTACGTCTCTGTTGCTTTGTTAGTGTGCATAAGCAGGCTGCTCTAGGCAAACACAGAAAGGGGAATCCAGTGGACTGAGCAAGAGACTAAATTTTGTATTGATGTGGGCCAGAGGAGAATGTTGTATGTCCCAAGAGCGTGGGATTTAAAAGAATATGGGGCATTGTTCGTAAGGGGCAAAGCCATGCAAATGCCTCATTTTTTTTCTTCCTTGTTCCTGCAGTATTCTGACCTTCTATGAAAGAAGTTTTCAGGGAGCATGATGAGCCTTAACAGTAATGAAGATACTTCATTTTACAGTAGAATCCTTTCAGGATGAATTTTAGTACAGTAACAAATCAGTATATTTGAAGCGTATAAAAGTTCTCCTAGATTTGCATTTTTGATCACAATATAACTTACATACTGAAAAAGTTCATTTTTATAGACAGTACATTTAGAATGTACTTTGAATTTTTTACTTTTAAGTCAGATATTAAATGCCTTTGCTTGATGATATGCCTGTGTGTATATCTACATTTTCTCTCCCAGTCAGAGTGTTTAGTCACCAAAAGGAATTTGTCACTTTTTGTACAAGCTTATGATTGCCAATTACATATATGGGAAGATGGGTGATGATTTTTAACCTCTTAAGATCCCCTTTTCCTTTCTAAATCTCGTCTTTTCCAGGTCTAGCATGTTGTTCTGTCAGTCTTTGCAGGAGTTGTCAGGGTTATCTGTCAGCATCAAAGTCAGAGGAAGACATTCAGAAATACGAAAACATTATTCTTTAAGTCTGTAGGTTTACTGGAAGGATTTTAGAAGAAGCACAAAATAGACAGCAGAGGGGGCCAGGCTCTCTACATCACCAACCCAGTTGCTGTCAATTTATTGCAGTGATTTTGTTTTGTGGACAGAGGTTCTCTGGTTAGCCCATTTAGTTATTATAGTGTTAGTCTGTTCCTGTTATTCTGCACTTACTGGGAAAAGCAATGGAAATTCCGGAGACTTTTTTGAGTAGCTTTTGTGATTCCGCTTTCTCATACAATTAAAGAAAAAAAAAGAAAACCCACAAGAAACATAATCATTAATTTTCTTATGACTGCTTTTTTTCCTGTAACGCTAATGTGACCATGTCTTGTGAATGGAAGAAAATAACCTGTAAATTTGAGGACCTGATAATGCTGAATCACCAAACCATTTTTCTGCATAGCTAGAAATCCCAACCCATTGCCCTATCAACTGCTCTTCTTGCAAAGTAAGAAATTATATATAAAATTCAAAATATTACATAATTTTACTGGACAGCATTTTGGTGCACATCTTTTTTTCAGGTACTATGTTAGTTTCAGGGATAACATTTATCAAAAAGACATGTAAAAGACACTAATTTTCAGTTTGTTGTTTTTTTTTTCTGCAGGCATGCATGTGCTAGTAATATGTGTCATGAATGATGATATCTTTCTGCACCTTGGTGTCCCATTTACTGTATAGTTCTTAGCTGTTCTACATTTGTTGGGTCAGTATTTACTATTGCTGCCTTTGTAGACCATGATCTTATTTTCCTGAGAAAGTACAGTGAGGAACATTCCTTTCAGCTGAAAACTGGTGTTCTTCTTAGCCCCAAATGGTGGCTTGACTTGGTTAAATACGATTTGGAAGGACACTATCCTTGCATCAAGTGTTGCCACACAGGTGAACCAGTCCATTTCTGAAAACCAAACCAAACAAACTAACAAACCCCCTCCCCCCCAAAAAATACTGAGTTGTACCTGGACTTACAGAAATGGGCTCACTGTGACTACATCTTCAGCAGATGACAGATACTTCAGGATATAGTTTTGTTTTTTGCTTTATTTGTTTTCTTGTAGTTGACTTTATTCTTGCTTTTTAAATATGAAAATAGATCCAATGCAGCAAAATGGCACATGCTACTTTTTTAAGGTGATGTAAAATGTTGTTTAGATCCTCATTCAGGAGACAGACATTCTTCAGCTAGAAACTGAATTCTGTAGTTTGAAGTTAGTGAAGGGAAATGATAGTGCATACATTTTTCATTAAATGTATCTACTATATCTTGCAACTATTTTAAAAAACAGGTATGGCATCAACATAGCTATAATGATATACTGCAGCTGTCTCTGGATTAATGGAGAGAAGATACGACCTCTTAGAAACTGCCTGCTGTGCACACTTGCTGTAGTTGCCCTGTTTTCATCAGTGTGATTTTAAAAAGCATAGGAAGAGGGACTGCACTTCTGATGAGGCATATACATTACCAAAAAAAGGGAGGAAGATGAGCAATGAACGTCTAATTAATTTATTTAAAAGGATCAGGGTTGGGAACGGTTGTTGTGGCTTTTGGAAGAGTCAGAAGAGAACATCAGTCTTCTAGGTGCACCACTGTATCTCCTCAGGTATAGGGAAGATAACAACTGTTGGAGAGGTTTCTTCCACTTTAAACTGTGTAGTTTCAGATTATTCCAGATTGTAGAACCTGAATGTGATCTAATTATTTTTCAACTAATATAATGTTACTCTACTGTTTTGAAATGTTGCTTTACCTTTTTTTAAAAAAAGTTACAAAAATAGAAGTTGTTTTCTACTATAAATGTACCGGCAGAGTTCAGGTCATCATGCAAATGTAGGACAATGGCAGAATCGTCGTGACATGTGTACAGAGCAGCTTGATAAGGTCTCTCAGCTGGTACAACGAAGGGTTGCTTTCTTCCCTGTGTTAACACTGAAACATTAAACAGAATGGACACTGAATTTTGGTGCTTTGCTGATAAACAAGTTGAATGTACACTTGTACAGTGATGTATTGCAGTGTCCTTGTGTCTGTGAATGGACTTCTCACAGATTCAGAGGTAGGATTCTATATATATCCTGCTGTATGTAGGGAGGTTGTGAACAGTTTTACAAATATTCTTCTTTGGGATACTGCTAGTGAAAAAAACCAATAAAAATGCAATTCACATCAGCTGCTGAAAATCTCTGATGCATTTTCTCTAACATAGACAGCAACTTCCGAAAATATTTATGAGTCTGCTTTCTGATGAATGCTTGATATCATCCCTTAGGATATGATCTCTTTGTTGGATTAAAGGCACTAGTCCTTGCATTAAATGATGTTGGGTTTTTTCATCCTAATACTCTTTACATGTATCTCTTTTAGATGGTGCCGTCTATTATCGTGCTCAGCCTCCTTACGTTTATCTTCCCTATGAAACAGCTATTAGTTCACCAAACAAATTTTGAGATGATTTTCCTCCAACAGTTTGCAGGTTCTGAAAAATCCATTCGTATCAAAACCAGATTCCCCTTGCTCCTTGTGTGTGCACGTGCACGTGTGTGTGTGGTATTTTTTATGTTGACCTGAAGATTTGTTTTACTACCGGACCTCTGTAGCTGCTTAGGGGGTTGTATTCCCACTGTGCTGTTTACTCCCATGTTGTCTGATCCATCAGCAGTCTAATTCACAGATAGTATCATAATTCATGATGTAATAGATCTTCCACATTGTTTTGTAGGGGAAACTTATTAAAGATAAAAACCTCATGTGGCAGTTGCCCTTTCAGCAGTTTAAGCTTTTGATTCTTGCTTTCCATCTTAAATGTGCGCTGATTGTGCCTTGACACCTCTCCTGCTACACATTCATTTTTCTGTGGTCTTTCTGACAGACTGACATGAAACTGGTTGGTTTTAGCTCTTGCCATTGCTTTCAAAGCATATGTTCTGGGCAGTAAGTTTTCTTTCCTTTGGAGGTAAGCTTCATTTACTGTTTGTTTCATTAAATATTAAACTTTTTTGCGCAGAAAATTTACTACAAGAATTGGCTGATTACAAACTGTACTGCCTCAGTGCTTAGAATTCAGTCTGCCATGACCACTTCTCCCAGATATTCTAGTTCTTTTCTTTTGTAGTTCCATTGCAGATTATTTAATTATCAAGATTTTATTTTGAAGATAGAATTAGAATGTAGTTTATAGGCAAATTCAAATTATTATTCGTTCTGCCTTCTTCTAAACATGCTCTTTTGACATAGGAGAATTTTGAAAATTTCCTAGGTATCAAATATTTCAGCAGGAAATCATTTAATATTTTGATTGTTTCTATTTTTATTGGTCTCTTAAGTTGATCAGAAGCTTTAAATGTAGACTTTGATGATAGCTTTTTGCTAATCATGAATAAAATATTTCTAGAAGTCAATTACTTTTTAAAGCCAGAGCAAACACACAGTACTTTAAATCCAGAGTGTTTTTCAGAATAACTGATTATGTTACATAACCTAAGTAGAAGTTGAGATTTGTTAGGAAAGTATAGAATAAGGAATGAGTTTAGATGAAGAGTCTTGGCATGTCAAGTTTAACTTAGGTATTGTACGTTGGCATCTGAGTAAACAGAAGTTTGGGCATAGTAAATAAGCAGAAAAATTCTTAAGGAACATGTTCTATTTGTGGTGCCTCAGGTTAAGGATTATAGGTGACACTTGTGATGAACTAAACTTTCCAAAAAGGTTTGTAATAATTAGTTCAGCTGTTTCCTAATATGAACATCTATCATAGCCTTTTAACATGAGGACCTGGAAGAAAATGCTAGTGATCATCTAGTCCCTTCTCCCAATCGTAATTTATATGCACACATAACTATTGTTTCCAAACACATCGCTACAATCAAAATATTCTTCGACAGATGCCTGTGTAACTTATTTCTCAAAGTATCTTTCAATGGGACAGTTCTGCAACTTCCATGGTTCTTATTCCACCACGTAACTGCACATGCTGAAACATGATGCTTTGTAAAGTTTCGGAAACTCAGATTTATTGAGAACACATAGTTTTAGGCAGGGATTTGAAATTTGTCAAAGGAAAGGTAGTTATCCCAGTGACTTCCTATCAGAATGACTGCTGTCAATTTAAGAATTTATTGAAGTTGTGTACCTCTGTATATTTCAGTTTCTATATTCGTAATAGCAGTTTATTTGAAGAATAGTTTTGCTGGCTTCAGAGATTCTGGACAATATATTCCAGCCTCCATTTACCTTCTTTATGTATAGTTCAGGCTTATTGCTAGGGCAATGGTAATCAGACATCTCTCCTTGTGTAGTCGTGTCCCCTGAGTCCTTTGTTCTCATTGCTTCTCTGAGAACGGCTTAGCTAGAGCCACAGAGCTGACCGGCTGCATCAGGGATGGGAGGTCAATCTGCTCTGCACTGATTCACATCAGGAGGAGTTGGATGTAGTCAGAGGAATGAGTCATTGAGCTAAACTGTGCTGTCCTCTCCCCTCCTGTCCCTGCCTGAGCTCTCCCTACTGTATCTCCCTGTGGTGCACTAGCAGCATCACACCACAGTTCCCACCTGAATTGTATTCTAGAGCTGCGCTCCTTCCCCTTCTGCATTCCTCCTAGAAATTTCACGCAAGGAGATGCAAGGAAGATATGCTGTTGAAAGAAGCAGAGGAGTAGAAATAATGTTTTGCTAAATGAAGCTATTGAGTAAGTCCCTGTAAAAGAACAGCTGTGTAGGCCCCACTATTCTTGCTTGCCCTGTTGTGTTGTGAGGGGATAAGAGGAGGAGAAGGAAATTTTTCTGGGGAACCAACCAAAATCTGTAGCTCAGATATGACCAAACTTATATGACCAAGGGACACAAGGCCTATGGCACATTTTTCAGTAGGCCCAGATTGCAGGATTGCAACATTTACAAGAGTTGCAATTGGGAAATCCCCAGAGTTCTGACCGTGCAATGATGCGATGCTGGTGTGAAGCTCAGTCACAGGGTGAGCAATGGAGTCAGCCTTCATAATCATCGGCTTTGCTCCATCCAGTCTGCATTAGCTGCAGTTCCCTGTGCTATCTCACACCAGACCAAGTTCCAGGATGGGAGCTGTGCTCGAATAGTCTGTGAGCTCCATGGGGCTGAGGAGCAAGCAGCTGGCATTGCCTGTGGTAGGTGGTCAGAAAGACTGTAGGAGTTGTTAAGAAAGAGAGGTACACAGGTGCAGAAAAGAGTTGATTTCCTATCCATTCTCTCTTCCACCCTCATTCTGCCACAGCTGTCCTTGAACAAAGTGAACAAACATTACCTTGTATCATACAGTGTTGTCTTGCAACCAGTTGCACTATTTCTTTCTATTGAAAGCATCAGTTCAGTTGAGAGGTGCACTCTGTTTCTCTATGGCTATACATAGTTGATCCTGCATTTTCCTTTGGCACCTCCAAGACGAGTTCAGTCTTTAACAGCTGACTGGACACGAAGTGTGTGTGGGAAAGCTGTCCTTGTGTGACTTCATATCTTAGTACAGAAGAGTAATGGGATAGATACTGAAACAATAGTAGTAAGAGTAAAGAGCCGTGAACAATAAACAAAGTAAGTCATACTACAAAACTTTTTTTTAAAATTTTCATGCAGTTATGTTTTATGTAATGTAAACTTTTAAGAACTAATTTAGTGCTATACTTCACAAAATTTGGTTTATGTTGCTCCATGTGAAAGTTGTTGATTGCATTAAAAAATAATTGTAGGGACAGTAAAGGGAAGTGCTAAACTACTGATTTTAAGGAATGTAGCAACTAAGTGCTTCTAGAATCTGCAGTACAAGTTAAATCTAACATATTTACTAGGGATGTAGGAGGAAGATTGAATGCTACATTAATTACATTCACAGATGGTCATAAAATTAGGATATTCAACAAATACAGAGAAGGTTATAATACAGAAGGACAGAAAGAGGTTGGAAATATGAGCAAGAGATAAAATTAGGTGCTCTAAAAATATGTAAATGAAAACATCTGAAACTATGCAAAATATGAATATTCAATGGTAGAAAAGTGTTGAAAAGGAGATGTTAAAAAAGGTGAGCATGACAATGGAAACTGATTAGGAATGTAGTTTAAACAAGACCAGCATAAAGGAGAGAAGGATTAAGGTTGTGTGGGCGGCCATAGAGCGAACGCCCTGAGGACGTAATTGTCTTTCCTTTGACCTTGCAGTGCAAAGGCTGCTGTTTGCATTGAGCTGGCCCTTAGGAAGGAACTTTGGGATTTTATACCAGGTGAATCATCTCAGCTCATTTCCATATTTGAAGGATGGATCTAGAGCAGGTGGTATTTAATTTAATATCTTATAGATATAGTGGTTTGTGTTGACTCAGCTGAGCCTTGGCCGTTTGTTTTCAGGATCTAAGATCAGCACGTTGTTCCCTGTGACTAGAAGTATGTGTAGAAAAGAGGTGCAGACTGGGACTTACTTTATCTGGTAAAAGGGTTGAACAGGGAAAGGTGTCTTGTAAAGCCAGATACACTATATGAGGAAGTAGACTCTCATCATGGTGTGAGAGCCACCAGGGTGGAGAGCTGAATGGGTGGGTGTTCTTACAACTTACATGGATTCCAAAAGTTTTATACCAGAATGGTTCTTTTTACCCTTGAAAAGTACAGTAAAAGCTTGGCAGATCTTCAGTAATAAACAATCCAGTACAGAAGATACTGGTGAGCAGTACAGGGCACCCTGAACTTTGAGAAAAGAGAAAAGAACACTTCAATTCATGTGAAGCAGTTCACTTCACTTTTAGCTAAATTAGGGTTTCATGCTTGGACTGAAGGGATTTGTGTAGTCTATCCTCAAA
Source organism: Melanocharis versteri (assembly GCA_013397845.1). Taxonomy (NCBI): domain Eukaryota; kingdom Metazoa; phylum Chordata; class Aves; order Passeriformes; family Melanocharitidae; genus Melanocharis; species Melanocharis versteri. The sequence goes on from VZTG01000247.1 coordinate 388,640, forward strand.
TGAGAAACTATCTGTTTGAAGTATACTTATGGGTTCTAAATGAAAATTGTATTTTACCATTTAATGTAAAATGTGGTGGTTTTACCTTTCTTTTACCTGTGGGCAGGACTCAGGAGTGTTTTCTTCATCTAGTCATTTTTTATGTAGTTCTGTGAGATCATGTTCGAATTCTTCCGAAAAAAGAATGGTTGCTGTTTTATTCTTTGATTGCAAAATCACACTTAGGCACGAATATAAAGTTCAGAGCTGTAGAATAAAGTTTCTAGTCAAAAAGAGGCCTTGTTGGTGGACAGATGGAAAATATGTATCCTAACAGCCTACAGAGACTGCCAATTTATTGATCAGGTGCCCAAAAACATGAGCGCAGCCACTTTTCAATAGCAGAACGTAACTATTACTCCTAATGCAAGTTTTAAAAAGCACTGCACTGGTGTACCATCCCATTCCAGAGGTGAGGCTGGCCCTAGCATGTTGAGGCTTGTCATTGAGAGGCAGGGAAGCTGGTGAATTTCCACTCATTTGTTTGATATTGATATATTGCCAAAAAAAAAGAAAACTAGCCATGGAAACATCTCCCTGGAAAAGCATTAGCAGTTTCTTTGCGTTTGTTTGTTTTTTGTTTGGTTTTTGCTTGTTTGTTTTGTTTTTGTTGGGGGGATAGGCAGGGGGTTTTTTCAACTATACCAGAAAATCATTAATGATTGTGGGGATCCTGCTTTTGTGATTACATGGGTATCCTATTCATGACTGTGCAATCACTTTGGTCTCTTCAATGTCTGACTGAATTTTCAGTGCCTTAAAGGATATTTCTAAGTGGGCTGGAAATTGACTGAGATGCTCAGCAATTCTCTTGACAAATTTCTTCAACTATTTAACTACTGGTGTATTGGCAAAGCAATTACATGGCTGTGAACTGAAACAGTCTTCATGTTACATGCTGACGTGTTTAGCTCTCCAACAGCACACAGAGTTTCACCTGTTTTCTTCATCAGTGCATTCAGTTCTGCGGTAACAGATACATAAAATGGATGTGTGGGATTGACAGTTCTTCCAGGTAGCAAATGTCTTCTGTTGCAGCTGGGACAGGAAAAATTCCTGCAGTGGAAGACAAAGTAACTCATCATCTCAGGAGGCACAGAGTAATGTTTACTGTCTTTACTTTGTATGTTATTTACAGCCAAAGAGTTTAAGATGGATGAATTTATATAGCACTAATCATCCAAGTTTCCTTAGCTTAGTTTCTTAGCCTTCACATAAACTTCCTTAACTAGTTTTACTGATCTTTTTGAGATGTTGAAAACTGAAATGCTTCTATACTTAGATACAGTCTCACTGTATTACCAGGTTTTGGTCCCTTGAATTTACGTATCATATGAGTTTGTCATAAAATATACACGTTCTGTAAAATATTTCTTAATTCCTGATACCAGTCCTACATTTTTTTAGGCATTGTTCATTCAAAATGCATTTTAGCTGCTTTGCAAAGGTATGAGTCTATTAGAAGTAATAGGTGAATGAGGTGGGAGGAGGGCAGAAATTGCATGATTTCATTTGTTAATGTTAGTTAGTGAGAATCTGGGCTAACAAGAACACGATTTGTTTTACTGAAATGGTGCATAAAGATGTAGCCTTATCATTTCCTAAAATGACCAGCTGGGCATATCAGTTAGAAGTCATTTAACTTTCCCTCATCAGTCACTGTCTGAAGTAGCAGAACCCAAGGGGAGACAGTGGCAGCTGCTGCTCTCGTAGGAAGTAAATCTTTCAAGAACCAGTTCATAGGACTTGCTGGGTGTGTTCATTTTGGCCTGGGTGCTGCCCCTGGAAGTTTTCAGAAACTACTTGTGAGAAGGACTTGCAGCTCACAACACTTCAGTAAGCAGATAGAGAATAAGTGGTTCAGAGGGAATTGTTTTTCTGAACTCCAGTTTAAAGTTGGTATATAGTTGATTCGCCACTTTATTTCAATTATTCAGTTATTCTTCCAAACTCTTCTGGCCAGTTTTTCAGTGATTTAGCTCCACCATAATTAACATAAGTTTAAGATCGGAACCTATTTTTTCCCCCCTTATTTTCAGTAAAGGTGTTTATGTTAGCCATAAAATGTTTAAATCTTTTCTGTGAATCCATCATATATTCTTTTGGGGTTTTGTTGTTGTTGTTGTTTGGTTTTGTTTGTTTGTTTGTTTGTTTTAATTAAAAGCGTAGACCATACTGACATTTCTCAATGCTATTTGCTGTTACATTTTCACCGGAGGAGGCAGACTCTGCAGTATTTCTCCAAGTTGTATGAGTCAGGAACATTTGCATTGCACCCTAATGATTCTACATCTCCCAGGTTATGTAAATCTATGCACAATTGAGAAAGGCATGCCCTAAGAAGATAGTGGAATCTTCTGAAGAATACTATCTTGCCATTTTCTATTAATTTTTTCCAGCTGTATATCCTTCAAAAAGAGCTGAATGTTTGTCGTTGAGTAAGGCCTTCAGTCCTATTCCAGTAGTTAAGGACATATCATGTCTCTAACAGGCAGTGTCAGAGACAGCAATATTTACATTTTTGGTTAGACTGCAGCTTAAAACACAGAATTGCATAGGGATTATGCATACTTGAGTGAAAAATGGCCACTTCACTAGGTGTTAGCAGTGTACATGTGATCAATTTTCGTGAGTAATTCTCATATGAATTAATTTGAGACAATTACGAATTGATGCTGTGCTAGGACTGAGCTTTTTGGCATAGGATTCAAGTTCAAATTCTTACCAGAACAACAGCCTACCTTGAGGAAGAAGAACTGATGAACTGAGGAGCTCTCACCTGTTCACTCCTACCAAAATGCTTGTGTTCTGGAAACTCCCTAAACCTCAAAAAGCACCTAGGCTCACAACACTGTTAGGGTTAGAGTTTGCCTCTCCTGCTGTGCTGCTCAGGCCGAGGGGACAACCAGCTGCTGTGAACCGCTTCCTCACTTGTGACTGTGTCTGAAACCTAGTGGTTGCTCTAGTAGTACATTTCTGCCACCACTGGGAGATGATTGACCCATCCCCCTCCCCCATTATTTGTGTTCATTAAATGGAGCCATAAGTACCCTTTTTCAGTAGTGTGTTGGAAATTTTAAAGTATTTGAGTGACTCCTGCATGTAAACACTATGAAATCATACTAGTGACAGCTTTCTTTACCACAGTGCTTGTTAGCAGAGTATTAACCTATTTGGACAAGCTCTCTGGGACAAATTCCTGTTGTATTGCTTCTGAGCCCTCAGTTCATGTTGATACAGTTGAATATGATTAACATAAATTTCCTATTAAGCCATATCCATATTAAGGTGAAATTCAAAGAAATCTGCAAATGTGGTTGGTTACAGGACCTTAAGATACTATCTTAAATTTCAGAAATTAATTTTGTACTCAAGAAATTAGCTTTCTCCTGAGCTGTTCTTTATAGGTTTTTCCCTGCCATGTTCCTGTACTGCCAGGCACTCCTAAGCATTGTGCTGCAATATTGTTATTGCTGGAGCTTCTCATGATCAGAGCGTGGTGTTATAATCATAACTTATTTGCTGGATGTAAGTGGATAGTAGCTGAAACCAAATTTCTTTTCACCTGTATAATCAAAAAATATTATTTGGATTCCTAGAGGTGAAAGGAGGCAAGCTGAAACTTCATCTTTGAAGAGAAAATTTCAGAGGCACTTTGTCACTGTCATGTCGTGGTGCAGACATCTGTCAGACTCTATTACAAATCCAACTTTCTTATTCGATGAGTTACTCAATTTGCAAATTGAGACCTCTCTGCTTTGTTAAAAATTATCACTGCTCATCCGAAAACCCTAAGTGTTTAAAAGTATAAGATGACAGCTTGAACGCTTAGGGATGTGGACTCTCCTTATAAGGACAAATTACCTTTCTGGATGTCACATTTAAATGTTTGGCTGCCTATCATCTGCAGGGAATTTAGCATGATAAATCTTTTTAGATCTCTGAGAGCTGAAGAATTGTAAGTGAAGTGCACGAAAGGTGTTTGAGGTTCGGGGTTTTTTGTGTGCATCTTTTACAGAGTAGGCTTCAAACGTCTCTGATTGCAAGTACTGTAACTGGAAGATATGGCTTGAGGTCATCTCCTTTATTCAAAGATTTGAAGCTGTTGTCTTCCTTTTTAATCTAAATAAGAATTTTTTTTGTGTTTACTAAATATATGTATTAGGCTATTTTCTAGCATGAACCAGGGTGGATGAACCTAAAGATTAAAAGGTTAATTTTTCAGTCATGTGACAAGCGTACAAAGATATAATTGTGGGGTGGATCTGGCCCATCATTTCAGTATGCCATTTTGTAATTTCATTGTCAGTCCCAGTAATATTTGCTATTCATAGGGGAATGAAGATATATATTTTTTATTATTTACATTAAAAACGGGTGTTGATATGGATTCTCCTGTGGCAACAAAAAATATGTTTTCTCATTCTCATTTCTTGGATTTGTGTGTATTTTGGCCTTTCTGTTCTTGCATTTTTGTTGAGATAAATAAATTTTAGTAGTATTGATGTAATTCTTGGGGAATATATCCCATTAGCTAGGTGCCATTCATCTGTGGGCACTCTGATTCCATCCAGTTTATTATGCACATTTTATTTAGGAAGTAGGTTACTCTCTGAAGAAAACAGCTTTGCTCTCCTGACATATACCACCAAAAATTCTATAACCCGTTGAGGGATATAAAAGCCACATCTTCAATTTTGCTTACTGCCATCCTTTTTAGTCTAGCTTCAAAACTGAATATTTTTTCAAGGCTAATTACTGTCTTCAGCTCTGGGCCAGCTGTGGTTTCTTCCTTCATGGCTTGAATAAAAAAGGAAAGAAAGCTGCTTTCACAGGCCTGAAATATCCTTGGGTTTAGCTGTTATAGGAAAGAAGAGCACAATAGGTTGCTTCATTCTTTGGAGATCTCAGAGGTGCAACAGCTTTATCCCTTCAGTACCAGGGATTCTTCTTAGTCTTCTACCAAAATAATTTGGCTAGAGGCTGAGAAAGAGATGAGAATGAGTTTGTTGATTGGTGGTTGTTTTGTTTATTTTTTAACCTCTTGGCTGCTACAGCCAGTATCTACTGGCCATAACGCAGTGAGCTATTTCAGAGTTAACCATAGAAAATCAGGTTGTTTTGGATCACTGAATTTGCATATGAAGTCTTTCATGCCAAGCAAAAATCTTTAGCAGGCTTGGAGAGGGCCTTACCTGCTCCTCCTACAGCAAGGTGTTGCTGAGACTGTTGTGCTGAGTGAAGCCCTGTTGTGGTGTGCGACAGATCATGAGGCAAGCACTGATGGGTACAGATGTACACACCACAGCTGCTCCATACCCTGTCCACACGGATGCCAAGCCTTTGGGAGTTTCAGAAGCTCTCCTCCATGTGATCCTGTGCCCAAGGTCCTGAGGTGAAGGGAGTTTCCCTTCTGAAGTCCCATCACTTCTCTGGTTTTCTGAGAAGAGCCCTTGCAGGTTCTGGAAATAGTCGGTGCTAGAAAGTGGAGCACATAAGAGGTTTGTGGCAAAATCCCGAGAGTCTGTGACTGAAAAGCACTTCTGTGTGGAGGAGCGTATCTCAGCACAACTCAGGTGGGAGACTGCCTGCAGGTAGGTGTTCAGGCCTGTCAAAAAGAAGCCTTCTTCAGCTGAAAGGCTTAGGTCTTCCCAGGCAAGCCTGCTTCCAGATCTCTTGGCACTGTCACCTTTGACAAGGCAACGAATGTCACTTCCTTGCTCTGCTTACAGTATGCAAGCAAATGAAGCAATTCAATAGCACTGAAAAAGAAGCCAGAAGCGATTACTTCTGTTGATCATGTTAACTCCTTAAGAAAATCAGTACTGAAAAATTAAACAGTGAGAAGAATGAAGTGGCATTCCCAAGACAATGAGTCCTAGTAATGTGAAGAGCGTGTCACACCAGCTATAATTGTTTTTGTTTTGACAATACTGTCTGAAAACCAGAAGACTCGACTGTGATGTTTTTCTTTACTGGAGCTGCAGCTTACGAATCTGAAGGTTATCTGAAGGTACAGAAACAATGTCCACCTGTCTTCCCTAAGTTACAATCTTTACAAATTTGGCTGCGTACTACTCAAAACCTGACTTTTCTTAGGTTGGACAGCACATGAGTGACAGAACTGAGACTAAGCTTAGTTCCTGGCTGCCCTTACAGTGCCCAGTTCATTGAGGCACCCTCCTTCCCTGCAAATGATTTACATGTGTAATACAGCTTTCCCCTGTGAAATAGCATATTAGCTAGGAAAAGAAACCCAAATATTGCAGGAGTGGCCAAGGCTCTGTTCAGTCTCCCCACTGCTTGGAAATGCAAACAGATGTTAAAATGCATTTCCAGAACAGTGTTTTTGGAATTACATTATAACCACGTCACCATCTTTTGACCTAGGCAGTTTGAGGAGTATTTGGTGCCCTGGAAGAATAAGAAGCATAAAAGACTGAAAATACTAGAATACAGGTGTCCTATTGGTGCTACATGTTAGTTTATTCTGGAAAATTATGGAGTAGATGTTTGAAAGGTAGAAAGCTATGACTTAAAAAGAGGAGCAAAAGAAATGCTAAGCATTAAGGAGAGTGATGGAGGAGAAGATAGATACACAAAAGGGAAGAAAAGGGAAACAAGTACAGGGAGAAGGGCAGGAAAAACAGTTGGCCCAGTATAGCAGCAGGCTGTTGAGGAAGGAGGAGAACAGGTAACTGGAGACCTGTGACCAAAGGAAGTGCAAGTATTATTTACTCAAGGCAACATAATTTTGATTTTTGAGATCCAAAATTCCCTTTCAGACTGTATTTCTCACATAGACAGAAGGGAAATTTCAGCTCTTTTGCAGAGAGAACATACATATGTGTGATTTTTTCTTGAATTCAGTTGATTGTTGATGCTACAAACAAAAGCATATGTATGTTGTTTGGTTTTCATGTATTTCTACACATATGCCATGGTTTTCTAAATTACTTTTTTATTGTCTAAACAAACTAGATTAGGTGGATAAGCAATCTTCTTCAGAATTATAATACAAAAATTCTGTTTCGGCAAAAATGTAATATCCAAAGTTATATGCCTTTAATTTCACAATTTGTCTGGACTCCATGGCTTGGTTATTTTTTGTACTTAAAAATAACATTAATTTGGTTTATTTGGTGTCGCTGAATGTGCGCAGTATTGAAACTATTGCTTTAAAATGTCTGGTCTTCCTTCCACAGTGTTCTACTAGCTTATTTCAGGGAAAAAATACAAACCTCTTTTTTTGAAGAAATAGATTTGATTTCAGTGTCTGTAAATTTTTTAACATATACAGTTGAGTCAGCTGTGTAGAGTATCATGGGCTTCAGTGGTGACACTAGTCTGAGGGGGGAAAATGATATCACAAGAATGGAAACAAATGTGTTCTCTCACTCTGATCATGAAGCTTTTAATTCCACACTTGGGGAAACAGCAGGATTTACTGGGGTCAGTTGTACTCCACTGGGATATGTATTATTAAAGTGTGTATATATGTGCGTATAAGTGTTGCAGGGAATAGTAGAAGGTCAGAACATACTTTGCAGTTTTATTACATTGCATTAGATTTACCTTTTAAAACTTATTTGTTCTCAAAATCAAACATAAAACATACCCCCTTCCCAAGCACATGTATTTACTTGATAAATATTTAAATAGTTGCATTTACCCTTCATGTGCAGTATGTATGCTTATTATGAGCAGGAATAGGAAAATAACCATGCAGGTTTTTTTGATTTTAACGTTACTTTTACTGTAAAGTAAAAGTTGGACCTTATGTACTTTAATTTTTATAATAAGTTTAGGAACTCACTTTTGGGACACTTCTCACAGAACTTATCCTACGGTGCCTATATGTTTATTTGTGTGTGACACGTGACCTGGATTTCCTTTCCTAATTTTTTCCATTGCATATCTGCTAGTGGCTGGAAACTGGGCTTGTTGTGCTTTTGGGATGCTGTGGGTTCAGAGTCAGCGCAGCCACCTGCAGCAGGGTTACCTTGCAATGTCTGGGGCAGAAGGGGGCTCCCGGGACCTACTGCTCAGGTTTGGGGTGGGGGACGAGAGGGCAAATGGTGGAAAGGCTCTTCTGGGGTGAACTGGGGCCCAGCCTGCCGTATGTTTGCTGTGGAATCAGCAAAGCACAGAAATTACTTGGAAACAACTTTTATACAGCCGCCTTCTCCTCTGATCTCCTGCTTTGTTCTTGAAGGTGATAGCAAAAGGAAGAGCTTGTGTGCACTGAAATTCAGAGGCTATTAAAATAATTCAATACTTAGAATCACTTCTTTGAATGTAAAGCTGTTTACTCCCAGCTCACAAAAATGTGAGATTGCTCTCAAATTTCATGCTTTCACCTGCACTAGTACATTAGAAAATGTAATATGAAGCATCTACGGCAGTTCTATTTACATTTTCTTTCTATTTTTATTTAAATTAATAGGAGAGGAACATAATAATTTTAATGTACATATTAAGGCTGGACAAAGTTGAAAGAAAATGTAATATATACTAGATATGTAAATGGCAGAAGGATCCATCTGCTCTGTCCATATCCTATGTTCTTCATTCTGCCTGCAGGATTTGAGCCACAGAAGGAAATTATAACAAAATATTTTTTTTAAATTTTAAGGTTTTTTCCTACTTCCTGAGCAATTTACGCTGATTGGATTGCAGCCTGAAATTTCCATTTTAGCTGCTGTTGCTTTGAGTAAAACAATTACTTTTTATTAAAAATGTCAATTCAAATGATTATTTAAATCTGGCTTAAAAAAAAAAGAAAACTCGTTGCTGCTTGCTGTTGTTTTGCATGGGATTCTGTGCTATGGAAACTGGCCGTAATTTTATTGAATTGATTTAATTGGTATTAATGAAAATTACATGTGTGTGTAAAGGGAGGATACAATTCCTTTAGGGCCTTAAATTGTCCTGAAGCACATGTGCAATTTCCATTACTCTTAATGGGAGTTGCATTTTTCTCAGCAGTGAGAATGAATTCCTTGGGACCAGGTTGTGGATGACCTTTGTGGAAGTGGCAGCATAATACTTTTTTGGCATGAGCATTTGCAGTGCTCAGAATGGGGGTCAGAGTTGTGATCCAGGGAACAGGCAGGGCAGCACCCCAGTTCCTTCTCCCCTTCACCCAGCTCTGCCCTGGTGGCTTGCAGAGCTCGCTGCCTTTCTTTAAGTGCTCTGTCTCCCATTCCTGGGCTCTTGAAAAGGATTTTTGGAACTCTAACCTGAAGGAAAACCCTAGCTAGGCTCCTCATCTTTTAGAAACTACTGGTGAACTCTTCATGTGTATGAAAGTGCAATTCCAGAACGAGTTATTTTCATTTTTAAAACATTTTCTTGATATTTTAACTGTGTTGGCAATTACAATGGATTGTAACAGCAAACTTACAGGAATAATTAACCAGGTGTATGAACCTTAGGGTAAAGATCATGCAGCTCTTTGTGCCTTTCCTATGTGGCCATCATCAAATTCATGCTACGTAGCATCCTTTTTGGTATAAGTCGTTATAAATCTAGATCTAGATATTTTTATGAAACTGATATCACTACACCACTATGTTAATCTAGTCGGAGTAACTAGTCCAGTCGGAGTAAGTTAGTCCAGTTGCAGTAAATAGTTCAGTATTTTTCTTCTAGTCTTCATTACAGAGATATGTAACATGTCTTGGTCGCAGGCATGAAATAAAATAGGAGATTTTAGCTTCTTTTACCAGAAATGCCAAAATGGGAAACTCTAAATGGTTGAAGAAACTAGTGTAATCCATTATTATGACAATTCCTGGTGTACTTGGTTAGTGAAATCAGTGTTTTGATTTGATCTTTAGGTACTGTCCTGTTGTTTACAAAAAAAAAATAGTTATGGGGTTGAATAAAGTCTGATAAACATGACAATAAAGGGGGAATATATTTTGAAAACTTCTTTCCTTGACCATAATCTCTTGGTTTGGGCAGCATATATTCTGTGCTGATGGATCTAAGCATAATTTAATCACAAAGGCTGCATTTCTAACTCTTGCTAATTTCACTGTTTATGGAAATATATTCCTTGCAGTAATATGCACACTGAAGTATTAGTATGTAGGAACAATGGAATGAGTTGAGGGATTTACTGATTTAGTCTGAAATACTTTTTTTTGTAGCGTTTATGCAATAGAAGTTAGTATAGCATTAGAATTTCAGTCAGTCCAACCATTGGCAGTGATTTATAACCAGAGTTTTAAATGAAATTGGGAATTAGGGGAGAAACATTATTTTCTAGTCAAGTCAAGCAGCTGTGTTGTGAACAAGGGGTATTTCTTCTTGACTTACACCCAATCTGTGTGACCAGGAACCCCAGTCTGAAAGAACTTATAATTTTAGCAGTAATTGCCATTTAAATTCCATTCCTACTGGTTAAAATGATGAGAGGAAAATGGCAGATAAACAGATGCTCTGACAGTGTAGAGCCTAACAGATCTTCAGATCCCATGTAAGGCACCAGAAGTTCTTCCCAAAAGGCATTCAAGAGTGAGAGCTTTTCTTGCAGATTTTTATTCTGTGGTGCTGTACTGAAGTATTTGCCTGTCTCCCCAGTAAGCGAGGCTCCTCGTGCATAATGAATACCAGTTATTTCAGCTGTTATTTTCTACCGCTCCGCTGCAAGCTGAGGAACTTTGCTGGAGAGCAGCTGTGTTAGTCCTCTTCTTTACTGGCAGTATTGCTGACACTGTGGCGATGGAGCTGCTTAGGTGCAGAGTAGCAGAACTTCCACCTCGCACCAGTGTTGGTGCCCATCTGAATCCCTACTTTATCCCTACTGCATCTGCTCCCTGTGCATGAAGGGAGCAAGGCATGAGCAGAGAATGGCTGAATTCTTACACTCCTCACGGGAGTTTGGATTGAAATAGTAATTTCTGTACCAATATAAAACAGAAAAGGAAGAGATGAGCAGTTATGTGGTCTGAACTGTGGGCAGAGATTCAGCACAAGTATCACAGAAAGAATGATTTAAGGAAGTACAGCAATGTTACCAATATACAGGGTGGGCTTACCAAAGGCAGATCTTTCTCATCTACCTTGATACCTGTTTGTAGAAGGCTTGTTTGGTACCTCTTTCTCTTGACAAAGGAAATTTTTATGGTCAGACTTTGAATAGACTTTGAATAATGTTCATTTCTCTGCTTGACAATTGGTTCAGTTAGAGATTAGTACAACAACTCTGAGATGGTAAGGCTTTAGTGAAAGGAATAATAACAAAAGCTTATCATTTAAAAGCTGTGGGGAGACAAAAAGTAGAGGTGAAATTCCACAAAGAATGATTTTAGTACCACTTTTACTTATTTTTTTCCAGTAAATTCCAGGAATAGCCCTTTGGAGTTTGTTGGTAACATGACCTATAGGAGTATTGTAAAATACAAAACAGATTATCAGGCGGTAAAAGCTAGATGGCTTTTACAATAGGAATAACAGTAATGGGATGAGATCTAATAGGAGCAGCAAGATCATGCAAATAGTGATTAGTATCATTTTCACTATAATGTCAAAGGCTTATTTATTGGAAGTAACCGTAAAATGATATGATTATTTTGTCTGATCACCAGACTAAAATCTTCATGTGATCTTCAGGTACAAGAAAATGAGTAATGGCAGTTTTAGGGTGAACCAACAAAAATACTTGCAGCAAAGGGATGTGGAACTATTAATACAATTGAAGTTTGGCTGAGGGAGACATGCATCCATATAGAATAGTGTCTGCAGTTCTGACTGAAGCAGAAGATGTGAACAGAGGTCTCCTAAGAGAAAAGGTTACAATAATATGACTGAAAAGGAAGATGACCTGTTTTTATGTTACTCTTGGAAGATGGGTAAGTTGGGAAAAGAAAAAAGTGGCCATGAAGAAAGACACTGACAATGGAAGAAAGATTTCTAGGTATTTAGAAGAGTGAGACTTTGGAATAGCCTACCTGTAGAAGCAGTGGAAACAAAGCATGAATTTTAGAAGTGGATTGTACAATGCATGTGACTGAACTTGACACAAGAAAATCCTTGGCCATTTGCTGCAGACATTGCCAGATGCCCCACAGTGATTGCAATGAGAATGAAGCGCCCACTAAGTAAAATTTCAAACGTGTTTGTACAGGTGACCCAAAGCTGCAGCCTGTTGTTTCTTCAGCAGAATATAATTCTGCTGTTTGGGGTTTGTGGAGAGAAAGGGTTGGTGTCTTAGAAAGCAAGTGAGTCTAAAAACATTCATCAAAAGTAGTTCAGGAAAATAAGTTATGTGACGTTGAGCCAGAGGAATTACCCTCTCGATGTCATGGAATAAAAAGTAAACGAAGATTGACAGCAAGAGGGAGTACTTAATGATATCAATATTCAAAATAGAAAAAAAGATGCTGACAGGTGAGCTTAACTTAGTAAAATTATGCAAGCTGTTTATGAGACAAATTTATAGGCACTGTGTATAATGGAAATTAAAACCAATGAACAGAGAATGAATCTGATTATACTAAATTTGTAGGTTTTGCAGTCATTAATGGGTAAAGAAACAATACAAAGTGACCCAGATGTAAGAGAAAATATGCACAGGGAGGAAAGTGAAGTTTTCTTAAGAAAACACAAATGGATAGCCATATAAAAAAGTAGTCTGAAATGTGGATATCAGAAATTTTCAGTGTTCAAGAGACTCATGGAACAGCATAACATCAGAATGGTTTTTTGTTAACGTTTGTGGTTGCCCTGTGGTTGCCAAAAGTAAAGTCAAAGTATAACTCAGCTTTAGATGTATCCAGACACACACTAAGCACAATTTACTGAGAAAGCATTATTGAAACCTCCCTTCCTACTTTTGTTCATTTCAGGGTAGCAGAAGTTGTGCTCAGTTGAGACAGTTATTACTGCAATGTGTTTGGTAAATGGAAGAGAAATATTTATTTGCATATGGGCAGTTGGAACAAAGACAGCTTGTCAGGTACTGACACTGACAGATTAGAAGCATTTGAAAATAGGGTACTTGAATAAGGGTGAGAATATGTGAATTTCCAGTAAAATAGAGGAGAATTAAGGAAAATTAAAACTGAGTGTAAGAGTTGATTAATAGTCAATTTAATGAATATCTGGGGACAGCAAGACGAATACTTCAGTAAAGTCTGCAAAATACTTTCATTTGTGCCCTTCTTTTTTCATTAATTCAAAAATTTCAAAAGACTTTTCTTTGGGTACTGAAATATTTCAGGCTTGGTCTCTACTAGCAGTTTGACTGAAATCAATTCAACCACTTATGAGTTATAAGAGACAGAAAATTAGTGTTCCTATTGCTGAGTGAGTCATACATCCTCTTTGATCAAGACTTTGGTTTGTTGGGTTTTTTTCTTTTCAAAAGCATCTCAGACTTCGGCTTTTAATATATTAACACAGCCCATTGAGGACCAAAATTGGCAGATGGAAAATCTGTTAAGTCCATTCAGAAAATCACTTCAGAAAATCACTTCAGAACATGTTTGGTTGATCTCTACAAGGCAGTCTATTCCTACTTAACAACTTGCCCGATCCTGCCTCTGAACCATTGCAATATGCAAATTTTTTTCACCTGCTCTTTCTGACCAGAGCTGGCACTACAGCTGTATTACAACATCTGCTTATTGCAGTGTTCTAAAATGTTGTCTGTGATTTTGTTATCAGCTATAGAGTAAGATGGCCATGCTTAAAAAGAGGAGAGAGGGGAATACCCTGTGTCAATATTGATCGATTTTATTATTGCCTTGTGCAATACATACATTTGCTGAGACTACTTCTAATTTTATTTTGTATTTTCATTCTGTCATCGCACATTTTGTTATAAGGATAATTAAATCCCCATGAGAATAAGGATGCTGCTCCAATTAAGAAGTTACTTGGTTAAACTGTTTCATCAGAAGAAGAATGAAAAAGCTTGATGTTGTGATTTGAACAGTGCCCCAAACCTGTACTTAGCTTCTGTCTTTTCTTTGGATGCCACACATCCTTTCTATAACATCAGTGATTTGTGATTACTTTCTGATAAGGGTGTCTGCACTTCACTTTTATGGTGTGGGAGGAATATTTGGATGTACCAAGAAAGATGAAGACCAGGTTAGGACTGGCCCTAGGAACATAACTCATGTGTTGTGGCGTTGAGTCCTTGTGTGTGTGTTGCTGAACTTCCTCTTGGGAGAAGAGGGTGTTCAAAAGAGGCTTGTAGCTTCTTGAGTTGTCCTTGCAGGTTGTGTATGGCCTGCAAACAGTGTGGACTCTCTGGGTCATGAGTCTCCACTGAGATGTAACTCTGTTGCAGTCAGAAGAAAAAATTGATTTGTTTTGCTGTTCTGCAGCATCATTTCCACATTATTTCTCGTACATTCAAATGCTGTTGTGTATGACATCCATAATGCCTGATAGCATTACTGTCTCTCATTTTGGGAACCCATCCATGCCTTGTTTATATTTAATTCTTGGGGAAGTTTTGGGGGAGCTAATTTTTCGAGCAGATAAACTGGTCTGTGGGTGTTAGGTCTGAGTGTGCTGAATAGCTGTCGATAGGAGGAATGATTGCTGCACTCGGAGCCGTGGGGGCTGGCCAGCGCCTGACTAATCCCTCCGGGGCTGAAAGAAGGTAGAAAAACTGGAGAGGAGCAAACCATGTATGCCCAAGGACACAGGTGTGAGCAAACAGCAATGTTTTTTTGGAGAGATTTGCAACATCTCCTTCCCATACATAGGAAGAATCTTCCAAAGGGGCAGCACAAAGCTTTCCTGTGGAAGCATTTTGCAGTGCTGCATTTATTAACTTTGCCTGCCAGCTCTTAAGTTATTTCGACAAAAGCTTTATTACGGTTTAAAAATAAGCCTGTACATAATGGTCCAAAACTTGTTCCCAGCTATATGAGTTATTATTTATTCCCTTGACTTCAATCAGCAGACGAAAGCAAAATGTACTCCTTAATCTTGAAAAAGAAGCAGTGTTAATAGCAAGAATTATTTTGTTTGGTAAGTCTGATACAGCCAGATTTAAAATTGTATTGGTTATTCTCTAGAACATGTTCTATATGACATTAGTTTGAAAGAAATTGTATCACTGCCAGCACTTTGAAAGACCAACAGGAAGCAGCTCCTGCAGCAAGGCTCTTGTATATTCATCAGCTGCTGTATATTACATACTCCAAATTGCATGAAAAAATGGGGATCTCCGATAACACACATTTTGAAGAGGGATTTACATTTAATAAATGTTTACAAGTATTTTCATAAACTCAGCTTATGACAGTGTTGGCTTCATGTGATTGATTACTCAAATGTTGCCTTTCCTCAAATATAGATTGTGCAGTTGTCTCTAGGAGTTATTTATATTTCCTAGTATTTATGATCTGCACGGCAGCTTAGTTATTAACATTAGTTATAGCTATTTCTGTAGATATTTATCTGAACCACAAGTTTTTGACACATTTCTTTTTCTTTAACAAGCAAAGCATATCTACAGCTATAAAAATGTTCTCTGATACAGAAAAATATAGGTACAATACACCTATTACCTAGAAATATTCTAGTGAGGGTGCAGTTTTGATTTCCAGTAGAAAAAAGTGTAACATGCAAACATAATGTCACTGTAGCAACATTGAAGAAAATTTAATTTTATTTCTTTTTCCTCTGATTAGAGACTTTTTTTATTACAGATAGTCTTTGCCCTTCTCCATACCTCACTATCTTCTTTGGGGTGGCAGACTATTGACAAGTATCTTACTGAAAATAATTTAGTCTGAAGTAAAACTTTCATTTTGTTATTGAGCTTGCCTGTTTTGAATTAAGTCCCTTAGCTGCACGGTAGGTGTATACTTGATATGATAGTTCAGATTTAAAAAATAGAGTGATGCAGTGAGATTATAACTAAAAGTCAAGCCTCACCTGAATGTGACACAAGGGCAATGTGCAGTGATCAGGGTGTGGTGTGCAGCAATTGGTCCCAGTGACCAAGATTAATGAAACTCACATGGGTTTTAATTAGTGCAGCTGCAGTCATCAATTATCTAGAGAACACAAATATTGTTATATTTTGGGAAATTCTTGATTTATTTTATTCCACTGGCCAGTAGATTTAGATGAATGAGTTCTCATCATAAACATTCTGAGAAAAACTGCCTGAGGCCGTGGTTTATTATTTAGGACACAATCAGTAAGACTGAGCGCTACTGAAGAAAACATTGTAAACTGGTCTCAGTATTAATTTGGAAAATTTGCTGAAATGTGTGGCCTTGTATGGGTCGTCAGAAACATTAGAGCATCTCAAACAAAATACAGAACAATCTGTCAGGCGGGGAATGTGCAAGGATTATTGTCCAGCAGCTGATCCATAACAGAATGTCAGTGCATGTACACTTAAAGCAAGTATCAACAACATTTAATTTGACACATAATGTGGTCTTCTTTTATTATCCTTTAAGTGCATGTCTTAGAACACTGAAGACTGGACAAGTAAGTAGGGGGAAAAGAGCTGAAACATGACAACCCTTCGCAAGTCTGAGAAAAATTGCAATCTAGAGCTTTTCAGAGGTACATGCATTTTCAAGGCAACTATTTAAAATAGATGCAAGGGAAAAGAATGGGAGGAAGAAAGAAACGTGATTAAAAATTCCTTACTCTAATTTAATTTGAAAATGTGGCTTCTCTTAATGTGGTCTGAAACCTGTGTACAAACACTTAAAAATAAATTAATATGAGTGCTAACTACTAGGAGCAACATCTGCATCTGTCATTTAAATTAAGAAAAGGACACCACTATAGACATAAAGATTTTTCAAAAAGTTAAATTATAGTTTGCCTGAATGTTTTGCTATAATTCGCATTTGTCTATTCTTGTCTATGGAAAATAAGTTAGGTGCACAATGCTGCTCTAATCCCTGCTCTTATTTTTTATCCAACCAAACTGCTTAACAAGGCAATGCTTAAATATGTACAAGAACATTAAAATTCATTTACTCAGAACAGAAGAATGGTTCAAACCATTATACTTCCATGACCTAATTCAGAGCCTTTGTTTTTTTTCTGTTTTCATCCTTTCCTCTTTCTTCCTATTTCCTCCTGTTGAAACAGTTAGCCGAATTCCAGGTCAATGTAATTCTAGAGAAGATTATTACTTTTGTTGGGGCATAGCCCATTGTCCCTGGAAAGGGAAGATGTTTGCATACTGCCAGCATACTGGAGTGGAGACTGTCTTGTTACCCAGCCTTGCACAGTAGGGCACATGTATCTGATGTCCTTATTTCTCACTGGTAGCTGTCACGCTGACAATTGGAAAATGCTGCAATTTCCTTAGTTTGCATTATTTTTATATCCCCTATTGTTTTTACACATGACCTTTACCTCTCCGTTCTCCAATTAGCAGAGTGAAAGCCATTGTTCATTGAGCAGAGGTATTTGTGCCCAAGGGAGCAAAATTTATTTTCTGTATGTGCTGTTGTGGGTGGTGAGGATTCTTCAATACTAAAGAAATAAACCTTCATCTTAACCTTTGTTTGATTCAGACATTATTGAATTTGGGCAGGAACTTCCGTCAGCTTGTGAATAATTGTCGTACCAGCAGTCAGTGAATGTTTATATAAATAGTTATGAATTGTGTGGACCCTTTATAAAACATGCAGTGGTTAACTAATTTAACTGAAGATTTCTCCTAGTTTTTTCAATTTTCTTTGAATCTGCATTTCCTAGCTAATACGGAGACTGGGCAATCATTATAGTGGCATCAGTTGTATTAGTTAAAGCAGTTAAGAAATTACAGAAAATGCAGTCAAATCAGAAAATAGTTCAGAATCAGAAATGTGAATCAGCACATGGCATTGTGGTTGTCATGGAATAATGAATCCAGACAATTTAAGATTAAAATCTTCTAGAAGGGCCAATCTTTTAGTTTTGTGGTCAAAGTACATTATTTCAATGTTGATACAAACTATTGTTTCTTGTGCTACTCTTTATTCCTTTCATATCAGTGATATATTCCAGCAATATCATGGGACTGATCATATAATACTTAGAATAAGTTTGAAAAACTATTATTTAGTTGTTCAATTTTCAAAAAATGATAGTTCAACAGTTCAAAAACCACTTTGCTAGTATATAATTTACTACCAAAGCCTTGCCTTTTGGAGATACCTCATCTTTTGGAGATACCACATGCAAATTTAAAACCTGATATGAAAGCCATAAGATATTTAATTTGTCTAGTTTTTGGACAGCAATACGTGTTTATGCCATTGTAATAAGAGCTTCTAATAGTTAAAGTTACTGCCAATTCAAAGCTTTGCTTTGTTTTTGTTTAAGATTGTATGAACATTTTTGATCATGAATGGGATTTTTCATATTGAAAATACTGAGTGCTTTTTGTAGCTTTGCTGATGAAAAAGTAAAAATTTATTATTAATAAAGTCAAGTCCTGATTTGTTAATAAAAGATCTGCTGGTAGTTGTTTAGTAAAGTAGAAATACTGGTTTAATCAATGTAATGAATTCCTTTTGTATTAGTATTTAATTAGGTAGTAGTTTGATCTGACTTGTAGGTACCTGTTGCTAAAATATCTAGTAGTATTTCTAAGCAGGTGAGGATTTCAGGAAGTTTTGGCTGATTTACCAACTTATCCCTTGGCCCAGGAGTATGTGTGCAGGCACCATTTTCCTGCTCATTTGTGAGAGCTGAAGTAAAGGTAGGTTCTCCCACTCAGCTTCACGTTTGCAATAATCAATTTCTTGAAATAAAGAGTTTGCTCACTTGTTTCACTCATATTGTTATGACAGCTGTATTCCAAATCTCTTTTTGGATTTTGCATCAGTCTCCCTAGGTGGATTTTAAAAGACATCATTAATAGGTGATTGTCAGTGACAAGACTAAAGCTGTTATCAAGAAGGAGCTTCTCGTGCTAGCCAAGTGACAACACTGCTGCTTAGACTTTCTCTCCCAGATGTTTTTGTTTCAGGAACAAAACCAAGTAGTTTTATCAGTTTTTCTGTTGGGTTTTGCTCTGTGATCTGAGCAAAAATTGAGTGGAGCACATAGATTGTGTGCATGACTCTGTGCATTGTCCTGTTGCTGTTCCTAACCCTTGGCTTAGATCAGTGTTTGGATAGGGCATACCAAGCCCCCTCCAGCTGTGTTTACTGCAGGTCTATCCGAGCTACCAACTTTCTGGTTTCACATTTTTAGTGACTGCTTTCTGTGTTGGTCTTCTCTGCTGTCCTTTGACCAGGTTTGTGAAATTCCACACTTGCTTCAACCATCCACATGTCTAATAATTTATGGAAATGGCCTTGATTTCAGATAGACTTGAGCACAATCCTTTTTTACTTGCTCTCCCAAAAATATGATGAATGAATTATTTTTACGGTCAGCTATCCTTAACAACTGTTAGTGGTCATATAAAACAACAATATCATGTCCATAACAATATTGTTTTCAAACTGGAGTCTTAAAATTCTGGGGATTGCCACATATATGAAAGTAGTTACTACATCTGTTAGTCATTCAAAAGCTTCACAGCCTTGTCACCTTACAGTCATCCAATATTTTAAATTATATTTGATTTATTTTCTATTTGTTCTTCTCACAGGCTGCTCTATATAGTACCTTGTCTAATATAGTCCTATTTTAATTTTAACAAGCTTATTTTTGATGGTGCTATACGATACTGCAGTATATGTTTTTAGGTTTTTTCCTAAGTCAGGTAAATTTGTGAGTAAAATCATACCTTACTGGTTATATTTAAAATAAATAGTATCCAGCCAGGTATTCAAACTTTGTGGTCAGCTTGGCCAAAAATGGGTCTACTTAATGACTTTCTTATCAAATGTTTTCAATAAAATATTATTTTCTGATGTAGCTTCTTAAATCCTATTTAACTTGTTTTCATGTTACCTTGTATGAAAATAATAGTATACCATGCTGCTATTTCAACTATCTTAGCTTGATGTAATGTAGCTTTTATTATGAATTCATACATCTAAAAAGTACGGAAGATAAAAAGAAGTTACAGTGCAACTTCATGGGTTGATTCTAGTTAGCTAGCTGTTAATTACTTCATCTCTGTCTGTGGTTTGGAAAAGAGAATTACAGTTTTTTAAGTCTACATTGTGGCGAGATTTTGGCCCTTATGAAGACACATGTTTTTTCTGTCTTTGGGGTTTTTTTGGTAGTCACAGATAATTCACTCTCACCAATCTGAACAGCTGTCAATATTATGCTTTCACATACAGAACCTATTACCCAGGAGGAAATAAACCCAAACAAATAGAATACAACCCCCAAACGTACAATTCGGCATCAATTACGTGTATGTAGTGTGAGAGGACGTTGCAAGCCATCTCTACCTGACGAACCTCTTGTCCCTAATGGTTTGCTTCTGCCTGCAAGATCCTCCTGCCTTTAGTTTAGCTTTGGTTACCTCTGGGTTCATGTTCTGTGTTTATGGGTTATGTGCAGGAAAATACATAAACTATAAATAGAATAGTACAAGTTGCTAATTTTTGTCATTTGGGGGCAAAGGAACAAGTTTTCTGTGTGGCCATTCTCTGATTTCCTTTTAGTAACCTGTCCTAATTTATATATGAAGAACTGCTGGAGGAAAAATGTTAATTTGAGAGTATGCATGTGGAAATATGTTCCACAGAGTTGTTAATCTCTTTGCAATATACAATGTGTCTTCTCAGTGTCATGCTACCCTTTTGTTCTAAAGTTTTATTTTGTGTTTGTGGAACATCATTGTCATGGTGGGTCATTGTTATGAAAAGTTGAAAAGGGATAATGTATTGATGATTTTTGAATTTTAAGAAAAGGACTTGAATTTTTAAAACTTGAACATTTGTAAAAGAATGAGAACCAATGTACTTTTGCTGTGTCTTACTCTGCGTAGTTCCTGGGCTTATGCATTGTGTACAGTTGAAAACTTACTCTGGTTTTGGCATTTTTATTTTTTTCATCTGGGCTGTGATTTCACAGAAAGAAATATTTGCTGAATTTTCTCGAAGAGGTCCAATGAGATGTTTTTTTTTAACCTGTAGCCATGTTAGCTGTAGAAGTCAACGTTAGAGATGTAAGATATGCATGGCCTGATGTAGTCAATACTTTGGAGGAAGAATTTGTAGAAAAAATGAAAGCATCTTTTATAAATAACAGTGTTGTTTCAGGTTACCTTATTCCTTACCTTACTGGACACAATCAGTACACTGGCTTTTTCTTCGAGCAATTGGGCATCTTGATTTCAGGCCAGGTGCTAGGGGCAACAGTGCTCTCTGACGCATTTAAGTGAGAGAAGTAAGGGCTGGGTTTTTTTACGCTTTGCTTCCCAAATCCAATAGGGCAAAATATGAAGCTGCCATCTCTTTGCAGAAGAATTAGATGGATGGAGGTTGTTAGAGCCACAGCATATCAGGTGTGCTAATCTTTGAAACAGCCTTTGCAGTGGAGCTGGTAGTGATGCTGCAACACACAAATTTGTCTTTATGGGGGGCTACTTTTCATGATTTTGTGATTAAAAGCAGTGCTTTGTGCTCCTTTTATATTATAAGAATATGACAGAGAGTCTGAAATTGAACTGGAAGATAAATGCACCCAAGTTCTTACTCTGTACCCAGCTGTGGTTCTTGGAAATTTCAGGTCCCCATGGTAGAAAGCAAGTGTAAAGGCATTGGGACACATGCAGTTGTAAAGTTATTCTGAAACAGATACCTTATTTCATGAAAAAATGAGCATTCAATCACTTCTCCCACAGCCATTGCTATTAGCTGGCAAGGACATTTTGTTGGTACACATGGAGGATTCAGAATTGCTTAATTTCCCAGACAGTGGAGATTGCTTTGTTAAAAATTTGATATTAGGAATCTTATTATGTGGCTCAAAGTGTATTCTCTACTGCAGCAGTACCTGGTGTCCATTGTTTGCCCACCTCCCGAAGCTTACAATGCAGGCATTGCTGCGGGACAGTAGGAGGCTTGTTGTGCAGACTGCAGAGGAGAACTACATGGTGTCTTGTAGCTAAGCACTTCCATCATTGCTGCCCTGTTGCACACTAAAATCAGCACATGACAGTCAGTTTTAATGTTACTGTTGGGGTTTTTTTTCTTATTTCAACTGCGGCAAGATAAATTAGTGCCCAAATGGAGGCCAAACACATGCGCTTGCATTTACGTTCTTCACTTCAGACAAATAATGCTCTTATTAAAATCAGCTTGGTTTGTAATTGGAGATGAGTAGCTGTCTATAAAGCTGAACTCAAACAGAGACCAGTGCTTGATATTCAGAGTGTGAAATTCACAATCAAATAACTGAAGTAGTAATAATCCTGCTGGGTTTCTCGAAGTATTGATAAGTCAGCACTTTAAAATGAAGGTAACTTGCTTGCAGCAATACTCCCATTGAACTGCAGAGAGATAGCTGAAAGTCTCATACTGAAGCAAATGTAGGTGGTTCATGTTCTTATAATGCCTGATACCTAGAGAAGACATA
>VZTG01000247.1:416169-425702 GCA_013397845.1 Melanocharis versteri
GGAATTTACTTGAGGTTTGCTTCCAGCTAAAAGAGCAGACAACACCCTGGGATAAGTATGTGAAGAGCAAGCATGTTTAGCACCCTCAGCCTTACAGCTTGGAAAAGGGTCTAGAAATAAGAGTCCTTCAAAATCCAGTGTTAAAATTTGGTGTTTTGTTAGCAATAGCTGAGCAGGCTTCCCGAACAGAGAAATAATCAGATTAATTGATAAAGACAGCAGTTACACAGAGTGAAAGAAAATCCTGTTCTGGGTGTTTGTATTGGTTTCAGTGCCAACAAGTTTGAGAAAGATTTGTTTCTTTCAGAAATTTTGAGGGACTGGTAATGCTTTATTACTGATAGCACTGTCATTTGCCTGATTGTTCAGCAGACCAGACCTGACATGGGAAAATATCCTGCTTAGATCAAGTAAGATCACCTACTTAGATCAAGTGTGGTGAACTCTACAACATTTATGTCATAGAAATTATTATTCAAGAGTGGTTTCCGAGTTACTTTGTAGTATATAATAGGCAGTCCATGATCTAAACTTACTAGATACTTTTTTGTTGTTTGTAGGGGCATATTTTGGTATGGACAGACTGAAAAGAAAACTTAGAAATAATGCTACACTATAATAGGGAAGATAGTCCAATCCTTTTTAATGGCATTTAATCTCCTAAATCTTCTGATTTCATTTAATTTTAAAGGGTAATAAAATATGATTGAAATACATCTGAAATGTAGTTTAATAAAGGTAATCTGCTGTACTGAAAATCTACTGTTTTGTCAATCTTAAGATTTAGTATGAAACCATGCACAATGGAAATACTTGTTTACATCTTAAACTTCAGAGTTCTTGTGATTTCTGTGGCACATATTTTTATTTTTTTTTAAGTAGGTAGTACCCATTATTTAAAAAATAGTAATGAACCTTCTTTAGAATTCATGGGAAGGATCTTAAGAAAATTAATCTCTGGGTCATAAGGAGGTAAGACATAACAGAAACATGACCGATTAGGAGAACGTACCTGGCAGAAGAATACATTTCTGTACATAAAGTCAATTGTTCATGTTCCTATTGTTTCCAAAATGATGGAGACCATAAATGAACAGCTGTTAAAATCATAATGATTTGTGCAACAATGCTCTGATCCTCTTGTGTTTATATTTAGAAGGAGAACTGCATTTGGAAATAGTAAATTGGCTTAGGAATCACAACCTTGAATGATACAATCTTAATTAAAAATACATGCATATCTTGGTAATGTTATGCACCTCCTCTGTTTAAAAATAGGGAGAGAACAACAATTAAGCACTTTCCATGTGTTAATTTTTGTTTAATTCAAAGAGTTAACCTTCTGAGAAGAAAGCTTCTGCTGGCACATTAGTGATAAGCATTACATTAAAATAGTGATAAATACTATATAATACTCCCAAATAGACATTTTTCCTGTTGAATCCTGGGATGCTTTCTACAGACATCTCAGTATATTTTTAATGAGATTGTACATCAGTTTGTGTGTTGTAGTTTAGACATATTGGCTTTAATTATTTTTGAATGTGCAGTTTTTACAGTAGCAGAATATATGTGATTTAAGACTCACCACGGCGCTCTGAGTATCACTTGGCATTTTAGCAAAATGTGTGATATTAAAAAGACCATGAATTTTAGCTGGATTTTCATTGTTTTCTCAGGCATATAATATTCCTCTTTGCTCTCAGTTCTCCTATTCCACATGTGCAACATTTTTGCATGTTATATTAAAACAATTATATCAGTCTCATCATCTCTCGCTGCATTGTGGCTCCACTATTATCACAAATAGTATTAAGTCAATCTAATACAGTGTTTTCTGCCAACTGAGTTCTACAGTATTTTGCCTAAATCAAAAGGTAATAAAAAGAGAACCTTGCAAAACCAATACTCAAAGAGGTCTTGATAGCTTGACCAATGCTTAAACTGAAAATTTTGTATAAGTACTGTAAAATCTTTTCAGGTCAATATCAAGTCTTCCTTTTGCTAGAAGTAAAAGGCATATATTTTAGTCAAGTTTAAGCATCTTCCAGTAATTTTGGCAAACTGTTGTGAGTGTTATGCCGGTGGACAAAACCATGAAAATGAAAGTGACTGAAACAGCTCATGTAAAATGAAAATGAACAGTTATTTTGAGTATACCAGCTGAGATACAATAAACAAAGAGATGAAAAGTAAATGAGAGTTTAGAAACTCAGTTTTTAATAAACTAGTAATTTGTCAACAATATAAGCTTGATGTACATTATCTTAGTCCTTTTGACAAGACTTTTTTTTCATGGTAGCTGCAGCATCATCTTAGAGGCTGATCTAATACTTAGAGAACTCAGTATAATCTCATTGACTTCAATACAAGTTGAATTGGACTAATAATGAAAAATCGCATTATAATAATATTGGGCTTAGGAAAAAATACTGCTTATAGCTGATTTGAGTCAAACTGAGTTTGTCTGATATTTTACTGATGTCAGTAAAATCATACCATAAGTTGGTATTGCTCTGCTGTGACAACTGTGGACTCTTATTCTGAGAAGCTATTAAAATCAAAAACCAACAGTCATTCTCATATAAGACTGTACAGATATTTGTCTAAATAAAATACCAAAAAGTAACTTTGTAAAAACCAATTTGTAGTGTTATCAACTGCAGAGATGAAATAAAAGGCATATTGCCATATTTATTATTATTTTATCAAGTTTTTGATTTTCAGCATGTAGTCTCACTTTTCCTTTAGGGGATTTTATTTTTGTTTTCTCTTTTATAAATGGCAGGTTTATTTTATTTAATATGATTTCATTTAAATGTAAATTTTAAAAAAAGTAAAGATTTTTTTAAAAAACAACCACCAATTGAATAAAAACTGATATAGGAAAAATTCTGAATTTTAATAATTTTTTTTCTGTAAAATGCTTACTTGACTGAACAGTTTGATTTAAAATTTAAAAAAATAGCTTATTCTAGCTCTGAGAAAATTTCCTCTTATTTCTTCTCAGTTTAAAGAGGATATGTAACTAACCACACATCCATAGCAACTTAATTTTTATTAGATGTGCTAGCAACGATTTTTTTTTTCTTTTTTTTTTTTTTTTTGTGTAGAATAAACCCTTAAAGTGCAGTTGTCAAAATTAAAGTCGTGATTTGTCTGTTTTTTAGCGTTGCAGCACAGAGTTACACTGGAACTGACTCTTAATCAGACATAGACCATGCTGGGAAGGTTTGGGAACAAACAGGGAAATCTGGGCTTCTCTCAAGCAGGTGAACTTTTCACATTGGTAGCTGAGCTCGGGTTAAATTAACAACCAGATACAAACTATCACTGGCATGTGGATTTGAATAAGTGTGATATTTTAAGTAGTCTGCAGTATGGTAGCATATGTTAAATGTAATTAAGAAGTAGCTGAACTGCAAATACATAAACTTCCCAATACGCATTTGGTTAAAATTAAAAGAAACCTTCTTTTCAGGCGAGCAGAGCAGTTGTTAAAGCCTCGCTCCCAGTCACATTCCCAGCAGCCACACGTCCAGCAGGCCATTGTAGGCTCTGTAAATCTGCTCACAGTGGCTTTAACCTTCCCTTGGGGTGCTCCCAAAACACTGGAGTTGCAGGGCGTCAACATCCAAATATGGCTGGAATTGGAGGGCTTTGGTACCCAAAGCCACCTTCCTTTGTTCCTATAATACCCCGATGAAACCCTGGCCTGAACGAGCAAAACAGACCTTATCCTGCATGTGCTGAACTCTGATTTTCTCGCCCTTCTGTCCTTCTGAGGTGTAGCTGTCTGATACTGGATGAGCTTTGCAGTTCACAGAAACCAAGCCTTGAATCTCACCCTTTCCCTTTGTAAAACCTAAGGTCTGCCCTGATTTTCAGCTTCATAAAAACATCGTACTCTCATCATCTCCAACTACAAAAAAACAGCTGTCTCTCAGTACGTGAAGTCTTCATAGGAATTTTCAAAGGCTGTTTCGGCTGTAAATGTAAACTGAAAACACAAAAAACAACCCCCCGAAAATCCCTTCCCTTTCTTCTTGATGATGTTGCTGAATGTAATGTGCTTGACACCAGACGTTTTTAGAAATGTATGGCATGGTGTAGTTTCTCTGATACCATACCACTTTGCTGTTTTACAAGCTACAGCATGTCACAGATTAAAGCTTTGTTGGATGCAACAAAGCTGGCAATAAATAAACCTCTCTGATGTCACTGTGACCTAAATTAAACTCATTGTGTTTCCTTGGTTTTTTTAGCGACAGAGTAGTTTTCATAACTTTTGAAAGACCTCTAGAGTTTTAAAAATATATGTTTTTAATAAAAATTTTAATTAAGTTGGAAATTAATTGTGGGTCAGAGTAAGAATCGGCATCTGCTGGTTTCTAGCCATTATGTGCTGGGGTGTTTTTTGGATAGAAGGATAGAAGACTTTAATGTGTTAGAAAAATAAGAAATGTGAGAACTGCCAAAGTACCTGATTGCAAATGTGCAAAGAGCACTGATCTTCTCCTGTGCTTGATGAATATACAGAGATGCAATTTCTTTATGCTTTAAAGTTATATACACATGAACATAGGAGTAGTCAGAACCAAGAAAGAAAGAAAGAAAATTATTTCGTCTACTCATGTGTGGTAGAGTTTTGGGGTTTCTTTAAAAATATTTTATTTGATTAGCTTTCAATCTAGTTTGACTGAGACCTGGTTACATGTCTGGCCTGAAGAGAAAATTTCAATGGGAAAACTCTGCTCAAGGCTTAAGCTATTAATTTGATGTACAGTAAACTCCATCTTAACAGTATCTCCTGCAAATACACATTAGAATAACAGGTCAGCTCTTACATGGGTGGGTGTTCTGTCTGAGGGAGGACAATAAGATTTAGCTAAAAAATTATATTTGTCATGGCTTTTCAAGCATCCCTAAGTCTGTCAGTTGATTGTATTGGCTATTGGGATTTATTTATTCTAATGACTCAAGTCACTGTTGGTGTTGCTCTTCTGCTGTAAGCTGCTAGTCTTACAGTGGAGACCTGCCAGATATCCAAAATAACACCCCCACCCCACCCCAAAAAAACCCCAACCCTAATTGACAGCAAATATAAAAACATTGTTAAAGTGTAGGAACTGTTTTCTCTTTGAGAAACGAGAAACAACCATTCAAGGTCCCAACAGTTTTGGTCTCAAATATACTTGTTTATTTGTATTTTTGTTCTATTTTCAAAAGATACTGAGAGAAATTTCTGATATCCTAGAAGATGGGTAATGGTTCTAATAAAGTTAAAATATAAATAAATTTCTAAAGACAAGTTTTAGTTTGATTGCATCCATCTTTGGGGATGTCCTGAGGATGTAAATGGCTTCTTGATGTAACATTGGGAACAAATATGGTATCAGAAGGTGGTTGCATCTCTTTCCTTAAAGTTGTGCAAACATTTGATAGCAGAGCCTGTGTTTACAATCATGAAAATCCTCATGATTTGAATCTGATGTACTGAACTCCAGTGCAGTGTATATTGCACTTAAAAATTGAAGACCTGCATTTACAAACATATGGATGAGTCCCATGCAGTGTAATTCATAGACTGACTTACAATTCTAGTTTTTCCTTCTATTCTTCATCTACCTGAGTGCCATGAGCTGCTCGTGCTTATGTAAAATACTCTGTGGAGCATTTGGTCAAGTGATTTATCTCCTTATACAGAATTCAAAATCTTCCAGAATTTCTTTCCCCCAGAATCAAATATAATTCCAGAGGTTTTCCAGCATCTGGATAAATAGATCCAGAATAGTTTCAGGGTAGACCAAGATTTTCTTGGGCAGAAACATTGTCACATGTACTGTAGTAACAAGTGAGAAATTTATGATGGAGAGCAACTGATAAAGGCAATGGAACTGCAAAAATTTGCCCATTTTATAGCACCATTCTGTTAGATTTTGTTGATCCAGGATTTCTGTTTCATCACTGTGTTCTAGCATCCTCTAGGTAAAGAAAAAAAAAAGCACGTCCAAATGAAACTGTAAGTTTTATTGGTATAAAAGCTTTTGAATCACTGCTATTATATACAGATGTTCACTTTTTTCTACGTTATATATTTGTCCTAGTAAAAACTCATAGAGTAGTGTTAATGAAACATACCTTTATGTGCATTAAACAGTAGGCTGTGACACTATTTTAAGTGATTCTATGTTATAAAAAGCTCTGCAGCAAGATTAATGTTACAAAATTGACAGAATATTATAACACTGTGGAAGATGATAAATTTAAAACTTTCCATTATGCCTTAATGAATAGAATGGGAATCATGAGGCTGTGTCTGGTGGTTGCATCATGTCTTTCAGCTGGCTCACGCTGCTGTTTTCCTCGCAGGGAGTAACCTTTAGTCCTACTTCATTTATGCTAGATTATGTTAAAAATGTTTTTAATTTGGAACATACAAATCTAGACTATGCTTCTATTCCGAAACGCAATGATGTAGAAATAGTAGCTGTCACCTCAACAGAGAAACTGACTCTCTTCAGAGGTATAAATGCTTGAGAAAGTAACGAGACTAAATTTTCGCTACATTTCACCTTGAAGTGTACTGCAGAGTCAGAAGAGAGACTGAAGAATCAGATCTGTGCTGTTCTGATGTATATAGCACCCATGGAATTATTAACCCACCTGTAGCTACAGACCTACATTTTCCTCTGCTCTGGTGCTGTATTAAACGCAGTGGGCCAATTTTGTCACTTCTGTGACATGATGCATTCGGCCCAGTGTGTTAGGATGGGTAAATTTGAAATTGGTGATATTTCAAAGCTGAAGCAAAGGTCAGAAATTGATGCACGTAACCTATTGCTGATGCACAAGTCAGAACAATCTTCTGTTAAGACTCAGGCTTGAGGTGATGGCAGTTTTGAAAACACTTTTTTTTCTCTCACAGCTGAAGAAACGTTGAGTGCTGTCCAGAATGTGATGTAATCAAGTTTTTAGACCCATCCAAACAACTGGGTTGAATTTGTTGATTTTTTTTTGCACAAATGTGATACATCATCTCACACATTGCTCAGTTTTCCAAGGTGCTTTTGTTTTTAAGGCATCACTATGCAATTCTTTCATGCAAGTATTCTTTCCTGAGGAAAACTGCGTGTTTCAAACTGTCCTTTGCTAGGTACTTACTGACACCCTTTTTTTTTTTTTTTAAAGGCTTAAAAACAGGTTCAGTTTAGTGGTGAAATTACTTTTTAAAATTTGTACACGTATTTTGACAGCAGGTTGTGAGCCACCAGAATGAAGCCAGATAAATACTGCAAACTTCAAAAACTTAGTTGGATTTTCAGTTGCCATTTGAGGTCATAATCCAGTTTAGTAACCTGCAGAAATGGTACACGCTTCAGTGTTGCTTTTCACATGTTGCACAGCTTTTCATCCCACTGCTATACCAGTCTGCTTAAGTACTTGCAAGACTATTGAGGGTAAGAGTATTTCCTTTCTCTACACATCATTTAGGCAGCTTGTATTTCTAGTAGGTGCTTATTAGGAGGATGTGATGTAATCAGTACAGTTATATCATCAATACCTTCTGCATAGACTTTGTATAATAATATTTGAATTAATAAGTGTCTAGATTCAGTTCTGAAAAATCACGATGAAATTTTTAAAACCCCTTCCTTGCCTATCCCCTCCCTTATTTTTTAATTATTCAGCTCCTGTAAATCCAGCTTCCCATCAGATTTCAGGGCCCAAGATCTATGTGGTTTCCAGTCCAGAAATTGTGAAACATCAGTTGTACTCAATTCTTGTTTAACCATACCTGAAAAATTCAGCTTGTGAAGAGGAAAGAGCACATATGCTTCCTATGTGCTAATTTTATCAGTACGATGTATTTTTGAGTGAAATTTAATTTTTCTTACACTTTAAGATACCTTTGTTTAGTTGACTAGAAATTTGTCAGAATGGACGTTATGGGTAAGGGTAGAGAATTGCATTTGTGTGTAGGACGTTATAAGTAGCAGCAAGGAAAGTGGCAAAAATGGGCACTGAGAGGAGAAAAACAACACAGGATCAGGAAAAGGTAAGTGAAGGCAGAGAGAGGATGTATGTAGGGACAGATAAGCAGATGAACTGTGGAATATGTTTTCAGCTAGAAAGAGGAGTTTAACATGGCATATATCGGTATTCTTGTGCCATCAGTCTCCATTTCCTCCTCTGGTTCATCTAAAGGATTGCTGTTGTGATTTTATGGATAGTAGCAGAAACTTGGGCCCCATTGATGGGTCATGCGAAAGTGTATTTTTCAAATTTTGGAATTAATTTGTTTAGTTGTTATTGCTTCCTCTGTAGAGAAACATGAGATTGAACAATTCAACTGGAGCTCATGTGTGTAAGTTACTATCCAGAAGGAGAAAAAAATCAGAGAACTTTATGTGTGAAGTATTCTAAAGGGTGAAAGATTTCTCCACCAAATGAGGCTTGTAGAGTAAGGCCATCCTGTGTGTTGAATGAACTAGGAACATTGTAGAAAAAAAATCCCTGTAAAACTCTGGGTAGATACTTCTATTTATATTTCTTGTAAACCACTGCTGATACTGCTGACCAGTTTGTGAGAATTGGTGATACTGCAACCCTCTCTTTGAGAAAAATTTTTAAAGGGCTTTTCCTAACTGGGGGTGGGTGCAAACCATCAGGAAAAGCAGCCGTATTGGGTGTTCTTTTCTTTCTCTAAGTCTGGAGACACTGAGAAACAAACAATGCCTGATGAATTTAACAATTGTTTATTTACAAAAATATGTAAATTGATGTCCCTAAGCATCTCTACTGTCTGAATCTGAGACAGATAGAAATCACTATCATCTCTGAAGCCTCTTTTGATCTTTTTCTATCCTTCTCCATTAGAGGAGAAAAATTAAAAAAAAAAAAAAGGGAAAAAAAAAAAGGAATACAGAGACATCTTAAGAAAGGTCAGAAACCCTATTTGGACTGCTACCAAAGGCACACACAGAGTTTAGTTAGAGATGGAGTTGCACCTTTAATTCTGATTTTTCTGGCTTTTGTCACTTCAAAGACAGACTCTGAGTGTTATTTTAACATTTTTATTGTGTGTGAATAATAGAGTACACATTGAGGTTCAATAGCTGCAATGCTGTTAAATGTACGTCTTGGTGGATTTAAAAATGAGGGATTTATTTTACATTCATAAAGTTGTAATACAGTCTGAAGAAACTATTTGTTAAAAGATAGCATCTACTTAACCTGCTTATTTATTTCTTGTAGTAGAAGGTTAGATCCACAATAAATACACGAGGAAATAAGTAGATAGGGGAATTTATCTTAGAAATAAGATCCCTGTCATGCTTTTGAAATGTGAAATGCATGAAGACCTGTCAGGGAGATATACGGACATGATATTTTTTTACTGTGCATTTGGAAGTATTTAGCTATATTTGTCATTCGCTAGTGCCACTAAGCAGTGATCAAGTGATATAGTAATTTGAAAGTCTGTTTTCAATTCAGCGTATATATATCTTTTTTTACCTTTTTTTTTTTTT
>VZTG01000247.1:430730-544702 GCA_013397845.1 Melanocharis versteri
CCTGTATAATTTCAGTCTGCTTTACATGACCAGATCTGAGTGCAGAAAATAACAATGTGCCATTTACTTTTTTCTGAAACGATGAAATTCTGAAATACGTGCCCATTGCATTTCATAGCCTCGCTACATGGCAGAGGTTTATCAGCACTTTCATCATCCCATTTTGGTGGTAGGATTCGAGCTGCCTTGGAAACTTTGGAATTGCTTTCCTCTTGGTATCCCAGGGCCCAGGGGCTCCCTTGCTGGGGCAGCTGGGGTGAGGAGCTGGGGTTCCTTGGAGACCTCATTGAGGCAGTGGTGGGAGAGCGCAGATGGTCCCTGCGGGGCTCTCCTGGGAGCTCCCACTCATGAGGTGGTCTCTTGCTTGTATGAACAGCATCCAGAGTTAACTGAGGCACTGTGCCTTTGCAGAAAGTCTATGTATTTCTGTGCCTGCTTATGTGGGAATAAACAGCATGGAGGTTTCCATCCTTCTGTCTCCACAGGAGGACTTGGTAATTTGACACCGGCCCTCTTAACCCAGCCGTCTTTTGTAGGAACTAAATTTCCTTCCCCACGGGGAAGAATTGGAAGGAGATTGTTCATTTCAATGGATTCAGCATCACTGCCCCACCAGCCCCTTCTCTGCTGTGTTACTGCGAAAGGAGACAATTTGGCTCCAAATGACTAATGGGATTATTAAAAAAAAAAAAATTAAAAATTTCAGTCGTATCTCAGGTTACTGAGACTATACCTGAGGTTAGTGTTACTAATTCATAACGACCTTCCACGTGGCCTTTATGGGCTGAGATTTCTGTGCGTCTTAGTACATACTGAGTAAAAATATTGCTGTGAAATGATAAACTGTATTTATAGGCAACAGAGCAAAATCCTAGCTTCTTTAACAAAAAAAAAATCTAAAAAGAGGGCATTTATACACTTTTAATGAGTATTGAGCTTGCCAAAATCTCTCAAATTGGTCCAGAGGTTTGGAATGAAGAATTATCATTTGAAGACGAACAATGTGAGTTCTGCTGCAATTTCAGTAGCAATCCCCAGACCTGTTTTCTTTATGTCATGAAAACTTTAGAAACATAAACAGTGCTGAATTGCCACTGGTACTGAATAATTTGGCTTTTATTGTTGCCTACGCTCTTCTTGTGTTCAAGAAAATAATTTAATACTTATTTCTAAATAGAAGGTAACTAAAGATGACTGTGACCTAGTCTGTTGAAAATTTCTCAGTACCTTTAATTTGTTAGTAAATTAAATATATTTTATTTAAGCAGAATCATATATACAGTATATTAACTTTTTTTTCCAGGCAATCTTTACTCAGCACAGAAAGGCCAGATGTATGGGAATTGTAAAAAATCAGGATATGCATAAAAACTGTTCAAGTGCATAAAGCAGCCCCATCTGGAAGACATCTAACAGAAATGAAGTTGTACAAAACCATTCCATTGATAATAAAGCTAATTTTTATGGGTCTGACAAGTATGTAATTATGTTCAGTGGTGCTTTTCAGATTTTATCACAGTCAATAAACCGCAGTGGTAATTTCATTCCCATTTGACATATTTACATGGAAACATTTGATTGGAGGAATTAGTAACCCTGAAAGCCTTGATAGATATGTTTTAATGATCTGTGACCTCCGCAGTCCCTCATCTGTTTATTGTTGCAACAGGCGAGAAGTCGTTCCTCTGTGACCTTTGTGGCTTTGCCGGCGGGACGCGTCATGCCCTCACCAAGCACCGGCGGCAGCACACAGGTCAGTCAAGCTGTCTTTACTCTTTGCCGTATTTTCCCCAGCAAGGGAGTCCCTCTACGCTGGGGAGTAGCACAAGTCAAACTGCACGTTGCAGCGCAAATAATACATTGGCTCGTTGTTTGCTTTGCTTTTGCTCGTTTTTTGTGAAATCGGTATGCCCAGGGTCTGCATCAAATCTGTTGGCTGGGAGTTTAAATAGTTGCTTGGGGGGGGAGGGGTGGGGCTATTTTTGGTGGGTTTGGGGGTTTTTTGGGGTTTTTTTTCTGAAGGAAGTAGAATTGTAAAGACTGGCTTTCTTCTTTCAATGAATATTAAGTCTGCTAATTTTTTTTTCCAAGGCCCAAATAGATTACCTACTGTGAAGATTTTGCAAGAGACTGCTAGAATGTCCCTGGGTGAAAATTAGAGACTACATATAAATTAATCCATTGTTTTTGGACTGAAGCATAGTTGAAAGCTAGTGTTGTTTCAGTTGCCCTTTCGTAATTTTAAGATAGTTTGTAATTAATAGGTGCAACTTTAAGAGTTACCACATGGCTTGCATGTAAAGCAAGATTTCTCTTCCAGAATTAGTAAAGCTTTCCTACCACCTGGTTATAAAATTTTAATATCAGACAAAATTAAATTGGTTCTTAGTTTGAGAAGACCAGAAAAAGTGTAAGTATTAAACATTTATTAATACATTCTACCTTAATTGTGCTTTTTAGTAGTTCCTTGTAAGTGTTTGATTATTTGAATAGATTTTGTTCAAACAGACGTAGGAGTGTTGCTGTTTAAGCCACTGTAGTTTTTTTGTTTTACTGACTATCATGAGGATAATGTAATATCATCAGGAATTGCACTGTGAGTTAAGTGACCATTGTCTAATGTACAGTGGAAAGAAGGGGCTAACAAATGAGAAGCTGTAGTTGTTACATCATGAATTTTCCATGGATTTTGTAAAGGAATCACAGTGGGAGATTTTATTATGTTCCTGTATAAACTAATCTTCATTCAGGACATATACCATCTAAATGTGTAATTTCCTGGAGAGCAGCTACTCTCTTTCTTGAGAGCCTGAAGCTATTCTTCCCACCCTGTTTCCAGTTTATTTAAAGCAACCATATTTGGAGGAGATTCTGATGCTTTCAGAAAGGTGGGGTTTTCAGTGCTGGTCAGGCAACATCTTGATACAGATAAGCTCTAAAAAAAATGTATATTCAGGGCCAAAATTTGCTTGCAAGTCTAGTTAATAATCCTACTTTCAGAATTTTTTTTTTTTTAACAAGGAACATAAATTTGTGGAATAGTACTGCCACAGTCAGTTCCCATTCACTGCAGGAAGTTTGTATTTTTTAAGTGACCAATAAAAGTAATTTAGTAAATATAAGAAGTTATCTTATTATTACACTCTGAATGATAATGTGAGCAATTACAAGTACTGTATGCTTCAGTTGTAATTAACAGTTTTCATTTTTCTGGAGCTTTGAAGAATTTTCATGTGTTGGCACAAGTTTAACAAAACCGGGCTAAGAAATTAATTAATTAATTAATTAGTTCTTTAGCAAAAATAAATCATTGTTATCAAGAGGATAGGAACTACCTTTTGTTTTTCATCGCCCTGCCATGTGACACATTGAGATCATGCATATGTCTAGGACTCATAGTCAGTGCAGCCACACAAATGGTAAACAGTCATTTCAGGATGGGGAAGTAGAAGAAATGCAAATTCTTGTATTTACCCTTCTTGTCTGGACCTATTATGTGAGTGCAGACCTGGTTTCTCAGAAATGTATCCCTTATCATCAAATATATATATATATATATATATAGTATCATTAGGCCACCAGCCAAGAGAAAATCTATTTTATTTCCTGATTTATGTGCAAAATTAGGGTGAAAATATGGTGTACTCCTGGTGAAAAGCTGTCCAGATTTTTGAAGGCGTTTTGCCCTTCTTTTGCCAGTGTGGTAGAGGCTTCTTGTACTATGATCACAGGGATTTACAGGTTATAGATCATGAAGCTTGCATCTAGCAAGCATAACTTTATATTTTATGTCAGGACTGGAGGCTCGTTATTACTTTGCTATTAACTTTATACTATATAGGACAGTATCTCAGAGGCAGAGGGATCTATCTTTTTGGCATTTATCTGCCTCTGTGGCACAAACAATCAGAGATGATTCTTTAGCAGAAAAATTATCTGTACCTTCTATTTGTTTCAAGGAGAATGACACAATCCACCTTTGCTAGCATTGTTGCTCTTACATGGGTTCCATTGTATTTTCATCCAGTGCTCAACTTCATCTGTCATTAGCTGCATGCACTCCTCCTTGTACCTTTCTTTGTACTTTTTTTTTTCCTCTGTCCCCAGTTGGCACAATTTTCCCAAAGCAGAATGCCAAAGCAAATTTCAATCAGGTTTGAAAAGGATAGGTATCAAAAATAGTCTAAATGGCTTAAATAATTCCCTACTGTAATACAAGCTGTCTAGGGGGCTGACACAGAACATCTTCCAATCCAAGATTTACTTCTATCACCTGTCAGAGGCCCACGATTCAAGGGCAAATGAACAAATCCTCACATGTAGTTAAGGAGTCTTAACCAACTTAACAAGTCTCCTCTCGTCCCAGCCTCAAGGCCTGAGATGTCCTGACACCCCAGAGAAATGTTCAGCTGCTGGTAGAGATTTGACACAAGAGAAGACTGGCTGTGGGACCAGCCACTTAGACTTTTGATGCTCTTTATTCTGGTATTTCTTACTCTGTTCTTCTCTTTTTAGAAGAGATTCTTTCAAGAGATTCTTTCTTTGTACCTGGAGAAATGCCTTTATCTTATGAAAGATGCATTTTCTTTGCACATATTACAGGGGCCATGAAGTATAACTTGGTGTGCAAAAAGCTGGCAGAATCTGGCCCTTGATCACTCTTGCAGCAAACTATAGGGACCAGTTTGGTAAATAGGATGTTATTCCTTGAAGAGATGTTTTTCCTTTTGAATGAAAAT
Source organism: Melanocharis versteri (assembly GCA_013397845.1). Classification (NCBI taxonomy): domain Eukaryota; kingdom Metazoa; phylum Chordata; class Aves; order Passeriformes; family Melanocharitidae; genus Melanocharis; species Melanocharis versteri. The sequence goes on from VZTG01000247.1 coordinate 435,470, forward strand.
AAGTACAGTAATGTTAAAGTGAAAGAAAAAAACATTAGTTTTAAGACTTGAAAAACTTTTGTACTTAATATATTTGTAAACGTGATGCATAAAGATAATGCATAAAGATTTCCTTGATACGGGCCTTCTCAGCTGTCAAGTAGGAACAAGTAATTTGACCTGTCAAGAGATTCCTGGTGTTTTACCAGTTGATGTTTTTATTCTGTTTTAAATACGTCATGTCCTTGATGGCTGACCTGGTCTTGTGAGAAATGCACACTTTGGACAGAGACTAAGCGAAGTCATTGGCTGATTTTCCAACATTATTTTATTATCTGAGTGCACCTTCTTCCAGTCCTATTCTGCAAGAATCTGTCTATGGAGTTCTGAAAGTCTTACACTGACGATGTAAATATCCATGGCCTAAACTTCTATTTTGTGAATTGAAGCAATGGCAGCTTAAGGAGTGGTCCAGAGTTTGACCAGAATTTTATCACACTGGAGAGAATACTTACATCTCTGTCTGCCAAATGCTTTACAATAGGCACTTGTGGCTGCCTAGGCTGTGATAAACTGTCTTAAGAAGCTTGGACTGCTTGCAGTATCAGCTGGTGCTATGTGGTAAATAAGGGATAGTTTGTGGTGCTGCAGGAACATAGATGCCATAGTTCTGGTGTCTCAAAAAGGCTGGGAGGAAAAGATTTTGTCTTTTGAATCGTCCTGAAGCAAGTTTTTTTTGATTCATGTTTTGTTCCAGTAAGAAAATATTCCTGAAGATAGGAAGATAAATAATGTTGCAAATTTTAGTTTTTGCTGGATTTAGAGTAAGTTGAATTGCACAAAGAATTAAATGATTACTTGAATTTTGTAACAGGAAAGGGTAAATAACCTCTAAATCAGCCACCAAAACTAAACACACACACACACACACACACACATACAAGAAACACGTAATATCAGATAATTTAAATATTTTGCCTTAATCGTGATCAACTAGGAAATTGCACAAGAGAGAAAAAACAAGCAAGGGTAATTATTTCTGGCTGGAAATGAAAACATGGAAACAATTCAAAATTTTTAAATGTCTTTTCTTTATGTTCTTGCTCTTCTTGTTCTGCTCTCCTCCTTTATTTGCCTGTTCTTCTACATGTTTCCCAGTAAACTTCAATTTTGTGCTGTGGTAGCTGTCTCAGTCCAACAGTGCTGATCAGTCACAGCCTGTGTTCTCTTGCATGAAATCCCTTTTTAAATGTTGGTTAGTACGCCTGCAAATTGCAAAAACCCCATCCTCATCTTCTACATATGGACAGTCTGCCTTTGCTTTCCACATGTTGGTTGTGGTGAGATCTTGCCAGGGACGGTAGAAGTACATGACAGGAGTAAAGTGCTAGTGGGTGTGTACACTTACTGTGCTCTTACTGTGCACTTCCGTGGCAGTCACCGTGAGCCTGTGGAACTGCTTAGGGAGCTCGTGTCTTTATTCTAATATTTTCATGCATTTTTGAAGATAGTAGCTTATATCGTACAGAGCACTGTTTGTGTGATTGCTTCTGCTCACTCATTTCAATCTTGCACTTCTCAAGACATTTATAGGTCAATGTAATAAAGAAAGAAAATTTAATAATATATGTGTTTTTATCCAGATGAGTGACTCACTTTGTGTTTCTATTTCTCATGTGAGCTGCTCTTTGGCTTTAATGTGTAGTTACATTACTCGGCATTGAATTTAATGTATAATGTAGCCTCTTCCCCTCAACGTCCCCACCACAGCTTAAAAAAATTATAATGTTGAATACCACAGGAAATGTAGCACAGTAAGAAGACTTATTGCTCTTTTCAGCAAGAGAAGAGATGAAATTTTAAGAACATCTTTGTTGTTTTCCCTTTTCCATTTACACCAACATTTGCAGCAGACTGGCGAGTTGATAATAGCAAACCTTTGACCAGCAAAGACATCAAAAATCTGGATTTTTAAAACTTTCTCCCTACCTAAGAGAAATTGTCTAGTAGCAAGAGAAAAAGAAAAAACTTCAGTTACTGGTTAGCAGCAGCTTTAATAACTGCTTTTATAGACTAGTGCTCCCTATGAACTGGCCCTTTTGTTATTTGCTTTCCCAAATTTTGATTGTTGGGGAATCAAATTTTCCATGTCAGGTGACTTAAACAACAGATGCACTTCAGAAGTCGGTTGCAGTACTGTCAAAAATGCAAATCCATGTCTTTTGTGATCCAGTGGTCAGGAAATGTAGCTTTTTGAAAGTGCTTGTGTTAGAAACAAAGTAAACCCCCATAAAGTGGGTCCTTATCTTGGAATGTGTGTCCTTCTTTTTTCTTCCCCCACGGAGCCTGTTGGTCATTGAGTCATTTTGGGGCGCCTGTCCTTTTTTTTCATGGGGCTCGTTATTGATAAAGGTAGAGATGGTGAGACAGTAATGGGGTTGTGTGTGGGCGAGTGGTTTCATTTTTTTAACCTTTACTGGTCTTTAAATATATAGACTTTGTCCTTATGGTTTTGAATACACTATTTCAAAGTTATTACATGCTGTTGTTTAAAAAATACTGTCAATACTGATATTTTTACTTGTGTAATTTTCATTTGTATGAATTAGAACCTTGACTGGGGGTGAAGAAGAGTCCTCTTGGAAATTTTAAGGGCAGCCTGTATTAAAAGAATTATGTTTATTGCCTGAAATGTCTGGGGGCAAGAAGGGTGGAAGGAAAATTGGGACACAAAGACTGATTAGAAGCATCCTGGCCCATAGATAGGGAAGACAAAAAATACTTAAATCAGTAGATGTGTGGAAAACTTCAATAAATAAACAAATAAATAAAAGTACTCCTGCAGCTAGTATACTCTTCAATATTCACCCAACCCAAAGAAATACCTAGTTGTCTTTTAGGTTTTTTTCAACTGTACTAATTAATTTAATTAACCTGGTTAATTTTCCAAAGAAATACTATTTCCCATGTACAGCTGCTAAGAATTACAGGCTGTGCTAGGCTGTCTTTTTTCCTCCCTGTTAAGTTGGCTTTTGTTGTGCAGTGCTACTGTGATGTATTTTCTGTCAGGTGAGATTTACACATAGTCTACTTGACAGGAGCAGTTAGCCACAAGGATTTCCTAAGGAGAAACTTCCTGGAGCAGTGGGCAAGGATTATCATTTTTCTTACGGTCGCAACAGAATTTGCAAGCCCTCCTGGCTTCCACAGGCCCTCGCTCAGCTGTCAGGCCCACTGTCCCTGCCCTGGCACAGCAGCAAACCTTTACTTGATCCATTCTCCCCTGAATGGCAAACTAAAATCTCCTTTCAGTTCAGATCTGCCTTTTTTTACAAGGGAGCAAGTTGGCAAGGTTCTAGTGCGTTTTAAATGAAAGCAGTTAAAATAAGTATGTATGTTATCTAAAATACCTGTGGCTTAACTACTTAGGCTTGAAAATGTTGCTATCTTCTTTAATGCTAGATGATAAAATAAATCAGAACAGGAAATCTTCAGTTCAAGAACAGGTTACGTTGCTAGGGAGTCTATGGCCTCCCAGAGAGTTTAATTGAAGCAGCAGCCACTACCATGCAAGCTGCTGGGAGAATCAGCTTCTCCAGAGCAGAGTGTCAGGGTCTGACAAGAAAACCCCATTTGGGGCAGGAAAGACATACTTCCTAGCAGTCTCAATTTGTCCAGCATAGAGGCTTCGGCTTTGTGTCCTGCCCCTTCACCTTTCCTTGTCCCATGAAACAATAAATGAAAAACATTGGCTGGTATTCTCTCCAGCAGCTGCTAAAAGCAATTATTCCAACTCTTTATGGAGCTTTCAGAAGCTGCTCCATTGTGTTTCCATCCAGCATTTGGGGCTTTTCAGGCCTTGAGGACCTTGAGTATCTCTTTCCCTTGGGAGCAAAAACCTCAACAATCTCCAAGAATGAAAAGTGCATATTTCTCTCCATTCTCAGAATTCTGGCATAGTCTATTTCAAAATCTTCAGTGTCTCATGCTATAAACAGGCTTGAAAAATTTGTCTTGGAGGCACAGCTGTTTGAGAGTGCCCTTTTGCTACCGATTGCAAAAGGCCACTCTTACTGATAGTCTTATGCTGGTGGTGAGTCTTCTGTCAGTCTGAAAAACTTCAAATTGTACCTGCTAATAGGCTTAGGTTCAATTTTGAAACTGCCTGTCCTAGACCTCTGAACAGTCTACAAGGTACATGTCTGTCCCTAGCAGTTTTATCCAGACTTCTTAAGTCGGGGACATTGATTCCTTATGTAGTTTTTAGATAAATACTTCTGAAGGCTTGCACACTCCAGTGAAGATCACCTCAGTTAGGAGCTAGTGTCTTTAGTTAGACACTAAAGATTTTTACCTTTCTTCAGTTAGTAGTCCTCTAGAAATTTTCAGTGCAGCAGCACGTTCAGCAGAGACTGAATTTTAGTCTTCTGAAAATACTGTCCTAGTCTAGGTTTGGTGGTTTGTCTAGGTTTGGTGGTTGAGTTTTGTTTGTTTTATTTTCTTTGCCCTTTCAAGTCCTTCTGCTGAAAAGTGGCTTACTGTTCAGAAAATATTCACAAGGGCAGAAGACTAGTAGGCACGATAGGGGGAATGGAGCACAGAGTTCTGGTTCATATTCTCAGTCCCAGTTTATTTCTTTTATTTAAAGGATGACATTAAAAATTTAAGGTTGGAGATGAAAACAAAGACACTTTTCACCTGGAGATGTTCCTTTCTGAGCAGGTGCTGAATACGAGCATCAGTGTGATTTTTCACCTTCTGCCTCCCCCAGTGTTGCTTTTGGGGCTGTTCTTGGCCCAGCTTGAAGAGAAGGTGTAGTGTGAGAGGAATGCCTGTCACCTGGTTATGGTATTTTCATGGAATAAAACTCAGATGGTTACAGTGTTTCATGGTTACTGTGTTTCTCCTCCTTTTTGCTGCTGTGTAATTCCATATGGGATGTCAGTTGGATACTGATGTGTTTTTGTCATATTTTGCAATTAATACATTGTATTTGGAAATTTATGTTGTATTTGTGTTTGCAATATACACACGGCCTAAAAGCTGTCTCAGGGAATATGCCAGAAATTTGGGCTTGCTTCCTTTTCTGTAGATGAAAACTGATAATCTTCTCTTGTCACCTTCTAGGAGAGAAACCATTCAAATGTGATGAGTGTAACTTTGCTTCCACAACACAATCGCATCTGACGCGACATAAGCGTGTCCATACTGGAGAAAAGCCTTACAGATGTCCCTGGTGTGACTACAGGTAATGAGTCATTAACTAAAGCATGATGAGAGAAGGGTTAAGGTGATCAGATGAGGTTCATTTGAAGTCACCAATAAAAATATATTGCCATTAAAACACCATCAGGGCAGCAGTAATTACATATTAAATTAGGAGCTAAATTTAAAAACTTAGTCTTCAGTATTTAGGTATTACTTTATAAAGAAAAACAAATGATGGGAAACCTTTTAGTGGTAGCACTACCGTGCTAATGTTGAGTGTTTGTTTCACAGCTGCTCCAGTGTCTGTTGGAATTCTCCATGGTGAGGCTGCTTATCTGCATTGCGTTTTCAAATCAGTTGCGGTTTTGAATTTTTTTTCGGTTGAGTTGCAACCATTTCACCAAGAAAGGAAAAGTTCTCTAAAAGGCTTAGCAGCCTAAATACTCACCAGACACTTATTAGAACTAGAAGCAGCTCGGGCTAGTTACAGTTCTTCAGAATCTTGTTGTTCTGTTCCAGTTTTCCTTCTCCTTCCTAGCCAGGGTGTTTGGATGAGAGTTGGCCATAGGGCTGGTTGCATGGCAAAGCCTCACTTGTTACGGCACTAAAACCCATCCCATGTTCGGGCAATAGATTAAATTTAGAAGAATCACATGATTGAACAGTAAAGATTACTTCTGCTGCTTATCGCCTGTGTCTTTGCTTCATTGTAGACTACTCATTAAATGATCTCATTTCTTCTTAAATGCATCTTTACTCGTAAATACACTTCTTCTGCATTCTTGAATACTTTTAATACCTTGCAGTGAGGTGGCTCGTCTACGTGTACTATAAAGGAATCCATAGAAGTATTTTATGGGCAATTTGCAAGAGTTGATGTTCAAAAAGTTTTTAAAAATCAGCATTATAGTTGATAAATGGCATATAATTAGATGTATGTGTTGTGATGCATGTATACGAGAGGAGAAAGTTACACATTTGATTATACCACTATAGAATTTTTTATTTTCTTTTCATGCCGAACGTACAACTGCAATGTTCCTTTAGTATAAGTTTTAATGTAGTTTCCTAAAGCAAGACTATATAATGAAGCTTATCTGCTCTCATAATACCTGTTTTCATGCTATTTATGAGCTACTTTACGGAAGACTTTTGTACAGAAAGCTTCTGCAGTGGTCACACATCTTCTGTACAAAACTTCTTGTTGCATTGTTTTGTTTGTGTGGGGCAAATGTTCTGTGAACTCTTCTGTACTGAGCACCCATTAAATCACTCTCTAGAATTGCAGAGAACTGAATTTGATAACTTTGTGGGAGGGAGCTATGTTCCTATGCTGCCACCTTAAGAGTGCCCCTTCTTTCTTTATATTTTTCTTTATAAGCAGAAGTGGTTTTGTCAGCTTCAGTAAGTCATCTAAGAATTAGAGGTGGTTTTCATTTGTCAAAGCAGTTGTGTTAAAAGGTCTGTGTTGAGTGAAGTGAGAGTGTATAAGCATTAGTGTGACATGATGTGCTGCATTGAAGGTAAAAGAAGTGCTGTCTTTAACGCCGTGTTTTTAAGGACACATAATCTTGTGGTCATCCACTTTTATTGAATCATCCCAGTTGGCAAGAGTAGTCTTGTTACAGAGCTAGGTAATGAGAGATGGGTTACGGTGGGTTTGAGCTCCTTGGCTTGAAGACCCGAGAGACTGGGACCGTTGTAGATGTGAAGCAATTTGGGGTTTGTTACACACACGCAATGAGCGGATATGCACTTCCCTCACTCAGATTGACAAGAAGCATGACCCAGTGCTCTGTTGAGTGAAAGACAGGAGATCATTTTACTTTGGATAAAGAGTTTTCTGTATGGGATATAAATTCCAAGAAATAACAAGTTTTTACGAGTATTTTATTATACTGGAGGTTATTAGAGAAGATGCAAGCATAACTTATTTTATCAGGATTAACAAGAAATATCTGGGAATGCCCTGCTTTTATATTATTGGAAAATAAATGTTTCATGGCAATAGAATGTTAGTTTCCATCCTTCACAGACTGATTTTGACTTCACCTTTGGAGGCTGATCTCTACAGATACCAGCTGATGAAGTTTTAATTCTGCAGGAAATTTGTTTCAAGCTCAGCTGAAAAACATCTGGTAGGGATGCAGGAACCAGAGCTGTGCTGCTGCTGCTGCTGCAAGCTGATAGAGGCAGTGAGGCACTCTGTAGCTGCTGAGAAGCCCGTAGAGGGGCTGTTCTATTTATTAGCTCAGCAGTCCTGCTTGTGCCTGCCAGTTTCCATAGTCCTGGGATATTAGCCAGCCTTGTTGGCAAGTATATGTTTTGCTCTCTATCCACCTCTCTCTTCGTTTTAAAGTACAGTTTTAAGGGAATCATATGTTGCCTCCTTGTCAAGTCACCCACTATGTCTTTTAAAAGAAAGTTATTAGCAACTCTGTAAATAATACTGTTTGCACCAGTTCAGCAGATGGTATGTAATCTTGCAAGTGTCACCTACAGAAAACGTTAAAATGAAGATTTTAAAATCTGCTGATCTAGTGATAAAATTCAGCCCCATGTCTAGTGGTTGAGGTCTCATTGTGATGCTTGAGCTCGGCCCTTGCACTGTAAGTTCATCCAGACTATTTCATGTGTTGCTGTTTAGTGTTGCTTGGCAACTGCAGACTCTTTAATGAGCCTTGTCGTTTCAGCAAGGTGAATATTCCTCTTTTTGTGTTGGGATATGGAGGAGAGTATTGTTAGCGCTAAAATGAAGTCTCCTTTCGGTGATAGGTGAACTGATCTCTCTGTTCTATAAAGCAGTTTGAGACACTTGAATTAAAACAGTGGCTAAGTATAAGATATTTAAATTATTCCCATTCAGCTCATTGGTGCTCAGAGCATTCTTGGAGATTTCTTGATTTCAAGCTTTTCAAGTCCTCAACCTGAAATTGTGAATAATCATCCTGCAAAAATTCTTGCCAGTCTAGGGAGTGAAAGGCTAGCTAACCCTGACTAGAAGTACAGAAAAAGGGCTATTACAAGAAACTAATCTGAATTTAGGAACTGTTATAAACTTTATAAACTGAAGTGAAATAGGCTGTAAGATACTATGGGGAAAAGAATGATTTTGGCTGCATGGAACAGAAAAGGCAATTTATTCCCTATATAACACATAGCATGAGACATTCTTTTCTTAACTAGAAAAAGACATTAATGGATGTGGTTTTCTGAAGGGAATAATAAACTAACCTAGCACTTTAAGCTCACAAATTATAAATTCTCTATAGTATGCATATGCTTATAGTTGTACTTCAGTATTCTTGGAAGAATATTCCCTTCCATCTCTAGTTTTTGTATTGTGACCACGTGATACTTATTTTTGTCTAAATCTTTTGTATTTTAATGACAAATAAATTCACATCTACTTTTTGATACAGTAATATGTGACTTCCAGTAACAATTATAATTTGAAATTACGTTTTCAGTCTAGTTTTTAAAATCATTTAGAAGGAATCAAAAGATAATATTCATAAAAACAAATATTTATTTGTATGTTTTGATTATATATTTTTCATATTTGTGTTTTCAATGTAGGTTTTCCCTATTTAGATAAAAATATGCACGATTTTCCTTTGCATTTACTTTTTCAAATCACACCGCATGTCTCTCCATTCTTAAGTCAATGTGCTTTGTCATACAAAAATATTCATTCACTCTTAATTAATGTTCAACTTAATTTTATAATACAGAATTGGTCTCACAGGGCCTGCACCACCATTACTTATGCAATGCTTATTTTATATTTCTTAGTCATTTAAAAAAGATGTGTTATGTGGCTGAACTTTTCAGATGACACCATCCTGGAGTTACACTGACAACAATACTGTTTGCATTTGGTAATAGGCACAGTAAGCACTGAAGAACTGTATAACATCCTGAAAATGAACAGCGCCTGTGACACGGGTTTCTAAATCTGTTGGTCGTATAGGCTGTGGACAGACTTTCTAAATCTGCAGCATAGTTACATACCTGAATTTAACCTGATTCCAGGAGTGAAAAGCTCCCCTAAGTCTGATGATGTTAATGAAAGATGCAGATACACAGCATTTTTAGAACTCAACTGGTTTTGTGCTTGTGTCTAAGAATGGGAAATCTCATTTATTCATACGTAAGGTTTTAAATTGAACTCCCATTTGTTCTGACTTCCTATATAACTATCACAACTTCTCAGGCAATTTATGTTCATGGCGTTTGTGAGGGAGATGTTTCAGTGAAATGGATCTGAGTTACGTGGAGGGGAGCATGCAAAGGCCAGAGCCCTGCTTTTCTCACATGGTCAGATCTGTTGGATTACAGTGCTCAGGTGAAGCACTGACATAGTTTTGTTATGCAGAAAGAGTATTGCTACAACTTTGACCAGAAGAGTGTGGGACTGGTATTATGTCAATGTGCTTCAGGCCATCCCTCTGCTGTGATTAAAGAAAATTATTTTCATTTCTCTGGGGTTCCACTGTATGGTTCATTGTGCACAGAGTACCTGTGGTGGTGAGGGAATGGAGGGCAATATCCAGAGGTGTTCCTCAGCCATAGATAAGAAGGTGTAGAAGTTGTTTAAAACAAACAGCCAGGCCAGCAAAACAGCAGGCATTCCTTTCTATAAAGTATATGACTTGTGAAGGATGTCTTACAACACTGAGAATAAATAGCATACATTTTTAATATAATTATGTAAGCTAAAATAAATATTTTACATTTATTATGCATAATAAAATAATTAGACAACATTCTGTTAGGGATTATGGCATCTGAAATTCCAACTGCAGACGGATTCATTGCATATTTTCAGCAGCAGCAGCGGCATGACTTAGGGGGAGTTACTCCACAGGGGCTACTTTTCTTTTTTTGGACAGCATCCCTAGGGAGTTCCTATTTCCCTCTGGCTTATAGTATCTGTTCATAGGTTGTAAAGACCAGTTTATAATACACTCCAGGATTTGCACCTAAGTCATAAGAATGTGCAAAGTAAGTGTTTTCTCTCTGTTTATTTTGGTGAATTCAATAACTTTTAGGTATGATTGCATCAGCTGTGCACTATTCCCTTGTCACATCAAGGATAACTAGGGACTACTTTACAGGTGAGGTAACAATATGTACTAATTCATAGCAAAACTGAAAGGCTATTAAGGCAAATTCTACATAAAATGATGAAAACAGTTTATTTATCATTAAAACATTAATATCAATATGCTCTTTGTAACCAGTGACATTTGATATGCATATATAGGAAATAACTAGGTTATACAACTGTATAGGCTGATGAGGATTCCAGGTGGCAACCAGCACTGCACTATGGGAAAACACTTTTATATAAATATCCCAAAGGCAGAATTGGAAAAAAATAGTGCATATACTTTGTAGGAATACAAAGCTGTTAAGGAAGATAATGCATGTATATAATAGAGCAAACGGCCTTCAGGAAGTACTTCAGCTTCTGTAGTGTTCAGCAGGAGGAGCTGAGGATATCCAGTGCCTTGTGCTAGCAGACTTATAAACAAATGAAGATGGAAATTTAGACAGACATTCTGTCAGTGCATGGGCACAGTTCCCAGATGAAAACTCAGAATATTATTCCCCCCTTAGTTTTTAATAAACATTCAGATAAAATATTTGGAAATATTTCTATTTATCTGGAATAAAATATGCTGTAGGATTTAAGTCTTTGAAAGAAAAATAATCTGAAATAAAATTTAGATATAGTTGCAAAAACACGTTAATTATTCTAGCGGATACATGGCATACAATACGATGTTCCGCATTATTCCCTTTTGTAATGTTTCTGTGGCTTAATAAAACCTCTTATATTCACCTAAGTTATAGCAGATAGTTTATGTGGTAACTCAGAATAAAAATACGTAGTGTTGTTGTAGTGCACAGTACAGATCAGCTATCAGGTTAACCAGCTTACCCAGATGTGATTCCTAACATTCCGAACCAGAGAGCGCAAGTAATGACGTGACCCTCGCTCAGACGCGTCTGCGCTGTCTGCACTGACTGAGAAATCATGTCTTTGCAATTTTGGACAATCGTGTTGGTGGCAGTGTGTGAAAGAACTTAGGCTCCCTCTCTCAAAGCTGTCTCTGTCCAGTGTCACTGGCTGGAGTGCTTAAGTGGATGTGTACCAGGAAACATGATTGTTTCTTAAGAAAAGATCCGTGTATGTGCACACACATGTGCATTGGCACGTGTAGACTTGGTGGCTCTGGTCCACAGGGAAGTTGTCATGTGGAGAGGCTTTGGCCCAGCATGCAATACTGTGACCGTTTTGTGAAGTCCTTCACATTCTGTATTTATAATTATTAGCATAGTAAATGCACCCTGCTTGGTAGAAGGGTAGTATGGACTTTTGCTAATTTTAATGACTAATACTTGTTAAAGAAATTCATCAATTATTCTTTTTGGTTTGGTTTTTTGTTTCTGTTTGTTTGTTCCTATTTATTTATTTATTTATTCTTAGGGGGTGATTTTTTTTTTCCCCGTTGCCACTCTAAGAAAGAAGAATTAAAAATTGCCTTTTTAATTCAATGGGTCTGTGATGCTCATGCTGACACTGAACTTGAGACTTTAATGATCTGCCCAAGTGGTGATGCAAACACTGATAATACTATTCTAGTCTCATTTTAGATTGAGTCCTTTGAAGAACAACTTTTAAGGGACCTATTTAACCCTAAATACTGTGCTAAATTACTCAAAGGAGACTGCTGAGTTTAATGTTACTGAGATTTGAAGCCATTTTGATATCAATGTAAAAATTAGTATCTGGTTTCAGCATCTCTCTCTTACAGGCTGTCATGATCCTAGGCCAGCATTTTGTAATTTGTTCACACTTTGATTTAAGTTCTGAAAAAACGTTATCAGGCTCCTGATTTCTTTCAGTAGTCACTGTCTTTCCCTTACTGTTCAATTTGGGCTTTGTCCCTAAATGTTTCTTAGGCAGCCCCTTCCCTGCTGAACTGATGCTTTCTTTTTTCTGAATCAGTGTCAAAGACACTTAACTCAAAACCTTGAAGTATTTGGTGTCTAGGAAATATAAGGCCACTTCATACAGATTAATGTAACTAATGTATTCTTTTATCACATTTTATCTTCCCTCTGTCCTCACACTTCTTTTTTGCTATCGTATGTAACCATCACTGTCTTATCTATTCCTCTTTCTTGAAGAGCCTAAATATGTTATCATAAATACATGTATATTTATATCTAATATGTACTTAATTCATGTTTATCTATCTGAAACACCAGCATATATTTCAAATTAAAATAATCTTAAGTATGTTGTATTTTGATAGGAAATAAAATTTTAGTAGTAACCTCAACATGGACAGCCATGCTATGGTCTTAATACAGCTTTTAGTGGCAAAAGACTTGTAATTTCCTGTTCTTACAGTGCTTCTGATAAAAAAGTACAGTGAAAATCTTTTATGTCTACAAATAAACTTCCATTTTTTAGAATGGTTTGATCTAAAAATAATCATCGGCATCGTAGCTTAATTAATGTGAGCCTTTTATGTAAAACATATTTTAAAAAAGACTAAAACAACCATGTATATTTTTCTCTTGCCTGTTAGCAGAGAATAAAAGAATTAATTTGTTTGCTTCTTTTGCCATTCCTTAATCCCCAATACAGTCATTATAAAAGGGCCAAAGCTGTCCTTGGGGGTGATGAAATATACAAGGAATTATTATTATTATTATTATTATTATTATTATTATTATTATTATTATTATTATTATTATTATTAGTGCTGCTGCTAGCTATCATCTAACTGTGTGGCAGGTAGCTAGCAATCTGAAAATATTTTGGTAGTGTTACAGGCCTCCAAGATGATATTGATCAACACGAGCCTGTTGTGTTGTGTAGGGTTTATTCTCCAGGCTATGTGGCAACTACTCTGTAAAACAAGTTTCTGTGTTAATGCTGTCTTTGTGACAACTTTCCCTCTCCCTCCTTCACATGTGACATACAAAACAGATTAAGGTCTGGGGAAGTGACAGAAAGCAAATTCTCTTCTGAAGTGGTTCCAGAAAGAGGTGTAGTCTAGGGCAAGGGGAAGGAAAGGAAAGATTTTTTTCTGTTTAAAGTCTGATGAAAATGAGATAAAGAAAAGAATTGCTGAATAGCAAGTGTAAGAAGGAAAGGAAAGGAAAGAAAAGAAAAGAGCTTTTGTGTTTGAGAAAAGCTTGCTACTTAGATACTTTTAATGCACTAGAAATGGTGAGCAATTTTCCAGATAAATATGGCATTGTTAGAAATTCCTGATTTATTAAAGCTAAATAAAATTCTTTGTGCATCCCAGCAGAGTTGCTTTTGTCTCTGTACCAGCTTCTGCCCAAATTCTCGTGGAGTGGTGTGTTGGGGCACTTTGGGAACTGAGGTACGAAAGCCCCTGTCCCCACCACAGGGCTCCCCACCTCCGCAGTGGGAGCGCGGGCTGGAAGCAGCAGGCTGGCGCCTCTGCAGGGTGGCCGGAGGTGGAAGCAGCAGGCTGGCACCTCTGCAGGGTGGCTGGAGGTGGAAGCAGCAGGCTGGCACCTCTGCAAGGTGGCTGGAGGGTGTTTGCCAGGCACCACAGTGTGATATGGTGGGACTGAAGCTCTGGAGCAGCGTCAGCACCTGGGCTTTGGAAGTCTGGTGCTCCTGGCCACCCTCTTCCCAGTGTTGTGGGGAACCCCTATGGGCTGACAGCTCATCTCTGAGAACCTCAGCTCTCTGCTTTGGAGAAAGAGAGGCATTCGAGATTTGGGAGTTCTGAAGATGTTGCTTCATGACTTGTGGGTTCAAAGCTGCTGCTTGATGTTGGCCGATAACAGGGNATATTTTCTTTGCTCTTGCCTGTTAGCAGAGAATAAAAGAATTAATTTGTTTGCTTCTTTTGCCATTCCTTAATCCCCAATACAGTCATTATAAAAGGGCCAAAGCTGTCCTTGGGGGTGATGAAATATACAAGGAATTATTATTATTATTATTATTATTATTATTATTATTATTATTATTATTATTATTATTATTATTAGTGCTGCTGCTAGCTATCATCTAACTGTGTGGCAGGTAGCTAGCAATCTGAAAATATTTTGGTAGTGTTACAGGCCTCCAAGATGATATTGATCAACACGAGCCTGTTGTGTTGTGTAGGGTTTATTCTCCAGGCTATGTGGCAACTACTCTGTAAAACAAGTTTCTGTGTTAATGCTGTCTTTGTGACAACTTTCCCTCTCCCTCCTTCACATGTGACATACAAAACAGATTAAGGTCTGGGGAAGTGACAGAAAGCAAATTCTCTTCTGAAGTGGTTGCAGAAAGAGGTGTAGTCTAGGGCAAGGGGAAGGAAAGGAAAGATTTTTTTCTGTTTAAAGTCTGATGAAAATGAGATAAAGAAAAGAATTGCTGAATAGCAAGTGTAAGAAGGAAAGGAAAGGAAAGAAAAGAAAAGAGCTTTTGTGTTTGAGAAAAGCTTGCTACTTAGATACTTTTAATGCACTAGAAATGGTGAGCAATTTTCCAGATAAATATGGCATTGTTAGAAATTCCTGATTTATTAAAGCTAAATAAAATTCCTTGCGCATCCCAGCAGAGTTGCCTTTGTCTCTGTACCAGCTTCTGCCCAAATTCTCGTGGAGTGGTGTGTTGGGGCACTTTGGGAGCTCAGGTACGAAAGCCCCTGTCCCCACCACAGGGCTCCCCACCTCCGCAGTGGGAGCGCGGGCTGGAAGCAGCAGGCTGGCACCTCTGCAGGGTGGCCGGAGGTGGAAGCAGCAGGCTGGCACCTCTGCAAGGTGGCCGGAGGTGGAAGCAGCAGGCTGGCACCTCTGCAAGGTGGCTGGAGGGTGTTTGCCAGGCACCACAGTGTGATATGGTGGGACTGAAGCTCTGGAGCAGCGTCAGCACCTGGGCTTTGGAAGTCTGGTGCTCCTGGCCACCCTCTTCCCAGTGTTGTGGGGAACCCCTGTGGGCTGATAGCTCATCTCTGAGAACCTCAGCTCTCTGCTTTGGAGAGAGAGAGGCATTCGAGATTTGGGAGTTCTGAAGATGTTGCGTCACGACCTGTGGGTTCAAAGCTGCTGCTTGATGTTGGCTGATAACAGGGAGAGCTTGTCTCAAGGTTTGCAATGTTGCCTTTTCTCCTTCGTGAGCTGCTGGGAGAAGGTGATGGATTCTCCATAGGAAAATGTGGCATAAGGAAGACAGGCCATTGCAGCTCACCTTCCCTAAAACCATTTGCAACTCCCTGTTGTATGATACTCTACTTTATTCTCATAAGTCATGGATCAGGGATCCCTATTTCCTTGAGGCTTTACTTACGAAGAGACAATCTGGAGAGGAGCCTGTTGTCCTGCTGTAACTTATTAAGTTGCTTATTACAGCTATTTTGTCCCTAGTTGGGATGATCTTTGTGGTTTTGCTAGGCCTATTTATGTCTGAATAGCAGCTGTAGATATAGCTGAGACTTCTTAGGGAATAACCAGCATATAAAGCACTCAGTTTTGTTATTACAAGTGATGGAGTGCTGCTCTGGTGTTATCCTTCCTTTTTTTTAATGTATTTAAAAATGTGTTCTTCTAATAATGGAAAAGGAATTAGAGGAAGAAAATAGATATAAACAAAAGGTTGTTCTGCATTCTTGGATGCCTTGGGTCAAAGTTATATCTTCTTATTTTATGTCTTCAGAGAAAAGATGAGGTCTATACAGCACTCCTCATCATCTCCTCAGCAAGTTAGATATGCTGAGGCTTTGTGTGCCGAATGCAGTGGAACAAGCTAATGCAGCACTGTCCTCCTTTCTCCCACCCCCATGGGCTTGGGGATTGGAGTGGAGACATTCCTTAATGTTTTCCCACCTCCCTCTGTAAGTGCACAGGTTTTTTTCCTAGTTTTTTTTCCCCTTAAACTTAAGCAAACTGCCCAGCTCACTGTGGTTCCTAGAATATAGGTTCATGCCCATATATACACATTTTTAGATAATGCTTTAAAGTACTATTTCTCCTGGTGTTCTTCAGCGTTGTTATATTTTTAGTAATGTTATCATTTAAAACACACAAAACTAGAAACTCTGCATTTTGTAATACTGTGAAATTATTTGTGTTATAATTCTGTAAACACATCTAGTGGTTCTACCGATATCATAAACTGCCTGAACATCATCCTGTGGTTCATTGTGATATTGCTAGTACCCCTTAAAATACAGTATTTATTGTTTTATGTTTGTAACTTCCACACATGCTCTTTCAATCCCCATTCAAGATGATTATGGATCCTCTCTAACAACTGTAGTATGGGACATAATTTATTCTGCTACAAATCCCAAGTGAAATGCCTTCTCATACTGAGCTTCTTCAAAACATTTCTATTGAAATTTTGCATGCACAATCTACAGGGCAAACAACACTTAGAACCATTTTGAAGTTGTAGAAGGTATTGTGATTATTAAAATCAATTCTTAAGTTCTGATGATGTTTCATTAGAAAAACTGTGGTATTTCAGACATCTTTTTTTTTAACAAACTCTTTTGAAAGTACAGAGAAACATTTCTATTAGCAAATTTTGGAGATCTCTTATATGGGTATTTTAGCATATAAAAAGCCATTAATAATTTGGTTTTGTTTCAGGAAAAAAGATGTATTTTTTTGTTCAGAAAGGCAGTTTTTATAAATCAGTTGACGAGGATTGTTTCTTAGCCTTCTGTCCCTAACTTATTGTGAGACTTGTGCCAGCCCATCCATCCATCTTTCACCCGTTTCTTTAATAACTTTTTAAGCTGTTGGCCAGTTTCGGTGAAAACTGACACCCTGTAGTAGCTGCTGAGATAAATTAAGTTCATGTTTCCTGAAAGAGGTGGATGAGGAGAGGAGTGAAAAAAAACCAGGGAGGACCAGTCAGGCAAAATTCAGCTGTCATGCATTCTTCTCCCTTACAATCCAGCCTCACCACCCAGAACAACTGTTTTTTCTTGGATGGGGGTATCCTGAAGTAACGTGTTGGGGAGCTGTTGTTGCTGCAGTGGTGCGTTGGGAGATCAGTGAACAGGGCATGAATGCATAGGAAACATGCTTCAGTTGGTACAATGCTCATGTGTCAAAGTATTGAGTCCCAAATTAACCGTTTGTTGCAAGTTGTCAGGATAGGTCCTTTTTAAAGGTAAAATTTAAAAGGTATTTTTCAAAGGTAATAAGGTGGAGACCCCCAAAATCTGTGTTTTTCTTTAGAAAAAAGATTATTGGGAAAAGATTAATATCCAGGCTATTGAGACCAGTGACATTTCTTAGTGAATAGGAAGAAGTTTCCCACTATGGAGAGATTATTCCACAAGTGCCTTTTTTGGCACTTCTTCTGTTTTCTATAAGTCATTCACTGATGAACTGACATATTCATAGATCTATATAGATGTATTTGCTTCAAGAAAAGAAGCAAAGTTTGAAGAAATGCTAAGTTCTTTTTACATGTTACTGGTGATACTTAGCATCCACAAATTCTCATCTCGCATGGGGTCCAGCAGCTCTGTGCCTATTTGAAATTCAGTCTCTCCATTTAGGTGACTAAATGTGACTTTCATCACATTTTAATTTGAATTTTAATTACTAGTCTTTAAGATTTTGATCAGCACTAATAAATTATAGCACACTCATATGGTATTTAGCTGATTGATTTTTGCATGCTGAAATATAGTCATTTTGAAGAGCAATAAAAATACTTTCAAGTAGAAGAAATGTTTCAAAGATAAAGGAATTTGTACTGGATTTGTTCATTTGTGTCAGACCAGAGAGGGAAGTTCTAAATTTGAGCCCTTGTGAGGGCAAGGCAGGTGTGTACTGTCCAGTCTGTTTTTAGTAAATACAGGAACATCAAGTCGGGCAATCAGCCCAAACAAGGCCAGCGAGTGCAGCTTTTGGGAATGGCTTTGTGTTTCCTGGTGGTGGTGCAAGCGGTGAGAGATTAGTATACAGTATTGGGCAATGGTAGCTCTGTTGGTGCTCTGCATTGCAGAGCTGGATTCTAAAAGGCAAATACAGCATTTGTTTGCTGAGTTCTTGTCCATCTGCATCTGTGCCTGGCTTCCTCTTTTGTTTGGATGTCTTTTCTCTCAGAAGTCCACAACATAACATCAAGAGAATATTTTCTTTTCCTGCTCTGGGGTGCCCGTTTTTGGTTTCAGTTCACCAGTAGCATGGCAGGAGTACTGTAACAGAAAGGATTATAACTAAGCCCCTCTCCATCTAAGCATCTCTGTTCCATAGCTCAGTTGGGAGTCAGCTCTCACTGGCTGGAAAATATGTACTGTCACAGGGTCGATACTATAAAACAAAAACAAAGACAGTGGGTAAAATCCTGGCTCCACTGATGTTAATCACATCCCTTCAATGTCTTCAGTGAAGCGACAATCCTCACCTGTCATGAAGGTACTTGTTTCTGAGGAAGGAGAGAAATGGAAAGCCAGGGAGTTGGCAGCACCTTCCACAAGACTTTGTATCCTGACCAGTAAAAAAGTTCAGCTAGGCAAGTAAGTTGAGGGATTGAGAACCCAGTTATTTCTACTTTCCACTTGATTTGCAGACAGGATCCCGATCTCCTAAATCTTGCCAAAAGACATCTAAATCCAGAAGCATCTACTCCCTTCAGAGTTTCTCTTTTTCAGTTCTCTCTCTACTTGAGCTTGCTAGTTCTTGCACAATTGAGTGAAATCACTGAGGCATGCTCAAAAGTCTCTGTCCTGGGGGAATGACTATGTCTGCCTCAAGACTTTTGGTACATTTTTAGGCAAACAGGCCCTTGTTCCTGTATTTTTGGGTATGTGTTAGAGGCCTGAATATTAGACTAGTCAGGATTCTTTTAGTTCATAATGAATTGCTGTCTGCAGCCTCATTCTAGTTATTGTTTAGGATTCTCAGCTGAAAGGGCATAGGACAGAGTGTTTAGGAGCCTGTTGTTTGGATTTTCTAAGAAAATTATATGGGGAACATAACTGGAAACAGAAGAGCATTTTTGTAAGCAGGGATTAGATCTGCTTTTGGCTCCTGGCAGTTCCTTGCTGTCTAATGGCAAAGTTTCAAGAAGAAAAGGTTGATGCACAATATTTTGTGCCAGCGAATATACTTTCCTGGGATAGAGAACAGAACTCAGCCTTCCTCAAGATAAGGGCAGCCCTAAACTTGGGAGTTTTACTACCTAGAACAGTGGCATAATTTCTAGAAAGTTAGGGGCAGCGTTGCTTCCTTGTCCAGAGCAGATAAGAGCTTCTGATGTTACCTATTGGCGACCTACACTTTCTTTAGAAACAGTAGATACTTAATTTGTGCAAATGATGAGACCTACATCAGTTCTTTATTATGTCCACTAAATGCATTGGGAGTTTCAATGGTTATGGAGGACAGGCTAGGTTGCCATCTAGGACTGCCGTGGCCAACAGTGCACCTAAACAGAAAGCTTTCTACCCTGTTTTACTGATAGCCTGTCTCCCAAACCTGTCACTTCTCTTTTTGCCTATTTTCTGATTATCATATCCTTCTCAATACTTACAGTTTTTCTGAGGCCAAGACCATTTTCTTTGTTGTTTCTCTGTACAGCAATTGGCATATCGTCATCCTGTCGTCTGTCCTCTCGGAAACAAATGCTGTGCAGTGAGAACGTACCAGCTTTCTTGGAGCTATTTTTGATTAATAAACGTAGGATTACATTTCACCAGAGGAGTACAGGAAAGCCTGTAGTGTTATGGTGAAACCTCATTGTTGCCAGGACTCTGGTACTGTTTAATGACTAAAACCTCAAAGAAGGTGTAACAGCTGAGAGCCTGCATTCAAGTGCAGTATCAGTCCCTAATTCCCATAGTCTCCTTAGAAAATCTTCTCTCTCCTTTATGCACTAGTAGTCCAACCCCTTTCATGAAAATTAAATGCATATAAATATAATTTTTCAAATATGTGTGCAGTCTTAAGTGCCATAGTCTGGTTTTGTTTTTAAACCTGACCTTCAAATATGTGTCTCGCTAAATGAATTTCTGGGTGCATTTTTTTTGTTTTGTTTTTGGAGATCATGTCATTGTTATATAGCTGAAGAAGGGGTAGTACTGAAAGCAATGCATCTTGGAATGCAAGTAGAACTATTTAGACTCTCTTCTTTAAAGCACAGCTTCTTTATCTATACTCATCCAGTACTTAGAAAGGAAGGATTTCAGGATATTGTGAGCTATCTTCTTCTCTTGCTATTCACCTCGTGTTAGTAAGCTGCTGTTCTGCAAACTCGTGGAAGTAGCACTGAAACATATAGCCTACTTCCATCTCTCCAGCACAAAAACCCAAACTGTATATATCTGATAAAAAAAAGGAAACAAATACAGATAGATAGATTTCTTCCTAAATTTCTATTATTTACTTAATTTATGTTTACTTTTGGAAAATGCATGGATTATTTCTAATAGTTATAGAGTGAACTCTTGTGGCCTTTAAAGAGGCATGTGGATTAATGACTTTTCAAAGAATTGTTTTACAAGAGTGCTGTAGCATTTTTAGAATGAGTACTTAGTTAAAATAGTCACTAAGGGCGTGTTATTCACATAGGCATCTTTTGTACTAAACCCGTGTATTTTTTATTATCTATGTATTCTGACTTGAATCACTAAGGTCCTTTCATATATGTACATATAACATTAAGCTTATGAATAGGTCCAGTGGTTCTAAAGTTAGTAATGTTCCCTAGAATCACGTACTGAATTAGACCTTTTAGGACTGTGTTACTATGACGCAAAATAGATTCAAAGGAATAGTTTGGTTTTATATTAGAGGTGAGGAGTGCAGAGGTTTTTTGGTGGATTTTGTTTGTTTGTTTGTTTGTTTGTTTTTCGTTTAAGAGTGCAATATATGTTTTCTTTAGCTGTAAAAGCACAATCAAGGCAACATGATAAGTGAGTCAGTGTTGTAAAAGTAAAACTAATTTTGCCTTCACTCACATGAGCTATAGAAGGAGGAAGCTTTATTGTCCCTGGGAAGGTGATAAGGCAGAGTAATTGTATATTATACTGTCCTGGAACATCTGCCTGAAGACTGTTGGAGCAATTCATCTATCATGGACGATACAGCATGTTTTGTCTTTCTGCTTTAACCCATCCCCACTGCTGGCCTGCACGAAGGTTTTGATAGGGACTGTGCCTGGGCTGGGGCTCACATTAATCAGTCCCCTTGTTCAACACTCCAGCTGACATAATTACAACCTGCGCACAGCAGTTATTCAAGTTGAGTCCTTGTCACTCGTGGTGCGAAACTACACAGCTCAGATCCCGAAGGAGATTGCCTTATCACACAGAACAAGGGCTCACAGGAGTTGAAGAGAATAGAAATGGGAAAATGTCTTCCGGGAGTACTATATATTCCTTTAAAATAAGACATTTGAGAGACTTACAAGGGACAAAGAGAAGCATTGTGCAAGGTCTGAAATGAACAGGTTATTATTTTTAAAAGGATTACACAGGCCATTTTTGTGAAATGGACATGCATTATTAAATAAATTCAGTGGTCTCTCTTATCATTCAGTGGCTCTGCCCTATTAGTTTTCTTGAGAAGTGATAAAATAGTTTTTGACTTGTATAAGCTTTAAGTATTTCTCAGTAGAAATCATCAGAACACAACTAATAAAAGTGCACGTATTATACCAGTAAAATTGGCACACACATGAGGGAAGACCTGTGAGGATCAGAGTTAAGGGTAAGGAAGAAGCATGCAAAAGGGCTTTTGAAGACGAGCAAGTTCATTAGTTTCTGCTGTTGTATGATACCGGAATGTGAAAGGTGAAGCCAAAGAAAAAGCTTCATATTTTACCATTCTTCTCTCTTTTCATGTTAACCCTCTGTGGGAAAAAAGACAAGTCCGTAACAATATCTATGATAATGAAAGAAGTTTATTTTCATATAATATGATGGGGTTAATTTTATATGGTTGTGGGTTTTTTCTTTAAGACAGAACCTTTGCATACACGATCATAGGCTAATTTGGTATTGGTCTATAAAATTCCTCAATGTGACAGAATTTCATTGGCATCCAGAAGGCTTTTGCCCTGGTGTTTAATTTTTTTTTCTTCTTGGGTCAGCTTTTTGAAATAATACATTCAGGCAGTTCCTATTCTTCTCTATCAATAGATTTAGAGTGTTGCCCTGATTTCTCATCTAGTTAAAATCATGTTATGTCTATTAGACATAATCGTGTATTGCTGAAAGGACAGTAAAAATGTGTCTATTCTGGGTGGTCCAGTTTTAATCTAATACTTTTACAAGACAGCTTATCACCAACTTTGAATAGTCTGAAGTGCAGCAGAAACTACCTTATACGTTTTACTTTGCATATAGGTATGCTAAGGAAGTCAAATACATAGTTCAGTGATTTCTTTCCATTTCAGTATCTTTTGGTGAAGTACACAGCATATTAATTTTGATGTGTAGATCTCCAGCGAAAGTCCAGCTACATGAAAACTGCAGTTTCTTACTGAGCAGCAGGGTGCCCTTATAGGCAAATGTACCCTTGTAGAAGCAAATACCAAGTTTTGCTTGCGCCTTTCTCTTCAAACCAGTTCTCCTGGGATGAATGATGTCTGTGAAGTAAGCTCAAAGTACAGAGCCAAATGCTGCATTTACTTACATTTGTGCAGAAAATGGCATTATGAGGACATAATCTGAAGAGAATGATGTTTCTCTGATATATGCTTTCAACACACATTTTAGATTAGATGATCAATCATACCTCCAACTAAAGACCCAAATTTGACTTTCAGAATCTAAGATGGTTTTTCAGTATTGACAGCCAGGAAAAATATATTTTAATTTGCAGACTGAACAAATTTCCATGACATCATGGAAGCACAATAAATGGCTGACCTCACAATGACATTTTTCAGACTTAAACTGTACTTCTTGGAGACTTTGAGCCCAGAAAAAGCCTTAAGCTCAGCCAGTCTGACCTTCTACGTAAAACAAACTGCATAGGTGGTTTTTTTCCCAGTTTGTTCTGCTCTGAAACTCCTACTTCTGACTGAATTTTATGACCTAGAAACATTCAGGTTTGATTTGAAAACAGGCAAAGTTGCAGAACCAGCTTCTCTTCCGTGAAGATTAATTGCTGAAGAAATTGTGTTTTGTTTCTCAGTTGAATTTGACTGTAACTTGTAGTCATTTCTTTTGGTTTTGTATAGGTTTTCTCTAAGTTAGGTTGTCCCTTAATCGCACCTTTATTCTGCGTTAAGTTACTCATGGCCCAAGCTCAAGTGTAATAAGCAAAACAGACGGGGTTTTTATTAAGTGTTTTAGAGTTTTTTACCCCACTTAACTTCTATTTCTATTTAAAATCACTTTATGACTGTTTGTTTCCTTTTGTAAATGTGGGCAGTAATACAGGAAGTAGATATTCTAGAATTAGTTTCTCTGGTGTCACAAAGAGAACATTACATCCTTACATTTGCTTGCTACTTCCTTGCTTATGCAGCTAAATATAGCACGAGGCCTTTCTGCTTACAGCATCACCCTAGAAGTTCACATTAAACTGATGGTCCACTAATCCCTAAATCATTTTCAGTGTCACAGCTTTTCACAGCATTGTCTAAGTTACTTGCAAGCATTGTGCAAAGGTGGGAAAGCTAACATATAATTGTGTGTGTACATGTTGTGATTGAGCAGGCCTGGCTTCTGAGACTGCTCTGTGTGATGGCAGTGTCATCGTTATTAATCATGCTGCCAATTACAGTGTTGTCTGCAAATTTTATTAGCAGGGATTTTATATATAGTTTTGGCATGCATAACAAAAGTGAATCTTTCAGACAATTATTGCTGATTCCTTTGATAAATTGGAACATTTGAAATGAGGAAGAAAATGACCATCTCTTTTTGCATGGGGGGTTGGGGCTGGTATAGGGCAAGAAGAGGCACTGTATTAGCATTAAAAAAACCTACTTTGAGCAGAGATCGTACAGACCACAGTGCCCTGGGTATGAATCCAGGCTGCAAAGCAACAGGACCTACCCTCTAGGGAGCTGTGTTGTCACTAAAATGGCTGAAGGAACTGACAAGAAGGCCAGTTGGACGAAGTACCATCTGCATCTGAGATTGACAGGCAGCCTTTAGGGTCTGTTGCTATCATTTCTGACTCCAGCAACATTAGGAGTCCAGTTTCATCTTGTGCAGCCGCTAGATTCCACACCCTTTCCTAGGTTCCATCTGCACTTCTATATCTGTGAAAATACTTTATGTGTTCCTGAGGATATACAAACAGACTCCACAGAATTGTTCAGTTACTTTATGTGGTCATTAAAAGAAGTACAATAGGGCAAAAATTGATGTTGAAAGGAAATGCGTGTCTTCAATTAAATTCACCCCAGCTTTTTTAAAAAATGGATGTTTTCCATGGCCTCATTTCAGCGAGGTATTTGATCATGTACATAAATTTAACCTTGTGAGTCATTCTTTTGAAGTCAAGGGGGGCTGCTTGCACTTAAGCCGCACAAATGCGTAAGTACCTTGTTAAATCAGGGCCTATGATACCTAAAGCCTGCTCTCCATCCTCACACCACTGCAGAGATGCTGTTTCTCAGACCAACTTCTCTTTTATGCCATCTGCTCTAAGAAGAAAGGAAAGGGGGAGGGAGGAAGCCCATGAACAATGGAGTGATTATTCTCAGTTACTGTGAAATAGATGAACTCCACCTGCTATTTCTGCCACTTAAACCTTGGCTGACACAGTGCAGCAGTGCACTGTGCACAGCAGACCCCTGCATCCCTCACGCCGCAGGCACGCGGGCCCTCGAGCTGGGCCATCACAGAGACCACTCTGCCTGCAGCAAAGTGGAAGCCAGGAGTTCTAGCAGATGTTACAGGGAGTTTTCAGAAGCAGATCAGTCCTGTGAAAAACTGTTTGGTTGTTTGTTGGTTTTTTTTGTTGTTGGTTTTTTTTTTTGGTTGGTTGGGGTTTTTTGTTTTGTTTTGTTTTTGTTTTGTTGGGTTTTTTTTTGTTTTGTTTTGTGTGTTTTTTTGTTTTGTTTGTTTTGCTTTTTCTTCTTCTCTAGTCAGCAAAAGGAGACACTGAGCCTCTCTCTGAAGAGCTGCTGGGGCAGACTCCCAGGCTGAGCAGCCCACTCTACACAGCACCTATGGGGACAGTGAGGACCACAGCACAGGTGGAGAGCTGAGGCACATTTCCATGCCTTTCCATACCCTTTCCACCCATTCCTTCCAAGTTTAGCAGTTTGGACATAATTTGCAAGTTTCTGTCTAAAAGCCTCTTTATTTCTTTTTCTTCTTGTAGAAAATAGAATTAATGGAAGCATTTAAGGCAGGATGCCTTATTTCCTTGGAATCAGAGATGGGCTTTTTCCCAGAAAAAAAACATGTTTTCTTTAAATTGTGGAGTCTGTTGTTTTGGGGTTTTTTTACAAAAATACTCTGTAAATTCCTTAGTAGATCTAGATGCCAGCACTGGGTCTATACTTTGGTTTTTGTTCACTGTGCAGGGTTGTAACCGGTTTTACAGATTCCTCAGAGGTAAACAAGACTAGAGTACATCACTTCTTATTTCCCTTCAGAATTTCCAATTACCCTGAATTTGCCTTTAAAAGCGCTCACTTTGGCTATCGTAATGATCAATTACTTGAAACTGGGAATTTTCATTCCAATACATTGTAAATAGAATGGTGGATCCGTGGCCAAATTACAATTTGGACATGCTAGTCTGCTGAATGGAGCTCAGACACAAGCAGTAATTATCAATCTTCCATCATTTTCTGTGCTGACGCACAAGTTTTTGCTGCTTCCCTACAGGGCTCTGCTACTTTTTAGCAGCCAGCATTGGACATCTGTCACACATACTGTATGTCATAACAAATAGATCATTACAGAAAAAAATGCAAAGCTAAAAATGTAGAAAAGCAGAAAACAGTACGATTATTATCCCTGGGTGTTGGTATAATACTATCAGAGTAAATCCCAAATACATTTTTATTATTATCTTTGTGCAACTGACTGTATTATAAAATCTCATTAAAACATGTAAATGTAGTGTACTCTCTTTTATGGGCTACTTCATATTTTCTGAGTGGCAGTCCATGCAATACGTAGCAGCACGTGAAAATATGGCAGTACATGTGGCCACCAGGTTGTTGGGCATGCATTTTTACGACACTGTGGGTGTGTATTCCAGTCATCTTTTCTTGGTAGAGCTGAAAAGCTGTGAGCAAACGTTCACCGCAGAAGCAGCTATGGTGGCAAAGGCGTTGCTTTTCCCCAGCAGCTCGTTGCCACTGTCCACCAGAGGTCTTTAGGAACAGCACAGGGAGGTGTTTGGCAGCAGTGACACAGGCAGAGCTGAGCTGGCAGCTGGGTATGTTGTAGTTGCCCTCCTGAGTTCCCACGGAGCCGTGTGCTGCTAATTCCGGCGATAGTATCCAAAGTCACTCGAGAATTGAAGTCGGTTGCAGAGTGTCAGCACTTGTATCCATGTGGTTGTTCCCTCACTCACTTAAAACCTAAATAAAAGGTAGAACTTTTGCTTTTAAAGGCAAAGAGCAAGGAAAAAGTTACCCAGGTACATGTTAGTAGTGAGAAGGCTGAGAAAATGTATTACATTTCTTGTACATATGTACATAAATATATATATGTGTGTGTTTTAATATATAATAATTATTGCAGTTTTAAAATGTTAGTTTCACCACATTACCAAATGTATTTTTGGCTATGATATTTTGCTATTTTTTTATTATTTCTTGTGCAATACTGTGTTGACTTGTAG
Organism: Melanocharis versteri; assembly: GCA_013397845.1. Taxonomy (NCBI): domain Eukaryota; kingdom Metazoa; phylum Chordata; class Aves; order Passeriformes; family Melanocharitidae; genus Melanocharis; species Melanocharis versteri. The sequence continues at coordinate 462,443 of VZTG01000247.1, forward strand.
CACTGAAGAAGTAAGCTAATACCTTAACTTTTAAACTTGAAGTCTGAATTGCCAGTGGTATGTGCAGATTATGTATTATTATGTAGTTAGTTTGCACTAAGTGTCAATTGGTTTATTTTATTTTAAAACTAGAAATGTAGTTAAATCTTGAATATGCAAGGAAGAATTTTTGGTTGGTGTGTTTGTCTGGGTTTTTGCTAAGTAGAAGTTGGGCAGAGTGACTGTCATTGTGGAGGTTTGATGTAATAAGCCTGTTTGTATAATGTAATTGCCACAGATTGAGGTATTTGTTTCTTTCCTGTCAAGAAAATATTGCCCATTAGGTTGTTTACCACCACCCTACTGAACGGTAGCTTTCACGGTTTAATGACAGCAAGAAACAAAGGCAGGCTAGAAGGGTTGTGTTTTGGAAAGCAGTAATGCTGAAAACAACCTGGAAGGTCCCTGCATTTAACTGAGTGTGCAGGAGCTCTTGGTGCTGCAAGGAGTATCCAGGAGTTCCCTGAACTTGTGGCTGGAGTGCTGAGCACGGGGAAGGTCATGGCATCCATGTACGCAGCACTGGTGTGAAATATGAATGCATTCAAAGCTTAAAGCAACTGGGAAGAGTACAGGGAGAACCTGATGATTCCTCAAAGTGATTTGGAAGGAGCTCAGTCTCTGTAGCTCTTCCACTGGAGGTCTAGGTATCAAGAGATTCTACAGCCAAGCAAGGTGTCTTGGACATGTAGCACTGTTAGCTGGATGCAGGAGGATAAGAAATACAACAGTTTTTAAAAGGGACAGTGATCAACTGAAGAGTGATTTGCCTATGATTTCAAAGGACTCCCTATTGCTCTCCACCAGAAACCATGTTTTAGTACCAAAAGGGTTATGGTTTGAGAAAAGAATCACTGGGCAAACATTTATGAACTGTGCTATCCATGAGGTCAAGCTAAATGTTCCATATGATTTGTGTTTCTAAAAATCTATGGCTCTCCTTTTCTAGTGTAATTACATTATTGCGATTTTGATTTAAAGACAGTTTTCCAAGGTAGATGGCATTTTCTGTGAGAGAAATACCTGCAAACGTTTGGTGAATAACTGAGGTTAAGAATCTACAATAGTGCATTGAGAAGCTTGCTTTCATCATAATTGCTTTTATTTCTGGAAGAAAGTACCTGGAGACTTTGCTATTTTTCAGTCAAAATGCTGCAATTTCTGTGTACTTGCAGGTTGCATAGCGGGGTATAAAGGGTGCAGAAGACCATCAGAATGCTGTCTATATGAGAGTGAACTTGATTCATAGTGACAAACAGGGGAAAAATAGAAATCTTTTCAATCGGTTGTATCACAGTGTTTGTTTTTATGTTGTTAATAGTGACGTCAATGGAGCTGCCATAGGTCCTTTATGTTATATGCATTTCTCTACAGAAAGATAATGTTTATACCTAATGTGCTGGAGCAGACCTTTTGAAAAAGGTTTATTTTGTGCAAATAAGAGTCCTACAAGGTGGTAAAATTTTTAAAACTTAGTGGACTAGATAATTAACATTTTGCCTCATTTGCACCTCTGAAACCTTCCATTTCCATGTCTTGCCGTAAGTATCTTTCTGAAAATGTCAGGCACTGCATAATGGACGAGTGTTCTAATTTCAGTTTCTTATTAGTAAATACGAAAAAAAAAATAATTTATTAATTCCTGCTATATTTCATTTAGCTGTTTAATACAATGCTAATGTATTCTCATGTAGAAAACCCTTAAAGATATAGAAACATTCCTATTCTGCATGGGCAAATTTATAATTGACAGGTGTTTTGTGAATTTCTCTTATTTCATTATTTTTGTCCAAAACACCGTATGAAAGACAAGGACAGCAAATAGCTCTGGTAGTGGGCACCACAGGTCTGCAGTTAACTACTGAACTTGGCTGTTGACAGAGGCTGCTCGAACCAGGGCTGCTGGCTGAGGGGAGTGCAGAGCACGAGCTGCTGCATCCAGCCGGGAGGCTGGGGATGGGTCCCTCTGCATTGGGAAGGGACGCCCAAATCCCTGCCCTCACATAGCTTGTAGTGCTTGCTGGTGAGACTGGCTGGCTGAGCTCTGCAGGGCTGGAAAGAAGGGAGAGATGATGGGGGAATAGTAACTGCAGACAGCACTTACTGAGGGGACCTTCAGGCTGACTGTTTCCCCCCGGCACACATTTGCTCCAAGACTCTGTTCCACCCATGTTTCGCTGCTGCTGACTTTGAACTCCCATCTCTGCCTCCTGCGAAGTGCACGTCTGTGCCCTGCCATCCCAGGCCCCTGAACAGTGCTGCTGTTTACAGTGGGGCAGGCCTAGTTTTGCTGAGGAACTCGGTCCTTTGCACACTGTATTGCCAATGAAACTGAGAAAATGTCTTCATACGGGCACTTACACTGCCTTCTAGGGGCGAAAGGAACAACCGTACTTTTTGGGTTAAGAAGGAAGGCAGTTATTACAACTTCTGTCCCATGCACCAGAAACATGATTTTCCCACTCTTCTGTAGACCGGGCACTCTGCTTCTTCCTCTTAGCACGATGCCCTGGTTTGTTTTTTTTTTTNCTTCGATAGGGATTTTCTGCTTTAGATGACTTGTGCCTTGTGAATGTTTAATTTTATATATATATATATATATATAAGGATAGGAGAAGGAAGGCAAAGTAAACAGAGGCAACAACTTCTCATGTTGAGAAGATGTCTGGCCATTTTATACAACTCCTAACCTTCCACTTTATTTCACTCTCCCAACAAAGTGGATCAATGCTGCTAAGAGGCAAGGGTGCAGCTGGCTGTGGAATGGGGCATCGGGCTTCCTTGTCACTCTATGGGTGATGCTTTTGCAAGCTCAATCACCACTGAAAACTGGAATAAATTGTTGGCAATTGGAGAGTCCCAAATAAGGAGAGACAGAGAGCTGGGACTGGTCAGCCTCGAGAAAAGACGCAGGGGATGTCATCAGTATGCACAAATATCTGAAGAGAAGCTCTAAAGAGGAGGAAGCCAAGCTCTTTTTCAGTGGTGCCCAGTGACGGGGCAAGAGGCAATGAGTACAAACAGGAAGATAGGAGGTTTCCTCTGCACATCAGGAAACACAATTCCATTGTTAGGGTGACTGAGCACTGGCACAGCAGCCCAGGAAAGGTGGGAGATATCTGTGGAGATATTCAGAAGCTGCCTAAAAATGTTCCTGGGCAACTGGCCATGGGCTTACCTTCCTGAGCAGCAGGGATGGACCAGATAATCTCAGGAGATCCCTTTGAACCTTAAGCATGTTGTGATTCTGTGACTAAAGTACCATTTTACAATTGACAAGTCATTTCCAGTTTATAATACTTGAATATGCAGCAACCTTTAATTTATTGAGAGCAGGAAAAGGTACCTGGTTGGTAGGAATGGACTTGTAATGGCAACATGGAATGTGCAGCTAGAACAGCAACGGGAACACATCACTGTGTGATGGACATTGGAGACAAATGCCTGTTTTTGTCTTTATCCAGAAGAGGTTTTCTGCTCATCATAAGCAGTAGCTGCATTTATCAGGAGAATCTTACCATCTGTCTCCCTTATTTCAAAGCGTTATCCTTTACAGAAATGTGGGAGGTCTCCTAGATGTGGAAAGTAGGCCTCTGCCCTTCCCAGTATATCACTTTCATGGAGGAGGTCACACAGGTCTGTTACGTGGGGAGTATGGGCTGAGCTTTTCAGCTGCTCATATTTCCTGTTCATCTGCAACATGTTCCATCTCTTCTTTCACTGTGTGTAGCACTGACAAGGCACTGAAAACTCCATACAGGCCTCCCTCTTCCCTTTAAAAGTATTTTTGTGGGGTTTGCATCAAGTCTCAAACCTTTCTTCACATCTAATAAGAAGACTTACTGCAAGACGTGAAATAAAAAGAAAATTTTTATTGTCTTTTTCTGCATCAGAATTGAATATAAACTCATTGACTGTAGCTTTAGACTAATAAAGTCTCTCTAATGAGTTCCCTTCCTGTTACTGCAGAGCATGGACAAATTGACAAAAATATATATGTTTGATTTTAAAAATGGATCATGAGGATGAAAGCATGCTTACATTAAGCAATGGTAATAGTAATTTAACTTAGAAACCTCTACTGTAGCTTTACTGAAATACAGGCTAGTCTCCTGAAAACTGCATTTATTTGTTTGTGGCTGTAATTCAGACTGGAACTCAAATACAAGAAGGACTTTCCTCAAACAATTTCTATTGGTCTGGGCTCTATCTTCCAAATTTCAGAACAAAGGAAATCTGTATTTCAAGGTTTATAAATACCTGGAAGTGAATCTTATAATACAAGGCCTATCAAATCTTAACTATCATCACTATTGCAACATTACAATGTTTTAGTTAGATTCTTGTCATGACATAGCTTTAATAAAAATACAGTGCTGTTTAAAATCACAGACCTCTGTGTTTACTCGTATGAGATGAAGTGATGTAGCTGCACACACAATGTGTTGGTGGGGGTGTTTTGTGTCAGACATATAATAACATACTTGCACAGTACGTGGGAGAAGACTACTAATAAAACACACATTCAAAGCACACTGAATAATTAAAAAACATTTTATATGCAGTACACTTTTGTCCTGTCATATTTCAAGGTATCACTTGGCTTCAAAAGTGCTTGGATTTGCCAGTTGTTACCTTCATGGTTTACCTTATGATGGCAATTGCTGCTTTGCAACTTAAAATGAGGGGCCATTTGTAATGCCTTGTGATCTCATATGCCTCATTTCTGATTAAGCCTTCCTGGCCTTGTCACATGGAAAAATATGGGTTTAAATCTTTTATATCTGTATGTTGGTGTGTTTAGTGACAGATTTTTACTGATGACTGAATAAATGAGGCTTCAGGATTGCTCTGTTTAAAGTGGCTGGAGCAAATTCCAAATCAAAGGAGATAGAACTGGCCTTTTATGGCTTGAACAGGCTGGGTTTTCTTCACAACTCTTACATAGGTTTCCATAGATCCTTTATATATTTCACAGAAATATTTCAAAGTAAAAAGTTTTATATCTTTCCTTAACGTCGTATGAGAGCTGAGCTAAAAGAACACAGATATTTTATTTCAGATTTGTGTGCTCTGCTTTAATCTACTGTCCTTTAAAGTATAACCCATGATAGAAGGTTACCAGGTTGTCTCCTGCTTTCATTGCAGTATACACTACCTTTTTTTTCTTTTTTTGTAAAATACGTATTTCATTTTAACAACATTTATGAGCATTGTAACTTTTTTAGGGCTGAATCCTGAAAGATGCTGAGGACCAATATTTTCTATATTTTCCAGTGATAAGTGTCTTCTCTGACATTCTCAGGCATCTGATCATTATACCAGTATATAGCAGATGGACATGACAGAGGGTGAGCTTTGGCAGCACCGTAAGGCAGATATCAACTTTACTATGACCATTTCCGAGGGAGAGACAAGAATTCCAGCAGAACTTCAAGCTGCTACTTCCAGTTTATTTTGGGGGTCCTTTTTTTAGGTGCCTGTTACTGTGAAATTTCTAACAGTGATAGGTATATAACCAATTGCTCAAAATACTACAGTCGTCTTATTTGAGTATTTGTGAATTACTAAGCATTTATGTAGTTTACGCGAGTGTTTGTATTTTTTTTCGGTTAGGCTGAATTACTGTTCTTAGTTTGGCAATAATAATAGTATATGCTAATAAGAAAGTCTAAAAAATGAACAAAACCCCAAAGCAATGGTACACGTGGACAGTTCTGTTCTTTTGAGTCGAGAATAAATATACTGACTATTTCTGATTGAAATAAATGGAGCAGAAGTGTATTTTATGTAGGATTAATCACAAAGTTTGAATAAGTAGCAAATTCTGATGCAAAATAATTTTGTAATGAGACTGGAAAATTTTAATGACTAGAAATTAAAAATTACTGCCATTCTCTTTGTGAATAAGGGAAATGTGAAATCTTTTTCTATTCACTTTTTTCAGAAATATGATTATAAATATTGCTTTGAAATGTGTTAAACTAATTGTATATGTATTCTGACTTTTAAGCATGAAAACTCCACTACTTTCACAAAAGCTGTGTTTAAGATGTAAACCAGAATCCGTGAGTATTTTCAAAAAGATGTAAACTTGAACAACTCAATTCTCTTTCCTAGGAACAGTTCACACAGTGAGATGAAAGTTGGTGGAACATACTTGCAAAAATCATTCACAGCAACTCCTGTTGAATTTAGGAACTGTGTAGGGAAGGCTCATGTGAGCTCCACTGGGAATATTATAGGCATTTGTGTATTTCAGTTTTGCTAAGTAAAGACTAGCTTAATTTCTGTCCATCACTGACTACTATGAGAAAAATAGAAATTCTGTAAATGTAACAAATAAATCATTCTGGTTCAGATTTAATGTTCAGTTAACCTGAAACAGCTTTGGGAGCCTTCATCCAAAGGACAACATCTATGCAAAAACTAAGAGGATGCAAAAAATGTACAGATAATGAAAAATGAGTGATGACTACTGATTTTCTGTTATAACACTAGGTTTTATTTGAACCACTAGTAGGAAATAAATTTTTTTTTTTCCATTGCTTTTTAGGTCTAACTGTGCAGAAAATATCCGTAAACACATCTTGCATACGGGAAAGCATGAAGGAGTGAAAATGTATAACTGTCCTAGGTGTGACTATGGAACAAATATCCCCGTGGAGTTTCGTAACCACTTGAAAGAACTGCACCCAGACATTGAAAATCCTGATCTGGCATACTTGCATGCTGGTAAGGCCCTTCCTCCCTTTGCTTACAATTTCTTTTCTAAATATGCATGCTTAAATGATTGTAATAAGAAAACAAGAAGTTATTATCATTTTTTCTGAAGAAGAACATGGTTTTAAAATGGGCTTAATCCTCTTCAAGTTTTCCAGGGCTGAAGGTTACGCATTAAGCACTGAAATCTATTCATGTTACACAAGCAAATCTTTCAGTTCAGTAAATAAACATCAAAAGTGTGTGCTATTTAGATGCCTTGTTTTGAAATCTACCTGAACTTTTAGGGAGAAATATTTTTTAACGTTTTTATTAAGTCCCTCTGCCCATCCTATTCTCCCAAGAACAGAAAAACAAAATTCCATAGGAAATACAGTGGCAAATTGATGCACTGCTTTAAAAATTCTTGGATTTCATTACAAAAAGTAGACTGTTCCTCATTAAAAGATAGAAGAGCAGAGATCAACCAACAACTTAGATGTATGTTTTCAGACTTTGTGCTAGAGAGCACATACATGGAAGTCACTGGAGGAATGCAAAACAAAAACATTGCTTTGGAAACAGGAATTAAAAGAGATGGGGTGTTTTCTGTTTAGGAACAAGTTTTTTGGTTTTGTGGTTTTTGGTTTTGTTTTTTGGTTTTTTTTAATAGATTCTACAGTTCAGAGTAGGAGACAGAAGATTAATGGAAGCATCAAGTTAGGAGAAAAATAAAGAGTTCAATGGTAGGAGGTTAGGAGAAATAATAGAAAAGTAGTGTGGGGCTTGAATGAAATGTGATCTTAATGCAGGAGAGGCAGATAACTTAGACATCACTGGGTGGAAAGACAAGTCAGACCAGCGGGAAAAAAGAACAGATGGTGAGAAGAAAGAGTTGGGGAATCCAGAGGAGGAAGAAGCTATGTGGGCCAAAGTCTCCCTGAGATGCAAATTAATCTTCCACTGAATTACTACTATTAGTACTCCTGTGTCAGATTTGAATCTTCTGTAAGGAATTAATTTCATAGTTTTTGATACCCTCATACCTGTAGAAAACCAAAACCTGGAGAGTTTTCATGCAGCTTTGTGCAGTGTGTACACTCTAGTTATTTTAAAACCTCTCAGTCTTCTCAAAATGACTGCTTGCTTTCCTGACTAGAGGCAGTGTATTATTTGTACCATATATTTCTATTTGCCAAGTATTCCACTTCATTTTGGAACCAATCATCATGTCATGTCAGCATATGGTGGATAATATCTGGATGTGCAAACAAAATGCCAGTTGGCAGAATACCAATTTCAAAATAGGTCAGAAAACTGATCGCATTTCACCATAGTTCTCACTAAAGCAAATGAATATTCAACTCAGAGCTTAAATCCAGACACTGTTGGATTTTTACTACAATAATCCCACTTAATATGAAAAAATCAAATGCTTTCAATAGACAGACAGATATAACACAGAGAGCTGTAACACTGATAGAATCACTAGCATTCCAAAATTACAAACATTTTATGTACATTTTCACATTATTTGTTCAAGACTATATCTGGGCAAATTAATTGTTCATTGCAGCGTGCTGTGGTTAAAACTGTTCAGCTTGTTTGTCTTGGTAATACAGGAAAACAGTCATCAGTGTGTTGTATCCTAATGACGTTTCTTTTCTATACATTCACTCTTATACTGTAGGAATCCCCTTGCACTAAGCAGGGTACTGTGCAAATATATTAGGACTAGCAAGAACAGATTGTCACCCGATTATTGCCAGGCTTGCCTAGAATTGGTATACAAAGAACGTCTTGAAACATTGTTTGCATAATCCCATCGCTAAAAGGATGGTACTTCCTTTCAAGAAGAACCACTGTTAAAGAGAAATCTAGGTGGTAATTGTGTATTCATACCAAAGTTAAATGAAAGGAAGTTTATTTTCTTCTTTTCATTCCATTTCTGACTGCTGGGCATCTGAGAGTTAAAGGTTTTAGAGAAGATTTTTAGAGGAATGAAGGACAACTCCTGTGCCCTGGCTAACATCCCTTATAAAAATAAGATTTGTTCTGTGTCTGGTTCACAGTTACTGATGACTTATTGGTCATTGGCTGCACCCACAGAGAATCTACAACACGACATAGAACCCCTTAGGATGGTAGGAGTATGAAAGTGTCATAAAAGATTGATTTTTTTTTTTAAACTTAAACATATTTGTCTGTCTTTTATTTTCTAATATTGCTTTGTAGCAGGAAAGCCAGCCCTTTTGCTTCTTTGAGCAGATAGAAATAGAATAAGTCTCTTCAGTGGCAAAGAGACAGACACCAACTCCAGCCACTTTGCAGGACAGGCAGAAATTCCTTCACCACAGCCCATCAAGGGTGGAGCTGTGGGGTACCTTTAGGATGTGACTGGGAGTAAAAGTCAAGTCTGTTTCTTGTCTGTGAAATTAAGATTGACAGTTGGATTTCTAATTTAAATTTAATGCTCTTTATAATTGTTGCGGGAAGAGTGGAGGCTTCAGACAAGCCTTAGCCTCAGATTTTGGCAACAGTTTAAATTCAAGGAATCACTCTGGCCTGCAAGTTCTAATGATGGCAAGTCAGATCTATTTATAAAATGAATTATTTATTAAACAGACAAGAGATAGCAGACGAAAGATCTTAATCAGAATCACTTACTACACAGTATAAAACTAAAAAAAGACTACTAGTAGATTGCAGCATAACGTAAAACAGTGCACAATATCAAGGTACCTATATTAGAGCTAGGAAAAGAAATTGTATTGATTAGGAGTCAAATGTAACTTATCACTGAAACCATGATAATGTGCACATTCCTTCGCTTAATCCCTGGGGAGTAACCGCAAAGCAGGCATCTCTACTCATGGGAGAAACTCCACACATTTCCAGAAAAATGTATAGAAGATTTCTGCTTTGTGGAAGCTTGGTGTGGCTCTTACAGTGGTAAAGTGAGTGTCTGTCTGTCAAAAATCCGGGTTATCTTTCCAGATCTCACTTCCAACAGTAAGATGCTTATTGGCAGTTGGGAGGTGTTAACCCCATGGTGCCAAAATAACTCACTGTAAGACAGCTTGTCCTGGTTGAGTTATCTGGCTGGTTAACAAACAACAGAAGCTCTTGTGGGGGGCGAGATGCCCTGCTACAATAATATAATGCTCTAATATTAGTTTCTATTTAGCTTTCTTTGGCAGCTACTATACTGCTTTGTGGGGTCAGTGGTAGTAAGGAGCTTGAGGAAGCTGCATCTCTAAGGGAGAGGCTGTGGAAGATGGAAGGCAAAAGAAGTTGGCTTTTACATGTGTAAGGATGATACTGTAATTGCAAGGTGATAGCACTTCTGATCTAAATTGATATATAGAAATGCCAGAAAACCAGGTCTTCAGACTTTCTTTCCTCTTTTTGCTATAAGTTCCCTCTGTCATAGAGAGAGTTATTAACAATACAACTATATTCCTTATAAATCTTACATATTTTAAAACAATAACAGTCTGGATTATACTTTTGTCTTTAACTTTTAAAATTTACTACATTTGAGCAGCAGGCCTTTAATGCACACAAGCCAACAAAGATATATGCAGTACGCATAAAATTGTGAATTGAATTTGCTAGGCCACACTTCAAATTCCAGTTTATGCATTTAACCTTAATTTTTATACGAATCATCAAATCTGTTTTTTAAAATGTCTGTGTGTTGTTCTGTAAGAGCTTGGTGCCTATTTCTTGATATTCTCTAACCCATTTTTTCAAGGTCTGTGTTAAAACTGAAATTTTGTTGGAAAAAAAGCCAGGAATACAGAGACTGTTATCCATTATCTACAATACTAATTTATTTTCTTTTTAAAACCACATTTAAGATACTGATAGGTCTTATAGCTGTTCTAAGAACAGAATTGGGCTTACTAGCAAGCTCAGGAATCCTGCAGGTAATGTTTAAGTGATAGAAATTAGGTTCTAGTGGAAGCTGTTTATGTATATTCTTGTTATCCATCTGCAAATGTGGACATAAGTCATTACAAATTGAAAATGAATGCAATAGATGACCAAATTGTCATATCATGTTGGTGACTGTCATTTTAGTGATTTTTCTAAAAATTAGATTATTTGATTAAAAGAAATTGAGTTGCTTACTGTGGGCTTGTCTGAATTGTGAGTCTCAAAGCAAGCTGAAGAAATCTTTTGATTTTTGTGTGCATTGCATTTCCAAAATTATTGAATATGTTCTCTTCTAACTGATGCTACATTGCAATACTGAGGTGAACTGAGCCTGAATACTTTGTCAAGCAGGACAGGAGAAGGGTCCGTGCCTGTGGTAGATCTTGCAAGGGATCAGTATTCCAGTTTTCCTTCTCGGTGCTTTATCTGCTTTGGAGCAGCATCACTTGGTAGTGATAATTTCAGTTCGAACTAAATGTTCATCATTTAGGAGCTCTTGTCTTACAAACATTGTGATACTATTATGATGCATTATTTATGTCCAAACAGTGTAATATCTATGCCTGAACATCTCCATTATTCCAATAGCTGCAGAGTCCATGGCATCTCACAGTGTGCCATAGTAGCCTTCTGTGGATACTAAACTGGTCATAAGCAAAAAGCTCTTCAGAGAGAAGAAAAGCAGTTTGCTCATTATTGGTTTTGTGATAATGTTGAAAGTTATGCGGTGATACTGAGGGGTTTTTTTCCATATCATTATTTCCGTGCTGCACTGTAAAAAGTGGAGATGATTTCCAAGAATAAATGCAACCCTAGAAATCAGAATAACCCAGTTTTTCAGTGAGAAAAAGATATAATGGTCCTGCTTTTCGCACAAGTTTCCTCATGTGCAAAATAGGTGCAATGTTTGAGTAGTTTGAGTCACAAATCTCTTACTGGAAAATGGTTTTATGACAGTCAACTGTGTGATTAGGGAACTGCATAAGGCATTGAACAGAAAATTTGGTGATGTTTAATTTAGAATTAGTAGTCATGCCAAATACTTCTTTGAAGTCATTTAAAAAAAAAAAAGAAATCAGTGAAGCCAGCTCAATTCTTTGTATTCTTTGGTAAGTTGTTTTTCTTTTTCCTGTGACAGTGATACTATGCTTGCAAAGCACTCACATTTTCCAGCATGCGGTGGGAGAGTCTGCCACCCGTGGCCCCATGAGTAGGAGTGGAGGATTGCTTACTCCTATGGATCCTGGCAGAACTAAAAGTGTGAGCTGCTTCCCTGCGCTGCACAGACATGTTTTGGGGAATGCTTGGAAGTACAGCTTTGTGTGCCTGTGCCTCTGTGAAAATTATAGGTGCCTCTGGGGTTGGGCATTCACAGAACAAAGATCGTGACGATTGTGTTTTGGCAGTTGGCTGCCTACGTGGTGATTGAACGCTTAGTGTTCATGAAGAGTTACATAATTCATGACCAAATGATAGATAGGTACTTGATTATAGTGTATGAGTTGCTTCACAGGGAGAAAATATCAGACATGAGCTACTCTTAGTCTAGCTGAGAAAAGCCTAAGAAAATCAGTTACTGAAAGCGTAGTCAGACAAATTGAAATGAGAAACAAGGTGCAAACACTTAAATATGAGGTCAATTGAGCTTTGGCAGCAACTAGCAAAAGAAATTATTCTTGTTCTGTTCCTTTGAGCCTTGAGAAGACTGGATGTCTTTCTGGAAAATAGGTTTTAGGAGGGCCCAAGGTTGCTGGGTTCACTGCAAAACGTAAAGGGGCTTTGATATACCAGAAGTCAGACTATTATCTAATAGTCCTTTCTGCTCCTAAATCTTCAAACAGTGTTAATCTACAGCCTCCTGGCAACGGCTCTGTTTGTGAATCTAAAGTGTTTGGGTGTTATGATAGCAGTGGAGTAGCCGAGGAGACAGGTAAGTCCCCCGAAGTGTTCTTTCTCAGAGAGGCAGCATTCCTACCATCAGTGCTAAATTCTTACTCTCTTTGAGCCTGACGTGGAAATTCACTCACTTCAACTGTTTGTTTCTGGTATGTCATTAAATCCTTGATAAAATATCTTGTAACATACATTTATTTATTTGTTTAAGGTGCTTGAAGAATCCGTGTAAAATTCTGCTCTTTTCCCTGGCAGTTCCCTTACTATGTTTATTGTCTCCTCTTTTATATATGTTTGAAAAGTATTTTTGCAAACTTTAAGTGCACTTTTCAAAAGGCCGTGCTTTCCACACATTTCTCTTTCCGTTTCTTTAGCGTTTGAGAAACAGGGCTGTACCAGCAACCTGAAGCATGATTGCATCATCAACAAGGGACAAAATTGTGATCCTATCAGTTGTAACAGTTGCAATATTCATGAATGGAATTCTGAAAGTTCAAATAGTTAATCCCAAATAAAATTGTGATCTTTATCCCACTTGACAGCTACATTTATCAAATTATTAAGAGAAAAAATTGATTGCTAAAAGTTATGGTGTGATCTATTATGTGATTTTATCAAGGTATAACTGTATTGCCAAGTGGAAACTGCAGACTTATTCAGAATGTGAATTGGACACACAGAACCTGATAATATAGCAATTATACTAGTATCCTAGTGCTTTTCTACCTCTAAATATTTTTTGCTACTCCTTTATTTTGCGTCTTCTGATTCTTTAGTAGAAAATGTAGAGTTAAAAAAACAGGAAAAATGAAATAATAAAAGCCTGTTTGCTCTTATACTCTCTGAATTTATCAAACTACAAAAATATAAAATCAGTAAATGCTATTTATCAATGAAGCAATGGAAATACAAGTCAGTTGAGTACTTATGCAAACTTGTGACTCATACCTGATGTAAAGCCTCCAAAGAATAGATACAGAGTTTTGTTTGCAAGCATATTTAATTTTTTTTCTTTAATAGCTAATGTTCTTAGTCTTTATCACTGTTTAAATAAAACACTTTAAATGCTGTCATTTGAAACAATATTAAAATTGTCATTGCTAGATATAGGCAAATCAGGTGCAAGCTTTTATAGCAGCAGAATATTGCTTGGGTTTCTAGTCAGATAAAACATTATTTTTGATGGCTGGTATACTTTAAAAAAAGAAAAAGGCAGGAGCAGCTCTGCTTCAAACAGGTTTGCTCTTGTCATAGCTATTAGTGCCAGTCTTTCAATAGCATGTCATGTTGATTGGCAGACACTCCCTTTCCTCTTTCGTGAAGAATAATAATTTTAGTGTGTGCTTGAAATAAAAACCTAGTATAAATGATTTTCTGTTTGTAAAGGAGAAAGCCAGATTCTTTATAACATATGTAGATTATGTATTATTGTGTTTCAGGAAAGATTAATCTACGTTTTAAAAAAAAACTAAGTAATTTTCTTTTAGAACTGTCATCTATTAGAAGGCATTGTATACCTAGCAGAGCTTCCATAGCCAGTATCTTTATCTGGGTGGTCATGACATCAGAGTTGGTTCTTTCCAGGTAGCAAATGAAGTAGAAAAAAAAAAAAAAAAAAAAAGAATTGAGTTCATGAAAGTACTTTGTCTTTTTTTTTTTCCCTAGGATAAAGCTTTTTCTGCTGCTGTTGAAGAGCATAGGGACTCCTTTCATAGCTCCTTAGTTGCTTTTCCTGAACAATCAGCATATATTCCTGCTGAGTGACATGAAAGGAGGTGTTGAAATATTTTGATGCAAATATTACATCACCTAATATTCAAAACCCACCACTATTAATATTAGTTACATCCTTTAAGTGGATGGTATTCTCAGATAAGAAATGAAAGCCAGTCAGTCTCACTAAAGAAAAGTGTTCAGAATATAGTTTTAAAGGAAAAGGAAAATACTGCCTAGACCAAAGTCTGGAACACCTCTTAATGCCTCTGCTCAGTGGAGGTATAACAGGTGTCCTGTTGTGTGCCTTAAGCTGCAGGGCCATTGCACAGGGGTTTCCATACTGTGTATCGCAGCAATGCCATGCAGTCACAATCCTGCTTTCTTTGCAGTGCCTCTCTGCCCACAGCCCTCTGCGCTGGGATTTCCTAGCACTCATCGTTCCTTGGCAGAAAACTATCCCCGTTTGTAACAGGGCAACTAATTTTTGTGGCGTGAGCTACTGCTCCTGAGCAGATGAATCGCTTTGCCCGTGTCTAAATATTAATCTGGGCTGGTGTGTGCCTTCTTTCCTGTCATTCTCCTCTGTGGCATTCTAGTTTGCAAAGCTGGGAACCATTTGGCTGGCCTGGAAAGGGGCTGTGCCATAGTGGATAATACAGAAACCCTCTTCAGGTCTGAATTTTTATTGAGCCCTTAATGCCCACCTTGTACGTGCCCTCAGAACACCCTTGCGTGGGCACCTGCTTTGTAAATCCCTTGCATTGTCCGTGCTGGATCCCTGCTGGTGTCAATAAAGACTGCTGCCCCTGCAAGGATGTCAGGTTCACCGATGAAAAGGAGGTAATCTTACTCCAAGCTCCTATTTCATTATATTAAGAGATAAAATATCCTTCATGAAGAATGAGCCACATTATTGCCTATTTGGAGCTAAAAATAGGCTATCCTAACATAAAACTTTTAAAGCAAGGCTGAAATATTTAAGTGCAGAAGTAGAAGAAAGCCCTTAAGACATGACAGCCATCTAGAAAGGCAAAAATATTTAGTTGTGCTAGAAGATATATACGTATATAATAGTATGTGGCAAATGTAAATAATAAAAGGAAATACTAGTATTGGAATATCAACATATTAAAATTCAGAGAAAAGCACCAAAAAACGCGATATCACGGTCATCAAGAAAACTTCTTAAACAAACAAAAAGAAATGCAATAATCTTACAGGAGGAATAAAAAATAAAGGTGTATTGTGCCTAGGAATAATTCAGGATACTTTTATGTGGAGATTGTCCTATACTCTGAACATTTAAATCACTTTCCTATTATACTTATTTTAAGAGTAGATGTCTTAGTCTATCATCCAGGGAAGTTATGCTGGAGTTCTAAGAAATATAAAGATCCTATTTTTTTAAATTTTCATGAAAGTAAATATAAAGTAAATATAAGATGCAACTTCAAGAATGAAATGAAAATTTTGATTTAAAATTTGTGGTGAATTTTTAATATATATATTAGATAAAACTGTATTGAGTATTCTAGTCTGTGCTATAAATAATTTTTTAAAATTTCATTCCAATGAAAATATAAATAATAAATATATATAAATAAACCTTAATAATAAATTCCTCAACTGTGCCATCTCCATTAGAACTAATTATTTCATTACTTGCAGAGTTGAATCAACTTCCAAGACCTATGGGCACTATATTTCAAATAACCATAGCAGGGTGTATTTTGCCTACATAATGCCACCACCTCTTGGTGGCTTTCACTGTGGCTGTGCATTATTTTGGGGACACTTTACACTTTTTCTTCCTGTGAGATATTACTAGCATTGCAACAACCTGCACTGAAATTATTCTTGATAAATAGCTTAAATTATTAATATTTGTAAATCTGCTTTCAAGTCTTTGTCCGAATTTTAGATTTTTTTGTAAGTTACACAAAATTACTTGCTTGTTACACATAGTTTCGTTACTGCTCAAATAATAGCAAATAATTTCAGAATCAGAAAAGTGCTGAAGTTGTTGTGGTTTAACCACAGCTACTAACTAAGTACCACGCCCCAATCACTCATTCCCACCAGTGGAGGGATGATGGGAATCAGGTGGGTGAAAGCGAGAAAGCTCCTGTGTTGAGATAAAGGCAGTTTAGTAGGTAAAGCAACACAAAGAATTCCTTTATTACGTTGCATGGGCCGGCAGGTGTTGTCTACAGGAAAGCCAGGCTCCATGGCATGTAATGGTGACTTGGGAAGACAGATGCCAGTGCTCCAAACATCCTCCCCCTTAATTCTTTTCCCCTCCACTTTACATGCTGAGAATGATGCCATGTGGTATGGAATGTCCCTTTGGTCAGTTGGCTCAGCTGTCCTGGCTGTGTCCCCCCCCGACTCCTTGTGCATCCCCAGCCTCCTCGCTGGTGGGGTGGGCTGGGGAGCAGAAAAGGCCTTGACTCTGTGCAAATGCTGCTCTGGATTAACAAGAACATCCCTATGATACTGTTTCCCGCTCAAATTCAAAACATACCAGCTACTGTGAGGTAAATTAAGTACCTCAGCCAAAGCCAGAACACAGGTATGGGAGATTGAATCACAGTGTTAGTTGTGTGCTCAGTGCTTCACTACTTTGAGTCATGAGTGAAGAGAAGAGCCCTCAGCAATAATTGCTCCAATGAATCACAAATCATTGCAATTCCATGCTGATTTTTAAAATTTCTTCTGGACTTTCTTTTTGTTTGCTTTCATTAATCCAATCTATGCTGCACCGAGTTTCCATTAATTTCTTGACATGGCATCTTGAGTCTTGACCTTTGTAAGTAGGATGCCTTGTCTGTCTGATACTCGTGTTCTTTTGTACTTCTAATTTCTATTTTACTTCCAATAGTTCTTCATAATTTTTTCCATCTTTTCATTTACCAGATCTTTGGTACCTTTCAAATGCTAAATGCTCTCCCATATATCCTTAGTAACCATGCTGGATTTTTCTGTCCTTTTTAATATTTAGGTTTTATTGGATGAATGTAGATTGCACCTTCTCTAACTGTACCTTAAATAATTGCCACTTAAGGGAATTAAGAAGTACAAGGGAAGGAAAATGCTGACCCATAGACTAAGCAGAAGGAAAAAACGTTCCCACTGGGTCCAATTTCCTAAGAAGGACCATCAGGATAGTGACTAGGACCTGAAATTATGGGCTGAATGACCTCTAAAAAATTATCAGTTCAGAGAGGAGCTTGTCTATAACTGTTTGCACTAAAGGAAATGAAGATAGGTAGAAGTCTCACAGAAGAAAGATTGCTTCACTTTCTTGGTGAACATATAAGAGCATAATATGAAACTATATCTCATATAAATACATTGCATGTCGGCTGTCTATAATTCTTGTATCATGTCAAAAAGCCATGGAGACAGATATCATATCTCTTAACTCCCAGCTGGCCAGTTAGTGGGGAACCCCTTTTTCTAAGTAGATCTTCTGAATTTAAGATATTTTATGCATGTCTTGTATTTATTGGAATGAGTATGTGCTCATCAATATCTAACATCAAAGAAATGGTTTGTACTTAAGTAACCACTGCAGATTTAATATAGATGTTTTCATTCTCTGAGTCATTACAATATGATTTTCATATAATTTTCTCTGATAGTAAAAAAGAGACCTTAAAGTGAGTGCAATTTTCATATAAATTGCATAGGAACCTGAGCATTAATAAAAGCTCTGGGCTTCAGACAATTTGGATTACTGGTTCAGATTCCACGTGTCTGGATGAAAGGTACTGCTGGTTTAAGTGGGTGCAATTCCAGCTCCTTGGCTGTGGAAGGTAGAGGAGGTGCCTGACATCCAAAAGCAGAGTTGCTGGACAGGTTTCTGCAGTATAGTTAGGAGGACTTCTCTGGTATTTAAAGAAGATCAGTTACTGATTGTCACAATCCCTGCTTAAATAGCATTCCAGAAACTTACATTATTGTTGATGGAAAAGGTTTTTATTAGTAGTTGTTGTCCTGTATTGAAGAGTGGGTTTCTCTGTAAGTGTTTGGGATTACAGTGCATAATGTACTTACAAAGAAGGCATTAAGATAACTACCATACTACATGCTAAACTGTGCTCCTACTTGTTTTATACCTTGCCAAAATGGTACTTCTTATTCAGTCTGGGAACTAATAGCAGATAACAGTTCTCAGAAAACAGGTTTTAGGAGATTTAAAAGAATTTATCTACTTTGAAGTAATAGTATCTAGAGGAAACATAAAATGAAAGCATCTATTAATAGCAAAGACAGTCAAAACTGTGTATCAAGTTGTCTCAAGGGACATCAAAAGGTTTTAGGCAAACATTATTCATTTAACATTGATTTTGTATTTGGCGTATGTATCCAAAATTCAGAACTCTGTAGAATTTGAAGTTAGGAGTTATTAAACAACCAATTGTACACTTGGTAAAATAGTTCTGGTAGTTTCTGGAATGTGTGAGTAATGTAAAATTAAAAAGGAAAAGCCATGGCAAAACTTTTGGAGTCCTCACATATTAGTGCATGTCACCACCATAAAGTGCCCGTGGGATAAAGCTGCTTCTAGTCAACTCAAGTTAGTCTCGTCTGGTAAAGATTTATCTATAAATCCTTACTGTTCCAATAGTATTCAGTGTTCTATTAATTGTTGTTGACCCTTTCTTTTGTAATCCACCTTCCTCTGAGCAAATTCAGCTACTATCAAAATTGACAGTAAAATTTGCTGAGCCGCTTGTGTTTCCTTCTACCCACTCAAACAAAATCCTGAAATGTGAAGTCAGAAGTTTATCAGCACATGAAAATAATGAAATCTAAGCTATCTGTAATTCAGCACAGCCCTACTTGTAGTACAGATCGAGAGGGCTAAGACAGGGGAACACAATCCTCTGTTCTCTGTTGTAGATGTGGGGGGGGATTTTGTTGCATATGCTGTTTCCTGCAAACCTTTGAGCTATGGAAGAGACCAACTGATTACATATATTTCTTGGAATGTCTTGTGATATCAGTATTAAAATTATGAAAGGCAGTCATTCTAAAATGGACAAAAAATAGAGCATTTTTGATAAGTAAAGCTATTGTCATATCTGATGACTGGTATGCAACGGTCAACACCAATTGCAGAAAGATTTGGTCAGGTTTGGGATATTAGACAAATACTCAGGGACACAGAGTAAATGTTTATATCTTGGCATAACCAGTATAAGGCTCCTGAGGATCTTGGAAAAACAGAGAGCAAATGACACTTTGATGGAAACACTAGAACTCCTCATTCTGAAAGTACTTCAATTTTGCTGCCACTTTGTCACCAAAAATGGGAAAAAAAAGATTGATTTTGGGGGGATGCTTTTATGTAAGGCAACTGAGACTCCGGTATGAAGTGAGTTCCAAAAGGTGACTGTACAGGTGCACTAGTGGCTCCCAACCTGAAGATCATCCACTTTGCAATGTCAGTGGTGTCTTTCTGTGGTGATTCTGCTGTGCAGTGTGCAGAAATAAGCCTTAATCTGATGTCCACAATGTGACATGAGAGAATTTTAGGCATAATGATTTTTTTTTTTTTTTTAATTTTACCAACTTCTAGGCTTTGTCTTTTCTTTAAGTGTCAGCTTTTCTTTTTCTTTCTTTCTTTTTTCGTGTATGATTTTCAAAATAAATGCAGATCCTTTCAATATTAGCATTAACAGATAAACTGAGCTGATTAAAGTTATTTTTGCCAATGTTTTTTTAACGAAATCATTGCAGAATTTGCAATCTGATTGCTCCTGATGCTGATTGGCAGAAATAGGTCTCTTTCTTGGCTAATCTGGAATTGCAGATTTTAAAGAAAGAAATGGCAAATTTAAAGTTGTACTTCAGTTTAAAATATAAAGTTTATGTTGATAAAGCTTTTGGTGCATTTGAGTTTATGTTTCATTTGCATAGCATGGCATTATATTATATTTCCCAAAGCAGTTTCCTGTTTCTGCAAATACTGTTGTGTACCTGCTACTGACTTCACTGGGCATACATATGTCTAAAATTTGGTGCAACATTAATGTCTGTATTTTCAATCGGTTTTACTAATTTACTTTAGTGTTTCAGGGACTGTCTCTTACTTTGAAAAGAAGGTAATTGTTGCCCATACACCAATGTTCCACCTGCTTTGTTAGAAAGAAGCTCGATAAAAGATTTAAAAATTACAGATAAGTTCTAATAGGCTTTGGCTATATAGGATGAATAGAGCCAAATTATAGTCCTTATTTTTCAAGATTTTCTGACTATAAATAGACCCATATTGCTATTGTTGTTCAAGAATTTGCTGCCAGATTCCATATTTGAAGAAATATTGAAACGTGTCCTAAGCTTTCAAGATTAGTGCTAGTTTTTTAAGAAGCCCGAAGTGTTTTGGAAAGACCATGCTATCTGACTAGCTCATATTTTAATAAAAAGCTTAACATGAATTACATATAAGTAAACATAATTTCTAATGCTCTGGTAAACAAGTACAGTGTTATATAGAAGAAATTGCAGCGCTTAGGACAGGGAGAAATAGAGCCAATTCAAGTTTTCAGTCTGCACCCTGCTACAGTATGGATTGTACACAGCAAGATGTTTTCCAATAATTAAAGGCCTTAGGCTTCTAAGATGCTTAGGTCTAAACACAGTTATTGTAACAGTTATACGAGGTAGGAGATAACTTAAATGGTGTCTTTTCACTTTCCAGTAAACTTTTATTTTTTTGCTTGCATTGTTTAGAAATTGAGTTTTAAGTGTATTGAACTGTTTTGAGTGTCTCTCAGCAAGGTAAGAACTCCGAGTTTCTAAATACTGAGATACAGGATTGGTATAATTGGGTAAATTTTTAATTTTATAAGCTCTAATAGGTAAGTCAGTCATGAAATATAAAACTGCTTTCATTTCATTGCTGCAATTAATTTGCCATAGAAATACTGTATCTATATTTCACACTTTTTAATAAATATTTGTAGTAGATTTATGGTTCTGCAGTACTGTGATTTGGTTTAATTTTTATCATATAGAACCAAAATTTCATTGCCAATTTTTGTATTTAAAGGCTTGTTAATCTGCATTGATTTCTTAGTTTGGTATGGGTTCTGAGCCGAAAAATACAGTACATCACTGACTGTTCTATCACCTGACAGCGACTGATAAAGCATCCGTGCAGAAAGTGTCAGAAAAGGTTAATATTTATTGATTTTATGGCGCTACAACCAATGTAGTTTTGCCATCAAAGATGTATGGCCACCAGCAATGGAATCTGTAAAATTGCAGGTTGGATGCTAGTTTTTATTATAACCTATGCCAGTATTCTGGCCTTAAAAAATGACAGATATTTAATTTAAGACAAAAGGTTTTGAATGTACGGCTACTGTATACCTGCAACAGGAATTTAGTATTCCAAAATGAAATCCAAGTGCAGCACTTTAAAGTTTAAGGTGTTGGGGGTGGTGGGGGGGGGGAGCATGCAGCCTTGAATTGCAAATGACAATCACATTTAGCCTTTTCATCCACTTAACTATGTGCTATTGATCTGTAGAAGGTGCCCAAGCAAGTGATAGCTAAAATTATGAGCAATAAAGGGCTTGCTTCTTCAAACAAAAAGTATATAATTAGTAGGAGTGGAGGAGGGGGCAGAGCCTGTGTGCGGTTTTAAAGGCATTTAAACAAGATGGACTGAGTGCAACAGCAGTTTGTAAGAGTACACAAAGAGAAATCTGGTTGCCTTGAAGCATAAATCCATGGTCTGGTTGCAGCTTGTGTGTAAAAATTAGGCATGCACTCCAGCCTTTACATTTATCTCCATCAGGGTTTGCCTGACAGAAAGACAATCTGTTGGTTTGCCTACATCAACTAGGGAGAGGAAAATCTTGTGAAGCTTTGGTTCTTCTAAATGCATCCATAGTTTGCATTTTTATTCTATTTTTCATTTAGATGACTCTTGATATCAGTCTTTTCATAACTGATAGTTCTATTGATACATCAGGAAGGTTTGCACAAAGGTAAAAGAATACTTACTGAAGTGCTGAAAATTAGTCTACTAAAATGCATGCAGACATGCAGAGAGCTTATAGAAGCAGGTTTGTAGGGAATATTAGCAGGATTTGACCCTAGATTTTTAGAATCCCTGTTTAACTAGTATTTATTACAGAATTATTATTTTCATGGTACAGTTTTGCGTGCAGATTTTTCCTCCCCAGTTTCTTTAAGGTTCAGTGTCAGGGACAGCAGTAACAATGGGTTTGTTTTTGAACAAAGCCTAACGATAATTCAGCAGTGAGAAACTCTTATTCTAACATGACTAGTAGAATAAATTGCATGGCATACAGTAAACATGCTTTAGATCGCCTCTTCTCTGTACCACATTTTTCTGTTGAGCTTTATACCACCAGTTTGTCTGGGTTCTTTTTCCCCAGACAGCTTACCCATTTTATTGTGCTCATTTAGAGGAAAGAAAAACTGTTTGTCTCCTTGAAAGGCAAGAGAACAGTGAGTGGAAAACTACTTTTATAGCTAAAATACCATTATAATATATGGCAACTAAAATTCTAAAATTGAAAGAGAAGATACAAGAGAAAATCTTAAATCACTTTTTTAAAGCCACTGACAATTTGAAATATTCCCATGAAGATTTCTATTTTTTGTCTTCCTTCCTTGAACTTAGTAAAATGTGATTTTTAGAATGATTGTTACAATAACTTGTTTAATTTCAATAATTCAGATAAGATCCATTCCTCATATAACTCCACCTTTTTTATTTTAATGACTGTGTCATTAATCTAACATTTTCCATTTTTATTGGGCTTCATTTTTCCCCCTTCTGATCTCTTTAAATTACAGCTGTGAAATGGCACGCACTCAGCAGTGGCATGCACTGGCTGCATTTTTACATCCCTTCTACTCCTTTAGTCTCATGTTTTTAATTTTCAGTCGAGCCAGGTGCCAACAACATTGTGGCTCTATGGTGTCCATAAGTGACTTCCAGGCTACAGCTCTGGATGGCAGCTTAGTGACAGAAGGTTTTTCAAACACTTGATTTCTTTTTCTTTTTCTTTTTTTTAAATTAAATATCACTGCTGTGAACTATTTGTTATACTTTCTAACACCTTCACCCCAAAATTGGTTATTACCATACATAATGATTGTTGTTAGCTGATTTTAACAAACGATTTTGTGGAATTATTACTTAATTCATAATGTAATTAATTTTTAGTACCCAGTAATACAGAGTGGAAGACATATATTTATTTTACATTGCTTAACCATAAGAAGACTGCATTGCCTGAAACATCATTCATTGAGTAAATAAAATAAATTTATTATAAACTTTACCAACACAAATTCGATATAAAACTAAAGGATGAAGAAGAAAAAAGGTATTTTGGGGCCACAGCTCACTGAACGATACATGTGCTTATGTGCCCTCCTTGTGCCTATGTGAAATGGTAAGAAAAATGAGGAGCCCTGAAATTTCTTATAATTCAAATTTTACTTGTACTCAGGAGGCTTTGTGATTGCTCTTCAAATACAGGATAAGAAATGGTCCATCAGGTTAGGATGAGGATTTGGATTAGGATTCGTCTGTGGTAATGCTGCTTTAAACACCTGTTTATGTGCACTGTGTGTGTGCTACCAGTAGTGCTGCAGGATCACCGAGTGTCTACAACAAAAAGTAGTATTTGCTTATGTTTCACGAAAAAAGTTGACATGAGCCGGAAATTATTGCATTGTATTTCAGATCTCAGTCAGGG
Organism: Melanocharis versteri; assembly: GCA_013397845.1. Classification (NCBI taxonomy): domain Eukaryota; kingdom Metazoa; phylum Chordata; class Aves; order Passeriformes; family Melanocharitidae; genus Melanocharis; species Melanocharis versteri. The sequence continues at coordinate 486,490 of VZTG01000247.1, forward strand.
TATAAAACCAAAACAACGTTATTGAAATCACTGTATCTCTATTTACAAAACCCATAAAGTAGCAGAGTGTTTCCTCAAGAACCGGCGGCGTAGCTCTGCTGTGGGCATGGAGATGCACTGCTGCATCTCCGGAATGCTGCCATGGTAGGAGGTATTTGTGCTGGGGTGGAGTGGGAGATGGACAAAAGTCTTTCCAACCCCCCACAATCCTGCTCACCACTCATAACCCTGAGCACTCTGTCTTGTTTGCGGAGAAGCGCAGAGCCCTTCAAACGGGGCATGGGGATACCTTGCTGGTTGGTAAATATTGTAACTGCCCTCATAGATATGGAGAGGTATGCCCTGGAGTTTAATTCTTAGCAATTCTTTGTCGTCATTTTCTTTAGTCAAACAATCGCATTTATATTTATCTACAATTTTCTTCAAGTGTTTCTAGCTATAATACTTCATAAAATAATTTGTTTAGGTTTTCTTGAGCGTCCTTACTAAAGTTATAAATTTGATTGCATTGCTATATTGACTGAAATGTTACGGAGCAGTTAGTTTTATTGTTTTTGTAGTGTAAAATATGTGATTTTATTGTTCATTTTTATATCTCAGATATCATCTTTTATTAGAATTTTGAACTGTATCATCTTCAGGGTAAGATTTATCCACAGTGCTAAGTACACATTTTAAAATGCTGATTATTTAAACTGTAATTCATCTTAAAAGTCAGATTTTGGTTTTTGGAACAGCTAGGAACGTAAGCATAATTTCTCTTGCAGTATCTTTTTCTCAAGAAAGACTCATAAGAGTTGCAATATCTGTCCCACCCCTTCCTTTAGCTTAAGGAAGGAAAGAGCAGCAATAACTGTCTGGAGTATTGTGTCAAGACTCTTTCCTTGCTCTTGGGTCTACGTATGGCAGGCAGAAGTGGTGAGGTCCCACTTCTGGATATATGAAGGGTGGATATATGAAGTTACAATCATGATGTTGTAGTAATAATTTTACCTTGCAGTAATCTTATGCTTTTACATGTGATTGAAGCTGAGATATTAGTATTTATAGTCCCTGATCAAATATTGCAATATTTAAATATGCTTTACACCCACTTCCCCTCTAGGATTATTTTCTTCTTGATTTTGTTACACGAGGCGTCTAGGCAATTATTTTGGGTAAATAAACTGTATATTACTTACGTAGTAAGTTTAGATTTCTCATAATTGCAACTTTAAAAATATTTGTTGATTTTGGAGTAAATACAAAATCACATAACTGTTTAAAGCCATAATTTATGTAACTAATACATAATATGCTCAAAATATAACTTTTTCTTCCTAGATGTTTTACGTGGAAAGGCTTAATTGCTTGAAATTCCAAAGTTTCCTATAGATATCTAAGCCCAAAGAAAGATATGTCAGATTTCTGGTGACAAGTTACTCGAGCATTGTCTTTTTTCAGCAGCAGCTTTTGCATGTTACTTCAATTCAGTGTGTGGTACTTCAGAATATTTCCTTCAATTTATATCTAATATACTGTTAATTAGGCCTCACCATGCTTAAAATGGGGTGTGGATGAGTCAGGTGATGTGTTCTGTTTCCCCTTGTGTCATCATGTTTACTTTTCTCTACAGTGCAGTGCAGTCAAGGCAATAGTGCTATGGGTAACTTTTAAAGTATTGACTAGTCCAGCTGAGATTTAAAGTTGAAGTATTTAAGCATCACTGGCAATTTGGGGATTTTGACCCAAACAACCAATTTTTATTTTTGCTGCTGGGGATCGATTGCAATCAGTGTTCAGAGGCTTCAAATTGTCATTTACGTTCCTATAGTGTAAGTAGTGTTACTGATAAAAGTCTGCTTTATTCCTTTTTTAGTGTCATTTGAGACAGAAAAGATGGGGACAGATGCTAAAGAGCTGGTTACATTTTTCAAAGAATGCACTTATTAATTAATGCAATTCATAAACCAATCTACACAGATAAACTAACTCATTGAAACTTCATTGTGATGTCGAGAAAAAAAAGAAATAGCTGTAATTTTGAGGAAAATGCACTGTATCTTTCATATCAAACTGACAGCAACTCCCTGTCTTAAGTGTACAGTAAAAATTAACTTCTTGCCTTTACAAAATGAGTTTGCTTTGTTTGTGTTGTCTGTATGTGCATGGCCACATTTGTTAACAAAACCCAGGTCTGTGATGAACTTGAAAAATATTGGAAAGGAAGATTATTCTGATAGTAAGGCTTTCAAGAGAAAAGGTTGGACTTTAAATGTACAAAAGTAGTAGACTTCGACAGTGGAACCTATAAAATTGTCACGAGTATCTTTAATTTCTTAGTCTCCCCTTTTAAAAATTTTTAGTGTATTTCAGGAGTAGAGAAACAATATTATACAATTTAGAAGCAATCCAGACCATTTCAGATCTGTAGCAAGAGAAAGAGGAAATGGGGTAATTAAAGAGGAATTAAAGTCCAATTCTGTAAGCATGTTACGTACTTAACTACCTTGTAAATGTCCAGCCTCCCACTGAAATTGTACTGGATCCTCAGATCAGACACGCATGTATGGATGAGGCCTCTTTCAGACTTAGGTAGGGAGTCAATGGACTGGCTCACAGCCAAGTCCCAGCCTCCCAAAGGACTGATCCTAATACAGGGCATCTTTTCAAAATCAAAATTGCACCTATTCTACTGTGATGAAGACGTATATTAATAGTGATATGCACTGCCTTTAATAATGTGGCAAAAGGAAATGGAAATACTGGATAGGGCTTCATCTCAAAAAAGTAATTGCTGTATGTCTTAGGAGTAGAGAGGGGGAACAAGCACAGGAATGTGCTCTTGTATTTCAAAGAGAAGAAACAGAGTGTTCCCCTTACTGCTGGCACAACTTGCTGCTGATAGCAATATTCTCTAAGAAAGTCTCTTCTGTAACTCCTTTATCAGACCTGGTCAGCAGCAGCGCCAAATCTAAAATTCCATTCTGCCTAACTGTCATTTCGTCCCTAGATTTGGTAGTCAGGGACATTAATCTCAAACAGTATGTTTTGCAGTAAGGATGGTTGGTAAATACTGCAGCCTTCATTTGAATGAGATATATAAACTGGCCAATATGGCTCCTGGTAAAAACTCTGAATTTACAGACAATGTAAAGATGTAGAGGTGTGGTTCACAGTACCTCCGGTTCCTTGTGCTCTGTAGACCAATGTGCAACCACGCCCTTCACCTTAAGCAGGCACGGAGTGGAGCTTTGCATAACTTGGGCTGTTTCAGCCTTTGTACCATAGAACAGCAGACTGCACGAACAAGAGAGCCTGGATAGGCTTTTCCTCATTGTCTAAAATTGCTCAGATGTAGATAGGGCAAATGTAGAATCTGAATACCTCCTAAAACTGGGTCGTTTGTTGCCAGGGGTTGGGTGGAGGGAAGGACATACAGTATTCCAGCGGATTTTTATCATCAAGAATCATTAGCTGCAGCTGCCCTCAGCTTAAATAGCTCTGAACTTAGCCATCTTATGGTGGGAGACATTTGACCTTCATCTAGTCCAAGAAAATGAAGAAATTGGTTAGTCCTCATTCCCCATACATACTTTCTCTTCAGGACCAGGCAGGAGTTCAGCAGACCTGACATTTGGCCTCTTCTTCCTTAATTTTAATAGTTGTCTTTGAAAGAAATTGCCAAATTATTAAATGTTTAATATCACAGCACTTAAAACATATAATTTTAAACCAGTCATGTATAATACTCTTTTATGTGCATATGTAGTAAAGTGCACTTATATCTTCCTTTGTGTTTGATCATTAGCAGATATATTATAATGTCAATATATGCTATGAATGATATTTTAAACAAACCCTCTACTGACTTGGCTGTAAACTTATGAAAAAACATTGGTTTCACCTTAAGGTTTTAATTTCCTTATGTTTAGTATAAAATCAATACTTTAAGAGTGACTAAAATAACAACCAGACAGTATTTACTGCTTCTGTGCTGAACATTTCACATCAAAAGAATGTAGGAGGAGTGTCTGAGTTATAATTTAAACATTTATAACCATCATTCTACTTCATCTGAGAAAGCTTACTTTATTAGGTCTAGAATTACAATCTATTCAATTAAAGCATTTCTCAGATAAGTACTCTGAGTGGTAAGAAGTATTTTCCTCAATCTCAGATGCCGACACTTGAATCTAGCATAGTCCTTCACCATTAAAAGTCAGGAATAGTTTATCTAATATCAATAAAGATCAGTTTAAAATTGCTGGAAAAGAATGAAAGAATTGTGTCCACTACATTGTCTTTAAAAATAACGTTAAAAGCCTGAATATGGTTATTGGAGTGTCTGTTCATAGATGTATGAGCTAGATAAAGGGCATTTTGCCATAATGTGTCAGATTATTTTGACTTCAATTTTTCATGAGGCATGTTAAGGTAGTGCCTAATGTGAGTAATAGTGACAGAATCTGACCTTTGCATGTGATTTTTTTTTCTTTTCTATAATGATAGTGAACATCTGAAGTAAACCTTATATCAGCCAGAAAGTGTTACTTTTTGTCATTTTTCACAGTGAACCAATTGGAGTTGGTTTTAAATCTCTTGTCTCATGATCCAGTCTTTCTTTTTCTTTCTTCTTTTTTCCTGTCTTACTTTCTGAAACAGAGCATAACTAAACACTTAGGAGTGGTCAGTAAACCACTTCTTCGGCGAAAGGCAGCACTACAAAGAAACAAAACAAACAAACAAGAAAATACCCCAAAAGGTAACTGAAGTTTCTGGCTAGATGGTACAATTGGTCTTACACTGACTATGCCTCTAAAGTTGTAAATATTTCATCTAGCAGTGGCAAATTCTTTCCCTAGATTATGAATATCAAGTGCAGAGATAAAAAAGAAGTGAAAGATTACAGCTTTGAGTGCCTTTCATTTTTGCCCATTCCAGCTTGAGGAAGGCTGTTCCAGACTGGTCTTGCTTAGTCCTGTATTTTTGTCTCATAACTTCAGGTTATTTTGTTACATGTCCTTGAAAGAATTCCTTTGTCTGTGTCATAAATCCTTGCCAAGCCTTTTCTGACTGTACAGGATGCACATAGGTTTTGTATTGTCATTCATGCCAACAGTACGTCCTCTAAAGTGACACTATGTTTTCATTAGTATGATACGGCAAAAATTATTTTTAAATACGGGCTGGCATTGAATTTTATATTTCACTTTTATATATGTAATGAATCTAAACCTGAACATGGGTACCTTGTAAGTATTTAGTCATGGAAGGAAGCATTATATCCAGGTTTCTAAAGTCAAATGAAGCCAAGTGGAAACATAAACACTGTTTAGTGTTTGGCTTGATCCGGTGATGAAGTTAAGAGAGTTTTGTGAAGCAATCAAAGATTATTTAGTCAAAAAGAGCAAGGCTGTGAAGTAGACAATGTCATATGAACCAATAGGTCTCTCACTCTCGCAAGGCTGATACCAGAATCACCAGCACCAGCAATTTGTGCCTTTATTTGGTGATAAATTAAAGAGGCCTCCCTGAGCTCATACAAGCAGAAAGAAATGATCTCAGACGTCCGTGAGTCACACTATGTCTGATTAAGTTAAAGGTATAGGAGATGCAGAAAACTGCTGTGTGTGGCTGTTTCTGATATATTGTGTTACTGACACTGCAGCAAAGACAGACACTGTAGGTTTGGCATACAAACACAATGTTGTTTGATCTAACCGGTGATGCTGAATTGGTCAGCAAAAAGCACCAGTGACAAACTTTCAGCTGAATATACAATTACGGAGTTGACCAACAGTTTTAATGTATTTTCCAGGCAGCTGATAGTGTTTTCCATAGTCCAAGTCTGCTGAGACTACTTCAATTGCATTTATCATTTCAATAAAGACTGAGTAGAAATTAATGTTCTGTCTTCTGTATTTTTCTTACATTTGACATACTATGACGATGGCTCTTCTTTGCTTTAAATCCCATTATATTCCTAGAGATACACTTTTTCAGCTCTGGGAAGCAAGTGAGAAACTTTCTAACTGGAGTTAGATAGCAGTTATAAATATCTTTTCATGACTTACTGCATTCATGCTGTTCCGAAATGGAGGACCATATTGTCCTGGATATGGGAGCTATGCTTGCATCCATTAGCTCTTCCAGGAGAGCGACAGACAAAACTCCACAGGAATACAATACTTCCCGTGTTTGGAGAACTCTTAGTAAGATATTAGGAGCAAGTAACTCAATTGTGAACTCTCTTCAACAATGTACTAGCTCCAAGTGCAACAAAGCAATTTGGTTTTTTACTTCGAGATACTATTTCGTACTGTGTGCACTGTCCTGTAGTTTCATCATTGCTGAACACAGGGGAGCTGTTTATTAGAATTATTAGCTAAGTTTTTAAAGACTCTGACAGATCAGTTTTGTTAATAATCAGTACTAAATTTGCTTATGCCCTTCGGTTGGGACATAAGTGTAACATGGTCCATAAACTTCTTTTAGAGCTTTGTGGATACCTTTATGCCTTGATGATTAATGAATTGTTGTATATCATTACTTTTTTCACAGTATTCATCATGTGTTAGTTTGAGTTGCAACAATTTCTTGCAATAAACATTGTACTGAATGCAACCAACCTACATATGAAATAATTTTACTTTTCGTAAGAGGATTACTCTTTTAAGTTTTGGCATGCTGATTTTTAAAGTGGTTGGTTATTTTTGAGCGAAGCAGAATGTATCACACCGCAGCAGTATGCTGGAATAGCATGCTGTACTACATTAATTCAGTCTGACAACTGTTTGTGGGTTTCATTCTGGGTCTGCACAGGTTCTATGCTTGTTTCGCTTTTCACCTGAAGGTGTTGTTTCTGCAGTTGTATCATGGAAACATTCCTTGATGTGGATTTACTTACAGTGGTGTAAAGACTGTTTTTGTTTAGGTGGATTGTTTATCAACCAAGTGTGCTGGACATTTTTAAGACCAAAGCAGCTCACTATCATGAGGATCTTATCACCATTCGAGCTCTAGAACTGGTCTGGTAGCTGGACATTGCAGTGGTTTTGGGTTTTGTTCTTGTCTGTTTGTTTGTTTTGGGTTTTGTTTTGTTTATGTTTGTTTGTTTGGTTGGTTTTTGTTTGTTTATTTGTTTCTTTTCTTTGTTATAGCTGGTCTAGCTGAAATCTTAATAGATTATTACAAGATAAGACTTACTCTTGCAGCAGTTGAGAAAATCTAAGTTACAGGCCGCTTTGCACAAGTCTTTCCTCGGCCTTCTCTTTCTTCTTCTATTTTTTAACTTGTATTTCTTGATTTTTTTTCCTGAAAAGGATAAGTAATGCAATTTTCTCTTGAAGGATAAGAGCTTATACCAGTTCAATAGTGAAACCTAATTTTCCATATTTATCTTATCATCCACTTATCTAAAAGTACCTACTTTTGTACCTATGCAACCCAAAAAGTTTATACCTCTTTGGAAGGGCATTTAAAATACCTTCTAGTTTGCATTCATTGATTAAGGAATATTGTGCTGTTTAATGCAGCAAAATAGAGAATTACCAGCGATATGTTCAATAAATCCAGTAATATTTATGAGGAACTTCTTGGCCCAGTTCTGAGTAGTCAGGAAAGCCTGGGCCCAAGACTTCAGTATTTTCCACTGGAGGAGAAATACTTCCAGGGTATTATATTCCTGATTTAATACTTTGCAGAGTATATACAGGTTTTAAACAGGCACATTAGATGGCAAGATCAAACTGCAAAGGATGATGTACTCTCTGGCCTTGAACAAGAGCCAGAGCAGAACACTGTGTGTTAAAAGATTTCTAGTGAGGACTATGAACATACACATTGCTTCTTCTGTTGTATAACTTTGATCTTTATTAACATGCCAAGAATGAGCCAGTGCCCTTGCAGTAGGGTTAGATAGTTTCATAAACAGCCTATACTTCTAATCCTCTTACAAACAGATCAAGTTGATTTACTTCTTATTATTAATCTTCCAGTTAAATCTAGTTGCCTATTCCCTGTGGTTAATTACATGCAAAAAGGTATACTTTTGATCTAATGCTATATTAGTTTTTCACAATTAATCAATTAAAAGTCAGAATTTTACATATTATATGGGTAATTTTAATACAGAGGAGCAATATTTTCTGTAACTTTCTAGAAATGCTGGAACTCACATAAGTAAAAACAGGTGTGTTCTTCAGAATACTCACACTGTCACGGGTTACATTTGCTACCTATTTTGGTCCTTTCCAGTAATATCCCATAATCTGGGTCACAAGTAATGGCAATTTTCCTAATTTTGTTAATAACACTAAATATTAACCTATGTAGTCTCCAGACACTGAAATTTGCAGAAATGTGTATGAAAGTTTTCAGTAACAGAATCCCTGGGAGACCTGTGTTAAGTGTATAGTCCAGCAGTTCATTTGTGTTCTAAGTTTAAAATAAAATTGCATGACATGAAAATCAGGGATAAATATTTTAGTCTTTCGAACTTTTGCTAATGCAAAAAAAAATTTGCATTTCCTGTATTAACGTTATAAGTGCAATATAAATTAGCTTGACTCTAGTAGCTGCAAAAATCATGTAATAACATGTTCCTCCTATGCTAATATTTAGAACCAGTTAAACATTTTCGTTGGAGTTTGGTATTGTAGATTGATTCTTTTTTTCCCTATTTTTTTTTATCTTGGAGAGAATAAAACACTTTTTGTGTTTAAAACATTGAAGTCAGTTAAAATATGCTTACTGATTTTTATCCAGAGTATAAAGATTGTGATCAGTTTCTGGGTTGCTGCCATCAATATACATTTAGGTTATGCAGGATTTTGTCTTAATATGATCAGTCTTTATTTATGTAAAGTAGAATTCTGACACCATTGATCTGTATTATTAAAATGCATAGAGCAGCTATCATATCCTGGGCTTCTGCTGAAATATGCTTTTAATTGAAGCAGAATTGTAGCAATATATTACCAATGTGAATCTAGTTAAGAGTACAGCGTTGACTGCAGTGCTTCATTGTTGCACAATGGGCTCTCTTTTGTGGGATTGAGTGTAAATGCTGTCATGTGTCTATGAGAGGTGCTCAGTGCAGGAAGTGATCATATAAAGACTTTATTCTGGAAGGTGTGCACTTCCAGTTGACATGACACACAGTGTTTGTCCATGAGAAAAAAGGCTAGAGCCGTATGACATTTGTGTTTTAGATAGATATTTTAGATAGACAGTTAATACTCTGAAAAGGGGGAGTTCATGCTCAAATCTAGCTTAATAGTGCCTCGGTATAGCAAATAATTCTGGAGAAGTCCTTTAACTTTGCTTTCTAGAAAGAGAAAAAAAAGGGGGAGGAGGAAAACAGTGGTTTAAAAAACAAGCTTCAGGTAAATAAAAACACTAGAAAGAAGCTGGAATTTTTACACCTTTCTCCATCTACAGTGCAAAGGCCAGGCACTGTGACTCCCTGTGGTACGTTTCATGGTGCTCCTTCTGCAGAGTGCCTCAAAAAAAAAGCCAAAATGTGATGAAATAGAATCCTTACATTCACCATTTTCATGTGCCATAAAGTGCTAAGCTGATTCAGTTCAGTTCTTACCCTTGAATGTCAGTGTTCATGTACTTAGTGCACAACTAAATTATTAACATTGATTTTGGGAGCATCAATTGAGACCTTAAATACGTGTGCTAATATTTACATGATAGGAACCTTAGTTTCAATGCTAATGAGTTTTGAGTCATCATGACTATGTAAAGCGTGTTGAAAAGCAAATGGGAAGCAAACATCTCGAAGTGAGTATATAAAAGAACTTCAGAAAAATGTGAAAACATGTTCGTGTCAACTGCTTTTCAAGAGACAAGAACAGACAGATCTCCAATACCATCGAAAGGTGGTACATCGGGAATGGACAGAAATGTGTGTGTTTTACACAGTGCAACACTGGAGCAGTGTTTCTCGCTGTCACAGGCTATTATTGTTGTGAGTCAGATTTAAAAAATCGTTCACCAGCTGTTTCCGTTGGCTTGGGAAATGATGTTACTCTTCTCCTGAAAATCTTGGTATGCACAAAAAGTGCAGGTATGTACAGGAATATTAGTCAGGAAGGAAGGGTATAGTAGGTAATTGGCGTATCTGTTAATAGACAGTCATTAGAAGTTAGCGGACTTTCTCTTTTGAACAAAACTTTTTTAATATTCTTTAATAAATATTGCTGAAACTGTCAGAAATATCTATTGTAGTCTAGATCTTGAATCAGGTGGAGAGTACTGATAAGAAATGCTCTAGTGTTTCCATTGTTCCTGGTCAGTTATCATCGTCTCTTCTTCCATGCAATAGGTTTAGTTGAAAGTTTTATAACTAGACAAGGTTGCATTTCATATATTGTTGTTTATTTGCAAAAAATAGCCTTCCACTCCCAAGTAAATCAGGGATTTCAATTTTTAGGGACATATTGGTGCATAAATACTGATAAATGAGCAAACAGAAATAAAAGTCAATTTTACACCATGTTTTTCAGGCACTTAAAAGAAATTGTGGATGCCAAAGTAGTGAACTGCTTCCCTACAGTGAATAAAATTTAGCAATGTAAGTCCAGTTGCTTTAACAAAGCATACATTCCAATACTGCAAGTAGTCTAAAATTATCATCTCCAGTGAGTACATTAATGAAACCTTGTTTTTCTTGTAATTTCAAACTGCAAAAACAAGTCTTTGGGGCATAATAAGATGATAGCATACGGTATCTGTTTTAGTAAATGATGTTCAGATAGGAAATACCGTCTGATGTTTATATTTTGAAATCTTTATTGTGAAGTTTTTCTTTATTTGGTGAACGTTATTGCCCATGGTGGCCACAGTCACAGGTGGAACAGGCCTGTCTTGATGGTTTAAAAAACAACCCAAAAAACCCACTAGGAAAAGAAAATATTTCGAAAAAATATTTCTTCTCATGTACTACTCAGTGACTCGATGTTGTCTGGCATAGGGTTATTCTGTTGACTGATTGCCACTGGATTTTATTTATGCTTTTTAATTAACAATTACAGTTTAAATATCTCATATAAATCTATGGTCTGGGGGGGTGGTTGTTGAACTTTATTATGTTATTTTAGTATGCAGAAATATCACAGTATTAGATTTCACTAGATCCCTCCTTTGTAGTGGTTCTCTTTACCTTTTAGAGGATCAAAAATGACTGATTCATTTTGGGTTGGTCTTTGTTCCAGTTTATGTAATTTGACTACAGAAACTCTTCTTTAAGAACAAGAACCTGCAAGCCTTTACTTTATTTTTTTAAAAAGCATATTGCAGCTAAGGACTGTTCCACTAATATAGTTTTATGGGTTATAATGAGGGTGCTTCAAATCATATTCACCTTTAATTTCTATAATATTATTGCAACAATGAATAAAGTGCTTAATTACCTTTCCAGTATGTCAGGGTCTTTTCTTTTTCTAAATATGCTGTAGGAAATAAGCACAAAGGATTTAAATTGATCTCTTTTTATACTCATCTGCTTATATAATTGATTCCCCAGTATTGAAACCTATTCTTTTCATCTGTATACCAAAGGTTTCTTTGCAAAGGTCCAGCCCCAGCAGGTTGATTACACACTTGTTACCTGTAATTCAATACAGCAGCGCCCTGTTTACAAAGTCCAGATTTCCTGGGCTGTCAGTTAGGGCAATCAGCACAAAGACCAAGAGCTTTTGGAACTAAATAAACAATGAGAAAAACATTCCGGGCTGCCAGTAACCTTCACAGGTAATTTAACAGCCTTTGACTACAAGGCATCAGTTGCTGTAGATGTCTGGCGAATATGAAATCTGACATTCTCCCTTGCCGTGTTCTGCCAATAGGTCCGTGTGTAATCTCTCACCGAGGTTCGCCGCCGCTCCGCTGCGCTCGGCCAAACCGCCTTTATTATGACGGACGCCCACACCTGCGTTCTGTCACCTACGTGCCGCGCGCTCTTCCGAAAGGATATAGGCAATTGTTTACATTTTCAGGGTTAAGCAAATTTAAAGTCACTCCCTTGTCCCCTCTGCCATTCCCCTCCTGGCCAGCATCCTGGCCAGTGCAATCTTTTTGATCTCTTCTCAGAAGTGTTTAAATATGAAGAAAGAAACTGCTTGATCAATTCTGCATAAACTGGACTCTGTTTTTATTGCAAACAGGGAACAGAGTTATCTCTATTTTCTCGATGACCTTTAAGTAAGGACAGATTACTTCATTGTCTATAGCTTTGTTTTTATGTATTTTTAATTTAACTTGTTTTATTTCTGATGTATTTGGTACCTTTCCTTTTGATTCGGATAATGATTAGAACAGCTATTTTAAAGACCTCTGACATATTAAAGCAGACAAAAAATATCCATGAGGAGAAGAAAACAGAGACACAGATTCCTCTGAGTCTGTATAAGAAAATTTTATGTCTTTTACTTCAGCAGTCAAATATCTTTGCAAGCAGATAAAATTAATGTTATCGATACAAGTTTAAAAGTGCATCTATTAAAAAAAAACAAACTCACAAAAACCAAGTATATTACTTGTAAGTTAGATGTTTATTGCCCATATAAACTACCCAGACTATCTGACAAATAGGTATTTTCTTGTGTGCTTACAACATACTTGGCTCATAGAATCATGTCTTCTTTTTTAATTATTCCTGATATATAAGTCTGTAGAGTAGGCATCTTGCAAGCTGTTATAAAGAATCTAATTTTTTCATAACTGTTGTAAAATATAAGAACTGAAATGCTTTGAAAAAATCGGGAAAATCTATTATTCGGTTATGCTTTAACCAGAATCTGTTCTATTTTTACACTTTCACTGACGAATTTCTGAGTGCCTTGTTGTGGTCAGTGTGATAGGAGGTAGCTGAAGGTGTTGTGCAACAGACACTCCCGGGTGCTTGATTCACTATCCGCCCTCCAGTTCTGTCCCAGGTAACATGCTTGTGCAGCTGTAGACAGATGTGCATCCATGACTGAACACCAAATGTATATATATGGTGTTAGTTTCGTTCTAATTATTTGCTGTGTCTAGCTTTTCAATGAACATACAGATTTAAATTATATACGGCTATGATTGGGATGGTTATGTGGTGGTATTTTTTTTTCTTTTTGATTTTATTGTTCTTTGCAAAAATAGAGGCAGACCAGAAGCAGCTTACTAAAAGCATAAGTAATTTAAGTGAGAAATTCCAAATTTGTTTGGGGATCCCTAAATATTTGTTGGTCTTTCTGTGGTCCTAGGGGAGCAGGGAAGAGGATAACAGCACCATGGTTTTCATTGTGCATTAATGGGGTCAGTAACAACGCTGTGAAGGCAATGATCTTACTAAGAACAAAGTATTGTAAAAATTTAACTCATTTACAATGTGTGGGCACAGCAACAATTAAGGATTCTAGTGTAGAAGGTGCTAATGTGATTGTAAGCGAAACAGGCAATTGAGCATAGCATGGTAACCTGTGGGAAGCAGCCATGTCCTGCGTGGGCTACTCGTGGAAACTTATGGAGCAGACAGTGACAACTCAGTATTTATGGTGTGTTTCACACTAGTGGATCCATTATATGGCCAGCATGGGTTGCATTTAACTGTTTCAGCTATGGCAAAGCAGGGAACTGGCACAGCAAAGTGTTTCTGAGGTGGTGTCTGCTTACTTGTAGCTCATTTAGACATTGAGTACTCACTGGTGCATGATGGTAATATATCTTTACCAGGTTAGGTTCATCTCAGATAATCAGTATAATACTTTTTCAATAGAGATCACCTGTAATTGTTCTTTAATTATTTATTTTACATTACAAAATAATTCATACTTGACAAGAACTAAGATAATTTTAAGACCCAGTCAAAAACGTGATCTGCAAGGGCAGCTATGTTTATGTTATGCTCTGAAATCAGCCTTACCTAAGTGAGAAATAAGATCTCTGTGTGCACAGCCATTTTACTTGCAGGCCCTGCGCTACCTTCTGTGTTTATAACACAGCTGAGCTAAGCTGAAGCACCCAAATGCACCTGTACCCAACAGGATTTTTGTCCCATGGCTTGTCACAGACTCTTTAGACATTTCTCAGAAGTATCCCCAGAATGATTGCTGCACGGTTGCTTCTTTTGCAAGGTAAGAGAACAAACCCTAAGGAAAATTGCAGAAAAGTATTGGAAGACTGGTGGCTTTTGAATTACAGTAGCACACTGCCCAGTGATTCCATTAGCAACTGATAAATCCTTCTGGTTTAAGTTTTAGCCCCTCTTGCCTTTCTGGTTTGAATGCTTGGTTTTTCTGTGTGTGGATGGGAGCTAGATTTAGAGACAAAGGCCAGACTGTTTCTTTAAGCTGAGAACCATCCTAGGTTGCTAGTATGTTGTTATTAGTGGGTTTGATGGTGCGAGCAGTAACATCAGCACACAGGTCAAAATCAAGTGGAGGTCTAATATTAGGACTCAGCTTCATTTTAAATAAGATTATGGACTAAATTTAAGTAGGAATGTGAAGAAATTGTGACTGAGATGATTTGAGTAGGTAGATGTGTACAACAAACTTTGCATGTGTTTCTGCTTCAGGACCTCTCCTTCCACTCAAGTTCTGAGTTGATGAAATTCTGGCAGGTTTCCTCACAGTTATTTTTCAGCTCCTGAACTCCATCCCACACATTTGAAATGCTTTCATTTTACTACTTTGATTTAACTAGTAATTTTTCCCTTTAAAAAATTTTTATTTTATTGTTTTTTATTTGTGTCATATTCTGCCACGGACCTCTCCCGGTGGGCAATACTTCATAAATTTCAGCAGCAACTATGTCCAATTTAAAAGAAAATAAAATGCTCATTTAATAATACAAAAAAAAAAAAGTTACTACTTGGTTTTAAAAAAAGACAATACCAAACCTGGATTTTACATCAGGAATTGCAGCAACTCCTGTATTTATCTATCTTTTGACTGAATGGAAAGCCCTAGCTATCTCACTTATCTCAGTAATGTCCATTAAGCACACCCAGATAAGATAATATTTACATATTGTTGCTTTCAAAACTAAATCTTTCTGTGGAAGTCTGTGATTTGTTGTGAGGATTACTTCCAGTTTTCATTGTAGACTACTTCTCCAGTACATCTCATTTGACTGATCATGCACAGTAATCTAACAGTCAAGAGTGATCAGGACAGGGAGAGAAAATGCTGCTGAATCTTCAGCTTCTGCTGCTGGTTTCCCATTCCCCAAACAGAGGGGAAGCATCTGAAGGCAAATCCCACATGTTCTGCATCTGCATATAAAATAAGTCAGGCTAAAACTGTTAGATTTTTCCTGAAAAAAAAAAAAATGGTTAGCTGTTGTTAGCTGGAGAATGATCTAGTTTTCGTCTTCTATTTTAATGAATTGCTTCATACCTCTTTACTTCAGGGCAGATTTAATACTACTGTTGATATTTTGATATCTCTGGAGTGTAATGTATTTATGTTACAGTATAATTGTATTTTACACTTCTTTGTTTAACTTTTGATTCTCAAATTCATCTACCCCTATCAGAGGGGAAAACAGACTGAAGATATTTTAACTGTGTTCTAATCATTCCTGACTCTTAATTTTTAAACAACATATTAAGCATGGGGTTTTGTCTCTCAACAATATATCAGTTGAATGGGATCAGGCCCCAGTTCAAAACAGAGTTCTCACAAATCATATTGATGTATTTTTTAAGTCCAGAAGAGTATTAGGACTGTCAAAGGAATTCTTCCTTACACCTCATTTTCTGTCAGCAGGTGTTTGTTCATTTGTTTGTTTGGTTTTAACTGAATTTGTGATCATGGATGCCTAAGCAGGTTTATTTAGGTTAGTAGCGAACACCAAAAAGATATTTCTATGCCAAATGAAATGGGGTTTTCATAATGCAAAGACACATTAATTGAAAAATTCCTGCTCTAAAGTGAAGGTATTAATAAGCATAAAGCAAAATGACTAACAGAGTAGAAGTGCTGCACAACTTCAGAGATGCGTAACACATGCTAAGGTACTTTTACCTGTAGTGTAAACCCCTTTACTGGGGTTGCACTGAAAATCACTATACTCACCTGAATTAAAGATGACGCTTTTAACAGGCAAGCAAGAATAGCCTAAAGAGAAGATGTGAGAGAAGGCAGCCTTCACACAAGGTAGACTGTTGTGTAAATTAATTCCAGGGGATCAAGAAGCAATATTTTATAAGATGTATTTGTAGGTTTCCTTTGCCATCCATAGGATCTCTCTCACACACAGTCTCTACATATTCCCTGTCAATTCCTTTCTTAATTATACCAATGACATTAAGAATTCTTGGGAGGCAAAAATATATTGATACAAGACCCATTGTATGTCTGACAGATTTTATGATGAAGGAATACAGTTGGAATTTTATCAGAATATCACAGAAGACCTATCACTGCAGCCAGCCTTACTTATGTTCTGGAAACTTTAGGGTCATTTTTTTGAGAGGGAAAGGAAGTTGTATGCTTTGGGGTTTTGTTTTGTTTTAGAAATTTCACAAATGGGAAAATCTCTTGGAACTCTCAACTCTTCTGAGTTTGTATTTTCTTGCACACTGGGCTGCTGCTTGCCCAGAGCATTCAGTTGTAGAACCACTGCTCTGCAGGTTTACTGTGTTCTAGTCTCATCATCTCTCACATTTAACTGTAAAATGCATGGTAATTAATATTTACATTGAGCCCCAGCATCAGAATCCAGGTGATTGTATGAGAATCTTCTATTAATTTTTCCTCCTTTTTTGTTGGTTTGGTTTGGTTTTGCTTGTTTGGGGTTTCTTGCTTTGTTTTAAATGGAAACATTCAGTCTTTGTTATAATGGAAATATATTTGATGTGACCTTGGGACTTATCAGCATGGGCACAAACTTCTGTAACTTCACGTCCCAGTTTCTCAGTGGTTACTGAGTGATTACTGAGTAGTGAGGTTTGAGCACGTTGCCCACAAAGAATGGCACTGAGCCCAAAGGAATAATCCTTGTTCTTTTCATGAAGGAAAGGCTTTGGCCCTTTGCTTTTCCCCATGATGATACTGTCCTGGGTGGAAGGAGTCGTGTTGGTTGGAGTTTGACATTATGATGGCTGGAGGCAGTAGCAAAGTCTGTGGTGGTAGAAGAAAAGAGGAAGAGAGGTTAGTTCCGGGGCCAAGAAAGTGCAGCAGTGCAAGGGAAGGGTTGAAGAGTGGGCATGTGTGACCCACAAAGCATTGCCTGGTTCCTCATGTGAGTGGGACAAATTTTTCCTGCTGTGTAGGAGGAAGGAATGTATTTCTATAGAGCTTGTTTTGTTGACTCTTTCTTTTTACTGTCTTTTATACATATAATCTTTGAATGGGTTTTGTTGGAGGGGACCTTAAAGACCATGTAGTTCCACCCCTCCCAGCCATGAACAGGGATGGACCAGGTTGCTCAAAGCTTCATCCAACCTGGCCTTGAACACTTGCAGGGATGGGGCATGTACAGCTTCTCTGGGCAACCTATTCCAGTGCTTCACCACCCACTGAATAAAGAATTTCTTCCAAGTAACTAGCCTAAATATCTCCTCATTTTAAATTTAAGCTGTTCCCTGTTGTCCTGTCCCTACCCGTCCATGTCTCAACTGTTGGTGCATGTGAGGCCTTCTAGGAGTAGGAAAAATTTAATTAGACTATTGGTGTCTTTTCTCCAGTATTCTTCATCACCTCATACCCATCTGCATGCTGAAGGCAAAGGAATCCCTTCTAAGCTGACATAAAGAAAGCCAGAAATCTGTGTTAATTCTCTGAATCTCCATCACCTCCATGTCTATGAAAGCACTGGTATAAGATGAAGGCATAACATTGGTTTACTTGAAAATGTGTTCCTGGAAAGTGTAGCATTTCTGCTCCGACTTGGTCTTACTGTTATTTGGATGCTAGCATGTATCCTGACCTTAATTGTTCTTCCAGAATAAATCATTCTGGCTTATATTCCCTCCTCTAAAGCAGGTTGCACAACATTTAGTGTTTTCTCCCTTTAAAAACAAACATAATCTGTCAATGGTATTATATATAAACAGATAGCTGTAAAATATATTGTCCTTATATATCATCGTAATGCAAATCCAAGCTGTATTTATTTGCTACAACCAGTGACTGCACTGATTGTGTCCTTATGAAAATAAATGTTTCTTTAAAAATATACAGATCAAATTAACACAGCAGTTAAGAAATGGAGCAGAGGCGGGGGGATTGTTTCCTGAACATTTTATCAAAGGAGTTTGTGAAAGGAAAAAATGTCAAAAGTCACGATGACTAATAGAAAATTAGGTTTGGATTGGTTTTCAAGGGGAAGATATATTTAACTAACTTTTTAGCTTTGAATGTATTTTAACTTGGAATTTAGTTAAATGCTCGGCGTGCATTCCTGGCTCTAGAATGTGAGCTTTAAAAAAATTCTCTGAAAGCAAAACATTGAAGTTATGTTTTTTAAAGTTTTTTTTTTTGATGTAGGTTTAGTATCACTGTCACAGCATCTGAGGTTTCTTTGGAAGAAACTACATAGGTAACACCTTCATAAAGGGTTTGCATCATAGAGACTTTTGTGATTGATTTGTACACACTACAGCAAAAATTGCAGCAATAAAACAGATCTTACCCAAATGACAAGTTGAAACAAATAATTTTATTTCTTTATTTATTTAAATGAATTTAGAACTCATGAAAAGAGCCAGACTGACAGCCACAGAGACGTAATTCCTCTGTTCCACAGACTAAGTACAGAAGAAAGTAGTGCAGTATCCTCATGTCTTAACCTTGATCTGTAGCTACCACCTTTAGACACGAGTAGTTCAATTTACATCCCCATTCTCTCCTTAAACTAAAAACGCCGAGAGTGGCAAATGTGATATTGTAGAGGAGACTGGTCCCACAGAACTGACGACTGATATTACAGGGGCAATTTGCACTCTTGAGTTACCGCTGACCTGGCCAAGGTTCAAAGCAGAGGGATGTATTTGTGAAGGTGAAGCATTCCTATGCTGAAATCCCAAAGTGGTTTGTCATCTGGACATGGTATTCCTCTTTGCTCGCTGATTAAATCTAGCTGGTGTTAAGAGATTTTGCTCTCTGTCCACATATATTTGCGTTTCAGTTGGAATTTGAGCAGCTGTTCAGAGGATCAATCATTTGTTTTTTTGTTTTTTTTTTTTTTAATTCAAAGAAATCAAAATGATTGTCCCTCAAGACCAGGTTTGAAGACTCTTCCCACAAATGGTCTCTTGAACTTTGCCTCATCCTCCCCATAACTTTCTCTACCAATGAGTCTGATCAAGGAGTAAGTTATACTGCCCTTGGTGGAAGAGATTAAACAAATCATATAGACTTGTGTACATCAGACTTTGGCAGTAGCATGTCTGCTTTCTCTTGAAGCTTACCTTGTCCCTCTGCCACAGCAGCTATGGAAATCAGTCAGAGGCAGCCGTTTATGCTTTTACACTGTGATTTCAACTAGTGTGCATTTGAATTAGTCAACCTTAGTTATTTCTTTGCAAAGGTCAAATAAAATTATTGTCCTGTTACCAAAATACCCCTGTATCGAGTAGGGACTATTAAGCATACCAAGAGTAGTTATTTAATATTATTTAATTGCTAAATTGAATTAAGATCACAGAATCAGCTAGGTTGGAAAAGACCTTTGAGATTATCAAGTCCAACCTGTGACCAAACACCACCCTGCCAACCAGACCATGGCACCAAATGCCACATCCAGTCTTTTCTTATAACCTCCCTGGGCAGCCCATTCCAATGTCTAATCACCCTTTCTGTGAAGAAATTCTTCATAATATCCAACCTAAACCTCCCCTGACACAGCTTGAGGCCATTTCCTCTTATACTGTCGCTGGTTGATTGGGAGGAGAGGCCGACCCTCACCTGGCCACAGCCTCCTTTCAGGCAGTTGTAGAGAGCAGTAAGATCACTCCTGAGGCTCCTTTTCTCCAGGCTAAATACCCGCAGCTCCCTCAGACGCTCCTCCTCAGACTTGTGCTCCAGACCCTTCATCAGCTCCATTGCCCTTCTCTGGACCTGCTCCAGCACCTCAATGTCCTTCCTGAATTGAGGGGTCAAGAACAGGACACAGCACTCAAGGTGTGACACCAGCAGTGCCGAGTACAGGGGACAATCACTGTCCTGGTCCTGCTGGCCACGCTATTCCTTATACAGGCCAGGATGCCATTGGCCTTCTTGGCCATGTGGGCACGCATTGGATCATGTTCAGCCGCTGTCAAACTGTACCCTTAGGTCCCTTTCTGCCTGGCCACTGCCCAGGCACTCTGTCCCCAGCCTGTAGTGCTGCAGGGGGTTGTTGTGGCCAAGCCACAGGTGTTCTTAAGATGTTCTTAGAGTCAATAATGCGGAGATGTGCCCCTTTGCCATAAGGGTCTGTTCCAAGTCAGAATGTCAATCTTAGATGAGAAATAACATATGAAACATTTTCTATAGTTTCCAGGTTTTATTCTGCTTTTATGTTTTAAAGCTGTACTGTTAGACATAGTTCAATTATGCTATCCCCATAAAACAAGATGATTGTTTGAGCTACTACTAGTTGTTTTCTTATGTGAACTTTAAACTGAGAATAAGAGAACTGTTATTTTGGGAGGTTTTGTACTTGCATGTGGGCAAAAGAACTTACGTACTGAATTATTAATAGATTGATTAGAATGGTAAAAATTCTCACTGGTTGAGAGAAATGTCATTTGAGTTCACTTTAGCACATGATGCTTTTTTTGTTGTTGCTGTGGTCAAGTTAGTGGCTGCTGATGCAGCTTGACCTGTAGAACTGGTGTAACACTACTATGCAGAAAAATATACGTATATTTTTGTTATCAAAAGTAAGCAGTCTTATTGTAATACTAGTGATGTATTCCTTTGTTGTATTGCTGAGATGACACAGCTCTTACACATACGCTTGTTACTTGTCTAATACCGTCATGTTTTAGGTGAGATCTCAGCTCAATATTAAGAAGTGACATATTTTACTTAGCACATATATATTAATTAACAAATGGCTTTTTGCTGGAGTTTAACTTTTAATTGTAGAGCTTTTTTTGTGGGCAAATTACCTATGCTTTATGAATTGTACACTGCTGTAACTTTCCTTAAGAGGGTAATATATATCATTAAGTGAGTGAAATAAGATGGGTTGGCATTAAATTCAGATCAGAGCTTTCCAACAGTAGCAGCCCAGCTTCAGGAGATGTGTAATCTTGAAATTTTTAGCTTCTAAGAGCACTATTGTGAACACTTTGTAAAAAAAAAAAAAGTTAATTCTTCCAGATAAGTAAAAAAATCTAATAATTTTGGTAAATGATCATGTGGTGATTATTAAACTAATATGTAATTAGCATTTTCTAATGACAATCATAATCTTGACAAATGCTTTCATTCTTTTTTTTCTGATCATTAAAGACTTTAAAAGCACTGATTTTTGTTAACTAAGGCCCTTGGCTGTTCATCAGTGGTGCAATTCAACCTAATACTCCAGTGGCCAGTAATCAGAGAGTTGACTATTAAGTGAAGGAAATTTTATCATTGTCTTTATGAACATCACCTTTATTTCTTGTCTAACACAGCAGGTAGACAGAACTGTAAGAACATCTAACTGATACGTATTCATCACTTTTTTTTAAATGGTGAATTACACCAAATTTTTTATCAATTATATGATTAAAATTCAACCTATACTTTGACAGTAGTATGATCTTTGAGGTTTTTCAAGTACAAGTTTTGTGTGTGTTTTTTTTTTAAAGTTGAACCAGAAGTAGATTTCAATCTTCTCGATATGTGTATTTGTTATTACTTCTAAAAGGTTTGATTTTCTTTGCAAGGATGTTGTAGGTTTTTTCTGTGCTAAAGCATGTACTTTATTCTGTTCAGAAGCAACATACTTGCTCTTACGAATTCCTGTGGATAGCCATTACCTATGATACATTATCCAAGAGCTTGATTCTACAAATTGGTAGTTAACTTACATCAGAGATACAGAACATGGCTTAGCAAATGTTCTCCTGTGTGGAGGAAACACATCCTATAATCAGTGCTGATGTTGATATCCTCTCATTTCGCTTTAAAATTCCTTGTATTTTTGACCTGTGCCATCACAGAGATACTCCTCTCATCCTTAGCTCTCTGCAGCAGCTCTGCAGCTGCTCAGGTCTCTGTCCTCACTTTGCTGAAACACACCCAGAATTCGTGGTCCCTCTGCAGCCTAACTCCTTTTTCAGGGTTTTTTGTCCCGCAGTCTTGTTTTCAGTTCTTTTCCCTGAAGTTGGAATGGAGTTATTTTATATTTACAGAATGTGAAAGATAAAACAAGCATGCAAAAAGTATAGCAGTGTAGTACATAGTACCAAAATATTTCTGTGTTTGTTTACTTTAGATGTTTGAGTTTATGCAGAGACAAACTGACTTCAAAAATATAGGACAGATGATCAGAACTGTGGATAAGGACAGCATGTTCCTCTGCTTTATTTAGCACTGAGCATATTAATGGGTGCTCAATAAATGGTAATGGTTTTGGAGACGTGATGATTGATGTTTCCTGGATCAAAACATAGAGATTTTGTTTAAGAACAGCCCAGCTGGCAGAGTGATCCTCTTTTGAAACTGTTTGTGATCAAAATATGTCAGAGCTGTATCTATAAAATACAGTAGGCAAGACTTTTTGTCAGTGGATTGGTTAATTTATTTTAACAGTAAACTATCAACTGTATCTTTGATTATTCATCCCTCCTGTCACACCATATTCCTATCAGTGAGTTAGAGTGCTGCTCTTTTTCTGCTTTCCAGATTTTGTTTCTTACGTTGTGAACATACTGCTCTCAAAGAAGGGCTATATATTTTTGGAGTAAGAACACATACAAGGTACCAAAAAGAGAGAATTATGTATTTATTTGTGTACAAAATTACACCACATACATACTTTGGACAGCCAGTATTGAGGAACAGAAAACTGTCACCTGTCTTCTAAGGAAGCCATCGGTGTAACTCATGTGATGCCATCCTCCCTGGTCAGAGCACACCTCGGTGTGACCAGTTCAACCAGAAACTCCAAGATCAGAGAATGAACACATCTCTTATTTTGTCACCTCAGTTGGTTGTTCTTCTTAAAGAAGCAGTGGTTTTGGCTTTGAGTTGAGATGGCTTCCACGTTAATGGCTTCTAAGATACTTAGTACAGGCACTGAGCAAAGCCAGTTAAAGCCATCCTTGATATTTCCATGGTTGAAGTAATAACTGGGAATTCAGAAAGAAAGCAGGTAAATTTAACTTTCTTTTCTCTCACCCTTTTTCTGCAGGCCACCTCTTTCTCTTCCACTTCTCTCTCCACCCAGCTCTTCTGTCGCCCTTAAGGAAAATAAATCAGTTATAGTATCCTTTCTGACCTTTCAGTTCATCATGTATGTTTTTCTTTGGGTTTTTAATGGTCTTTGCATACTCTCAAGAGGAAAATAAAATTTTTTAAGGAAAAGCTCACAAAGTTGATTACCCTTTAAAAAAATGGGAATTAATTTCAAATGTTGGGAGCATAGTTGCCAGATAAATTGCATGAAATGTTTTTACTTCTTTCATTTGGAAACTTCGTATTTCTAAATTTGAATTAAAATTATTATTTTAAGTAAAGCATGAAAAAATCTGTTGTTAAGGAGTCTTTAAAAATCTGAATCTCTCCATGGGATAGATATGTAAATATCCAGAGTACACAATTCTTATTGTATTGATGTGTAGCAACAAGAACCTCATGAACTAGGGTTATTGACAAAATAGACTGCAACAGCTCGGAAGAGTGGCTCATTGTGTCTGAATGCATTTAGGCAGCTTTAATTCCTGAATTAATTATACAATATACTATAAAGCTACAAAGAAAAAGCCATTAAAGTCATCTGTGTCAAAGGAAATTTGTATATTGAGGAGTAGATTGTGGCATATAGCCACAGCTGCGAGTCTGGGTTGTATGGGGAGATTGTCTGCCCAAAACAGAGTTCTCCTCTAACCCTCTGGTTACAGTGAAGGCAACAAGAGTGTTGGTATTGCCAGCTTACATGTTGCTGCACAGCTGGTCCGGGTGGTAATTTCTGATCTCTGTTACTTGCATTTAATGTTAATGAATTTCTCTTTTCCCTCAAAAATGAGAACAAGAAACTATTCTTCCTTAAGTTTTTAGTCTAGAAACTTGGAACATTAGGCCCTCAAATATCTGAGCTAACACGATTTGTGAAAAGATTGCAATGATTGGTAGCACTGTAGTGTTGAAGACACATTTAAGAATTACTCTTCCTGATTGTGACAACCATTGCCCCTTTCTCCGCCTGTTTCTAACAGTAGTTGTGAAGGTAGAGCCGAGGCTGTGCTTACTCCCTGCTTACTATCATCTGCTTTTTGCTTTTTTAGCAGTTCAACTGAGGCGCTGATCTTTTAATGACTACTCAGTGAGAGAGAACTTGTTTATCCTCTTGAAATGCCTGTGCACCTCAAAAAGAAATTTGGTTCCTAATGGCAGCTATACTGCTGAAATGCCATATTGTGTTGCTTTTTCTGAGATGTGGGCATTTGGAAAAAAATGTAATTTCTCACAGAGATGTGATCTTTGAGGGCAGAGTCTCATGACAACAACATACAAAACAAGTGGCTGAAGCAAGGGCCTGAATACATTTACTGCAAAGAAATAGTGAAAAAATCCTCTCCCCAGTAGCAATAAAGCACCTTTTGATCTGTATTTCTGAAGCTGTGCTGTTCATTGTTGCTTTCTTTTGTTCTGCTTCTGCCTCCTGTTTCCCCGACAAGCCTGTTTGCTTTAGCCTGCCTGTTTGGTGCTTTGCAGAGCATCTCTGTATAAGGGGATTTCATAGCGTGTAGGTTTATGTGCCTTGTAAAAATTCCTCACAAATACTGTTCCATCATTACTTAGTAGGAGTACAGCACTTCTGCTGCATGGTGCTCTTGACTGAAGGCATAAGTGGTGTATAGGCCCCTGGATAGTTCCTTTGTGCTGAAGCAAATTTGACTAAAGATTTTTACTTAAAACAAGGATAATCATGTTTGCATGTGGCACAGTTTCTTTGGCAGCCTCAGCACCTCAGCCATTTTTATGCTCCGTCTTTTTTTTATTGTTATTATAGCAGTTGTCCAAACATACAATCACGTGGTACAATCTGTCTGGAAATTCTAATTCTGATGAGAGCAGAGGTGGGAAGAAGGAGGTGGCAAATTGAAGGTTTCAGTATTTTAAATTCAGCTTTTGCTTCAGTCTTCTAAGTGTTCCAGAATCCTCCACTGTGATCACGTTACTGGGACGTATGAGTGGTCTCAGAGATACAAAACTCGAAACCAGTATTAAGTCAATTTGATATTTGTCTGTTGTGGGTTTCATTGTAAATCACTCCAAAGCTGAGCATGCCATTTTAACCCACAATGTGTTCAAATTAGCTCGGAGACCTTTAACTGCAGTGGCACTAGCAGGTCTCACTTAAATATTGTAAAATATTATTATTTGACTGGTGTTCCTTTAAACTAGGCTATTTCACGTATGTGCTGAATGTTGTACCAAATACAGCTTTTGCGGAGTTTCAAGCTTGTGGCCAGGGACACAGAATGGAAAACACTGACTGATAAATAACATACAAATTAGCTATCCGGAAGTTTAACTCAAGGAACAGATTAATAAAGCTGTCAAAACTGCCTATCCTCCTAAATATATATTATAATCTTACCATGTTACTGTAACCCAGTAAAGACTTGGTGATATCAGCATAAATGATTTTATCTAGTATTTTTCTTTTCAAGATAAATCCAAAGGTGTTAAGATCACATTGGTTTTATGGTCATATTTGATATATGATAATATCATCTATGTCTGCAGAATTTATGATATTAATATGAGGAGAATGGTGAGATTATTATTATGGGTCACACAGAATTACAGATCCCAATAATAGTACACCTAAAAAAAGAAAAACTGTCAGCTGTAGTGTAGTGTCAGTGCCCATCTTTTCAAGCTGTTGTAGCTCACATTACAAAGAGGGCCATTTTAGCTAGAAGCATAACAATCTCATTGTATTAATCATTTTCTGTGTTTAAGCAATATGAGGATGTCTGCTTTCAGTGACAGAAATAAAATCCTTGAAGGGAACAGTCTGTGAAATAAACTCTGAAGGGACAGTGAGACTGCCTCTCTTTACTCCCCATGGCCTAATTAAACAGTGGAAAAGCCACCATAAAAGAAAGTAAATTTAAAAAGACAGATTAGCAACAGGAAGGGTGTGGCAGCAACTGATATCTGTGTGGTGCTCAATTTGCAAGTATCATGAAGAGGGGTTGTGCTAAGAAGCAAAGTAGGGAGTTGCTGATCATGGTTTTTTAAAAAATATTTTCACTTTTGGCAATGGCAGGATTCTCTAGTCTGGTCTAGTATTTTCCTTTTGCAATTCTCTGCAGCAATGTAACACCAAGAGAGAAAGCCACACATCCCCAGGTGTGCTATTCTGCTGGTAACATTTCATTAATAGAAAATACAATGAATAAACAATTTCTAATCGAGATTTTAAAGATGCTTACACATGCCTATACCATTTTCCCATACATAAGTATTAGCATTGGACCTGGGCCTTTGCTGGTTTTTTTTTTTTTCTTAAATTGCTGGGGTTTGTATTGAGATGGCCTGTATTGCCAGAAACAATTCAGCCATTGGTTATCTTTTGGAAAATGAGAGAGGTTCAGCTGCTGTGATCTGTTGAACTCATAAATGATTGACTTTACTTGGGTATTAACATGTGTTTTTTCCTGGCTAATACAGTACAATACAGCCAGAAGAGCATGAACTCTCCAAGAACTACTATTACTTTGAAGGTAGAAAACTACTGTAGGAGAATTGCTAAGACTGTTCTGTCTGGTGCAGTGTAATGTTCTCCATCTTCACACCTTTGCTGTTTGGTATAATTTGTGTTTGTGCATGGTTTATGTTTACACTAACCTACTGTTAATGTTGACACTGCTGGTGAAACAGCGTCAGTGGGAATCAGTGCCCAAGGTGCTCCTCTCTTTCAGTTAGAGTTCTTCCTTTTCCATTAGGAGTCCTCCTCTTGCAGAGCATAACAGCTCGCTCATTTGGTAAGCTTTTGCTCCGCTCTTGTTTTATCTCAAAAATTGTAGGATCTGTTCTCCACACAAGAGTATTTTATATCCAACAGAGTGTACATTAGTCCAGGTCCGAGCAGTGGGCCTTAGCTTACTCTCTAAGCCAAGAGGAATACTACAGAGGTTTTTTTTTTTCCCTCTTGAGAGCAATAATGTGTACAAATCTTTTACCCAGGTTAACTTCAATGCTCTTTTGGCACCTAGAGGCATCTCTTTGGGAGAGGACCGTGAGGATGCGCCATAGCTGTATGAGGCACCACAAAACTTATGACTTATTAGTCATTAAGGAAAGTTTCTGAACAAAATTAACAAAGAAGCACACCAAAAAATTCTCAAGCTCCAGAAAATAACTCAGTCACTAAGCTCAGATGCTGGGTTCTCAAGATGGGAGTCAGCTGTCAGCCCCCTCAGAACCTCCAGCCTCCTCTCTCAGTCACCCGAACACTTCTCAAGGACCCCCTAGTTGGCCAGTAGAAATATCCGTAAGAGCAGGCTGATGAATAGCTTTTCCGGCTCAATTTCTGCATTCTTGCTTCTAGAAAAGTGGTAAAAATGTTTCCAAGTAATTGCTGTACCTACAGGTGCTCCCTTTACAGAGTAAAGACCCCAGAGCCAGTAGCCATTGAGCCAACGCTCATGAGGTGGGACAACAGGCAAGAGGTCTCTTTGTTCCCTCACTCTGCCCCAGTATTCTTGGAAGGCAATGTTCTAAGTTGCTTTATACTCTCCAGTTTGTATGAAGCATGGAGAGTGCTTCATCCTATGTTATTCAAATATCGGATCACAAACAATAGAGAAAATTGGGAAAAACTTCATCCGGATGCTTCTTTGTAGGCCAGACAAATTACCCAAGCTCACAGAGGAAACAGGACACATTGTTTGAGTGAAAAAAATTCCCTTTATGTGCCTTTTGTCATTAGAATTTATGTCTCAGAGACAAGTCTTCCCAGAGACTTGCCTACAACATTTAGCCTTGCACTACCTTGAGTAGCATTTGTCTTTCAGACAAACTCCAGCCGGTCAGGATTGAAAGCCACGGCACAGAATGGACTTCACAGTTTTAATTCTTAAGACAGTGAATGTTGCAACAAAAATACTGGGTGGCTAGAATTATTTTATGTTGTTTCTTTTAAACAGGAAAAGAATATTAGATATTTCATCAGCACGTTAGACCCCATAATACATTCGCTATGTTTCTGAAAGCTACCATCACCTTTCACTGTTATTGTATGCTGATTTTTCTGTTATTGAATAAATGCTATTGGACAGAATTTTAATGATTCTATGTGCAGGTGAATACTAGGATTTGGGGAATGAGTAAAGGCTTCTTGGTGATAATAAATATAGAAAAATATATGAATGAAAAATCAGTTGCTTCTTTACGGGCAGTGGTATATATGGCTGTATGCTCGTTGCATTAATATCTATCACATGTGAGTTTATGTTAGAGAACATGATACTTGAGATTTTATGCATGTGCGTTTCTTAGTATTATGGTTGTGCTTTTCATGCATCCCAAAAGACAGGCGTATTTTGCATGTATTATGCTTTTCTGTGCTTTGTTATTGCCAGAAGCTTGAAATCAATACCACTTTTTCTTTCTGATAATTAAAAGGATGGTTTATCTTTATATGGATCTTTAATTTTAATAAGCTAATAATTCTGATTTTAGCTACTATTATCTTAATAGTTAAGCCTTCTTAAATGTTTTTATCGTAATTCCTTTGGATAGTGTTGCCATTTTTTCAGCCTGCATGAATCCTTGCTCTATAGTGACGTCTGCTGGAAATGGCAAACTGGAATGTTCAAGGGCATATTTAAACTTTTCAGTTCAGGGTTGCCTTTATCCTTTTACATGCATGAAGTATGGACTGTGTAGAAGAGCAGCATCACATTTTCCCATTCCCTAACAGGTGTTGTGTCTGCACTGGACTTGGTAGAATTTGGGCTTTGTCTTGTAGCAAGCATGTAGTTTTTGCCTTGCAGCACATTCCAGCAGTGTAATTTTTGACACTTGTTCTATTCTTGTCATAAAAGTTGATAGTTAGAAGTCATCAGGTTCTGAGAAATAAGTATTTATGCTTTGTATCAAATCCATACTGAGGTGCTCAGATTCAGTTATGACTTCTTACTGACAGTCCTGACACCAATATTTAAGTAATTATAGAGGAGTCAATGAAAGAAATTTATGCTTTTAATCTGACATTCAGAATTAGGTAATATTTACTTTATATCTTAAAAAAGGTATAACATTCAAAATAGACACCAAACATTTTGCATTAGAGCTAAAAAAGGAAAGTAATGAGCCCATTTTTAAATGAATTCAAAAAGCAATCTGATTTTAGTTCTCGCAATGCAGAGCAAATAAAATAAAAACTATCGTACTTTATTTACTAACCGATGAATTGAATTGTCCGCCTTTTATTACAGATATAAAGCAAAGACTATGAAGAGGCAATCATTTTTGCAGCTATCAGACTTTCAGTAACATATCTCTTGTGGTTTAAATAACAGATAGTTTAAGCGTTTTTCCATTACCTTCGTGTAAATGAAAAATGCATAAAATATTTTAACAAGGCAAAGTAATCCAAGGAGATTGTTATTTTGTGTTACAAATTAGGTTATTTCTGTCATAAAATTAAAGGAAAAAAAATCAACGCAAGGACATTTCAGCTTAATATCATTTACCAGAAGGAACATGTAACAGATTTAATGAGCTAGCAGGTCACCTGAATCCAGCTGTTTCCGACCAGCTTTATGAAACGGAGAATGCAGCTAACGGTAGGAGGTAAGCATTATTACAAGCTCTCAAGGAGTTACAAAATCGATTTCTGCTTGAATGAATTAATTTAGATTATCAATTTATAACCAGCTACACGAATCCCATCAACTCAACAATTCAGTGAATGATCAGGCTCAGCCCTTGCAAGAGCTTAACAATTAGAGAGCTCTATAGTTATCTCCTGTCCTACGGTGTTGCTAACAAAGTTCCTTAGTTTGACAGAAAGAGAAGGAAAATTTTTGCTTAAGGACATTGCAGGAGCGAAACACATCTTTGGTGAGGGAAAAGAGCAGCTACCATACAGCAACTGTCTGCCTTTCCTTCCTAGAAATTCTTCCAAAGATGACTGAAACGGAATGGTTCTTTCTACTAGCAAAAAACATGACCAGTGCAGGGAAGAGGCCAAACCATCTAATTTCAATCATATACTTCTAAAGAAGAAAATAAAGGATAGGATGTGAAAACTAATGCTTCTAGCTATCACGCACTTTAAAAGTTTATACCTGCAGTGCTATTAAAAATGTCTTGCCTTTTTTTCTGGAATGCAGCAAGGTAGTTCCTCTTCCTCCCTGTTCCAGTGCAGTCATTAAAATCTGTGAAAAGAGAATGTAAATTGCTGCTAGTCAGAATGTTACTGTTTTATTTTGCACAAGTGTTACATCGCCACTCAGAATGCAAGTCATTGATGATTCACACTGTTCATCTTTTAATCTTTGACTTGTCTCCTTCTTGTAATATTGCAAAATGGTTATGAGTAAAAGGACATTTGCTGTGCATCAGTTACTGCTGTCTCCTGAAGTATAAAATACAGTGGTTTCTCTTCCTTGCCTGTTCAGTCAGTTTTGGCACCATCTTCCCTGTCTCGGAAGATAAGAGTGGAACAGTAAGTACAGCACTTTATTAGCAGCATATGATTTATCACAGGGATATTAAACTTAAATAAGTAATTGTGTTTATAAATATCCTTTAACACGAGCTGGGATTCTGGGTTTAGTAATACACATCAGTGATGAAGTATAAAAAAGTGATCAGCTGTTAGGTCATAAAGCCTTATTGTTGCCTGAAAATAATCTCAAATTATTACATTTTAAGGCTGAGGAAAATCAATAGGATTATATTGTTCTTCTTCTAAAAGGTACATTTGCAGCGCAATGTTCAAAGAGTAATAGGCATGATGGCTTCTGTTAGGGACAAAATGAGTTGCACCTACGTCACGTGGAAAGTATGCCACTAAAAAGACGTCAGATTCCTGACAGTTTTAAACCACTAACAAAAATTGTTAAATAGCTCTGTTGCCCTTATGCTGTAAGAAAGTGGAGGGTTTTTAAGTACTGGAAATGCATCTTCTGGACAAACTTGGATATGTTCACATGGGCTACCAGTGCTTTTATTTTTTTCCTTGGCTTGGCTGTAAACAGCCTTCTCTAAATTCTCTCTGGGCACACAAAAATTGAAGACAACAATGCAAACCTATTCTAGTGGAACAATTAAAAATTATGAGAAATCCTTTTTTTGTAGTCTTTTCTGTAAGGTTAGCTCTAATTTGACAATCAAATTATTGCCTTGTTCCTCATTATTTATTATTATTTTAGCAAGGTTTTATGCTAGCACTTATAAAAGTTGGTGATTGTGAGACGGTAGAATTTAATAGTCTCTGATTTCCTGGGACAGGCATTGTACAGTCCTGTAGGAAGCTTTAGTCCACCCTATAGACCTCATCCTGAAAACTCTTCCAGGCTACACATAGGTCCTCAAGATCCATAAACTGTCCCTGCAGTTGGTTAACTGGGTGTGTGGGAGCTGTCAGCCCATCAAACAGTAAAGGAACTCATCTGAGGATGCTCTTCTTTCCATCTGTACCAATAACAGCAGGTACCATACCTTCTGGAAAATAAGATTTAAAGTATATATGGCACTGATGAGGGTGAACCTGTAGGTTTTTACATGTATGCATAGTGCCTTACTCATTTTCCCAACCATCTGCTCTAAAACCAAATTCAGTGGATGGGACAATGCTGCCATTGGATGGACATTTGGGATATTTGCTATTGAAGACACTGGGGCTTTACAAAAGCAACTCTTGGTGTCAGCACTTTTTGCTGTCCTGCGTGCAATACTGGAAGCGATGTAATCCTGGCAGCACTGTACTTCTGTCTTTGCAGTGTGAATTTTCCACAGATTTCTATGCTTCTGCCACCACACTCTATCCAATACCCAAGACAGCTCCTTCAAAGTTAATTCCAGTGTCAGTGTGATCTCCTCTACTGTGATGGTTGAGTCTGAGGGGATAGCTAAATAAATCTCCCACTGCGAGCTTTCATTGAAGAAATTCGTTCTCTCAGATTTGGATAGTTTATCCCTGGAGCATGCTATTATTCATGGATGGGCAGCTAAAAATTAACAGGACTCAGAGGCTCAGTGACTTCCCAAATGTCAGTCTTTCACATCCAGCAGCTCTTGGGTTGACATGAACCTGTAACTTTTCCTTTGTGGTGAGAACGTCCTGCCATGTGCCTTGTGAATCTCCCTTTCTTCTTTATGCCCATAATCATCTAGTAGATGACCTGTGGAGCAAATCCATCACGAGGTGGGATCTGTTGCACAGCCTAGAAATGAGGCCTTTTCTTGTCTATGCGTTTGGTCAAGTAGTTGTAGATATCTGTTCAAGCGCAGTGAGCTAAGGTTTTAGGTATGCTGTAATAATGTCACGTACTGCAATGTGGAGAGTTGTAACTAGAGAAAAATTTAAGTCTCTTTCAACTGTTGCGAGGAAGGCCCAGTTAGTGTTTCTCTCCGTGATATGCAAGTGGTTCCCATGGTGAGGCACGCCTCGGTGACAAGGCAGGAGCGTGTTACAGGTGAGCAGCCTGGATCCCAAAAGCCCTGTGAGACACACGCTGGCTCTGGGGACCACTGTGGGGATTTCCACATCATGATCCTGGGAAGAGGAGTGCTGCACCGAGGTACCTGAGCCGCTGCAGGCAGAGGTGGCTCGCGGTAGGCAGGTGAATTAGCAGAGACATTCCTGCGGAGCTGGTGACAGCAGGAGAGGGAAAAGGGGTACTCCAGCATGGTGAGGAAAGGGCTGGTACCAAAAAGGTTCAAAATATTAATGTCAAGTTCAGCCACATCTCAGACAGGATGCACTGTGATTGTGTAGTGTTTGTGAAACAACCAGCAGAAAAACTAATATTGCTGAAATTAATTATTATGGCTAAGCAAGGTTAAGGGCTATGGCCTTCAGAAAGCTAAATCCTTTTTGCACAGTGCTTGGGCCCATTAGCAAAAATGCTGGTATTTTCTCTAAGACTTCTTATGTTCTTTTGCACACAAAACAGGTTGTACTAAATAAACTCTGTTTCAGGAGTTTTACTTCCTTATTATCAAAGTTCATGAGATTTTCTACTAACTTTCTGGTCAGAAAGGATATTAATAGCCTTGTTGTGTGAGGATTTTCCTTGGCATAGTTCCAGAAAGGTGCAAACATATTCATCAGAAGTGATTATTTGTTTAATTATGCCGGAAAATGCTGGTAAGCTTTTGGATTTTCTAATTTAGTCCAGTGCAATTTTTTTCATTATTTTCATAACTCTAGATATAATCAACTGCAATATTTCAAACATATGCTTCTATTTTATTTTATGTTGGCAAAGCCTTTGATTGCAGCCCCCAGTGCTTACCTTAACTACACCTCATAGAGGCTGTAAATACACCTCTCCTCAGCTGCATTGCAGCTAGAGACGGCGTCTGGCAGCAGCCTAGGATGGGCAAATGACCTCAAAATCCTGAGGGCCTATAGCAGCGGTGTTCCACATTATTGATAGTAGCAGAGATATTGACAGTCTGTGCTTGGAAGGAAAATAGGAGTTTGATATGACATATTGTGTGTCTCAGCAAGACTCATAAATAATTTTGACAAGTTTTTGTATGCATGGGAAAGTCCTTGATTCAGCCTCCCATAAAAATAAACTTCTATTATGGAATGTATTTGTCAAGTGGCTGTGTGATGGATGGAGCTGCGTTTACCCCTTGGCAGTTCGATGAGTTTTAGATGCACAGCTTACCAGAGAGGATTTACGGGCAGTACAGAAATAATTATTCAGTATGAAATACATAATTCCTGTACCTGGATTTTCATTTTTTATTATATTTTGTTTCTGTTGCATTTCTGGTCTTTAAGACAAAAGGCCTTACCATTTTACTTTAAGCTGTTGAATGTCTGTAGATTTTGTTTGGAGAAACTAATTCCTTTCCCAAACTTGGCTTGTATTTTGTTAATTGAATGGAAGCTTTTAACAAATTAGACAAAACTAGACAAGTTTACATCTGAAAATTCTTATTTTTACTAATAAAAAACTGTCTTGAAAGGATTTCTTAAGCTTCTGGTAGGGAAAAAATTAACAAATCATATTAAATTTAAATTATTATTATAGGTATTGCTCATATTGCTCTTACTGTCTTTTTCTCTTTCTTCCTTTTTCTCTCTTTTTTTTTTTAAACCAAGTAGTAAGCTCACATGAAGAGGTCACATCTTTCTGACATGGAACCCAGAGCACTTGGCACATTTGTTCCATTCTTCCTTAAGGCTCCTCCCTCTACTCTTTCTCTGTTTTGTTTGGTTGGGTTTTTTTCACAGTAGTCTTGCTTTTCTGTCAGG
This sequence comes from Melanocharis versteri, assembly GCA_013397845.1. Classification (NCBI taxonomy): domain Eukaryota; kingdom Metazoa; phylum Chordata; class Aves; order Passeriformes; family Melanocharitidae; genus Melanocharis; species Melanocharis versteri. The sequence continues at coordinate 521,077 of VZTG01000247.1, forward strand.
GCTGCCTTCCTTCATATCTCCTCTTACCTCTGTCATTTCTGCCTGTTCATTACTTACTCCTTTCACTTGTTCTGTTTTTACTCATTTAACTTTTTCTTTAGACTTTCTCTCTCTTTTTCCTATTCCTGTCCTCCTGATTGAATGTTCTTCCTGCTGTTTAGTTTCTCCAGCCTTTCTCCTTTACTTTCTTCCTACTTCTCCAGTCCATTTCTTCTTACCTTTTTTCCTCTTTGTTCTCACCATTATCTCATGTTCTAGCCTATTTTTACACAGCAACCTTATGACTTTCTTTACTTTTTCAGCCCCTTCCCTCTCTATTACTTACCACTCCTAACAGTCATATTTTCTTCCCAGTTTGCAACTTCTGACCATGACCTTCTGACAGATACCACTTGTTCTGTCTTCTCAAAAAATGTCTTCCCTGTTTGAAACTTCCCAAAGTCGTGAGCATGGCACTTTTTTAGTCTTTACAGGACTATCCAGTTTTGGATAGCTCCCGTATCGGTGGTTGAGGAATCACACTATCCTAACTCCCCAGGAAGAACAGTGTAGTCCTGAATGTGTTAACAAAGCTTTCTGTTGTAAAAGACTCTAAAGAGTACTAATTTTTAAAATAACTTTTAGCATGTAGTATAGCATGTCATGGAGCAGGCTAAGAGATCCCACTCATCATAGGCAGGAATTATTGTGAATAGAGAATTTCTAAAGAAATAGCAAACTGTTTTTAAATGTAGAATATCTGTTTTAAGACTTCATGCCATTTACTATAGCTTGTAGATATGGCAAATTAGAATTCCTGTTCTTCATTTAAGCACATTCTGAGACTTGTGTAGAGCAATTTGAATGTAAAAAATGTGCCTGCTCAAACAGTCTGTGGAAATAAGACAGTATGTTAATCCTTGCAACCAGCACCTGGATTCTAAAAATTGGTCACAATTAGAGTTGTGCTAACCTCATACATACAGGCACCTGGCTGGGCTGCTCAGACAGAGCTCACATGCTTGGGTTTGAGCTGCCCTCCACGCTGCCACTGAGTTTCCAGGAGGATGTGGTGTCCAGTGCCTCCTCTGGCCTGTCTGACCCTGCTGGACCTCTCAAATAGCCTTCAGCATCTCAGATACCACCAGTGGGCAGCTGAGCTGGTTCACTGCTGTTTTTCCACATGCAAAATAATGTTACATATTTCTTCTAATATATTAGAATTTAGCTTAAGTTAAGAGCAGGGAATCAGCAGCAATCTCATTTGGGCTGTGTTGATAAAGCTTTGTAGAACAGCTAAATAGCAGGTGCCTGCAGGCAGTTACATCCTCTGACTGTCTGCCATTCTCCTGTACATGCAATGCCATATGGGGCATCCTATGATTTTGACTCTTTACCTCCTACTGCAAATTGTCCACAAAACGCCTGCTTTTAGTATTTATTTCTAAATCCTGTTCGTTAATGGACAGTATCTGCCTGGCAAAACTGAATTGCTACTATTGCTGATCTAGATAACACATGCAAACAAGAGGAAGGACTTGGTCTGCTACAGCTAATTATGCCACAGCAAAAATCTGCCAGACATGGAAGCCAGGCAGTTGTGAATTTTATTAACACTCGTGGATCTGCGTTTATGCTGTGTTGTCTCACATAGGTCAGGGCATTCCATGTTCAAGAGCTGGGAGCTAGAGCAGTAAGTGTTCCTCATCTTCCTGCTATCTCTACTGGGAAGAACATCTACCGAGGGGAAGAGGAATTTACTATCAATTAGATTGGGACCATAAGTGATAGAATCTCCTTTTTCTTTAAAATGTCATCCCATAACAGTATTTTAAATAGTTGCCAGGTTTATTGAGATATCCCTGTTTGGTCCATGATAGTTGAAGGTCTGTCTGTACACTGTAAACTTCCTTGATAGGGAAGAATTAATGACCTAACTATTACAAGTATTTTTGGCCTAAATCTTACTTATGAAATCCTCATCTAGAAGCAAAAACATTTATAGAATGCTTTTCAATTTTTGTTTCTGCAACCAATTTCTCTGGAATTGAATGCTAAAATAGGAAAAGTAATATTTTAATATTTTGTAGTTGCACCTGCTTTTCTTTCTCTAAATGTCGTGGGAAGAGGTGAAGGATGGGGGGACAGTTAACTGTAAATCTGTAAATGATGATGTAAATGTGTACTTAAGGGTTGTTTTTTGCTTTATTTTGGAGAGTTTGAGGGGTTGCTACCTTTTAAGTATTTATGAATTTCCCTTCCTTCTTCCCCAAACCTGCTGCTTCATTTGCAAATTCTTTTAACAAAATTTTATTAATCTTTCTTATAGAGCTCTGTATTAGCAGTGTTGTATTAACATGAAGCTTTCTAGTAAGTATCGAGCAATTTCTCAATGTGCAGTTCTGTGTCAGAGATTTCTATTACTAATATCTTCAGGCAACTTCATTTCAATCCATGTTGTGCTTCAAGGATCTGTTGAAGTGCACTTCAGTGCATCTGAAAACATCCTCAAAATAGAACAACATGGATTGAAATTGAGGGGCCTGGAAGCAAACCAGAGGGGACAATAACAGCTTAGTAAAAGTCTTATTTTTCTCTGGTCTCGCTTTCTTTTTTATACCACCATTGAACATAGGGAGTTGAGCAACAATTAAATACTGTGGCTTGCTGTAGCAATGTGGCAATCTCCCTGGAAGAAATAGCATTCACAAGTCTGAAGGATAAACTGATGGTTGTTTCTGAACCTATGTGGTTGTACTCATCTGGTGCCCAGATTTCAAATGGTGAAACTAGAAGTGCTCTTGCTGTTTTTAAGCCCCCTATCTGCATATACAAACCCCTTTTTTTTTTTTTTTTATTAAGCAAAATTAGCGTTTGTTAGTGTATTGAGTGGAGATGCAGGATAGGAGTTTCTCAGCAGTGTACCTGTTACAGACTAGCTTTCAGTTTTCATGTACTGCTTCTCTTATGAGGATATATGAAAGAATAAAAAGCTGCTTTCTTTATCTTTTCTCCTGAAAAATGTAAGATGAGTAGCAGTGATGGTTACTTCCAAAGAAAGAATCATTTAAAGTGATTTTCTATTAGAAAATAAAAGTTTGTAGAGGACAATAGAAAAATACTCTTGTCAAAAACTGACAAGAATGTTTGCTGTGGAACCTGTTGGTGTTATTAGACACAAATTAAAAGTAATATCTTTGAAAGTATGTGCATGGCATTTAATTTGGCACTTATGGCCAAAATTCTGTGCATGAATGTACTATTGCTGAGCTGGGTGGCAGTAGGTGCCCTCACAGACAGTTTTGGAGATAAGAGATGATCAGAGTTCAAGTCTGGTATCATTCTGTAGGCATGTGGGCTGCATTATTTCCCTTAACCTAAGGAGATTTCTAGTTAGTTTGTGCATTTCAGAGGAAAAGTTCTGAAAATAAACTATTAGCGTAATTGATAACATGATGTCTGGCTCAATTTCAAGAGAATTTGAAATAAAACTTGAGGGAACTGGTAATGCAATCACCACAGTGAGACACTGATACCCAGTGGTTTTTATTTATCATGTATGTATGTAACTATGTATGTTTAACAATTAGTATAACAGTTTCCATAATTTAAGGATATAAATGTGGCCGAAGTAGCTGTTTCACTTGTGACCAAAGTACATGAGAAAATAGGGGAATATACTATTTACTAATATGTATACACAGAAATCCATTTCATTTTAGTGAGTAGGTCTGCTTAAAAGGGGCAGGAGAACAGGCTACTTCTTAACAGAATAAAGTCCAATCACATATAATAAAATTTCATTTAAAAACTTGTGAATATTTTACTACTTTTTCTGTATGTTTGGTCATATTTACCTTATGGAAAGTCCCTTTAGACTGTTTGGTTATTCCAGTGGCATGTAGTTAAACAGTCCCTGAATAATGCTGGTGTGTAAGAGGGGCCCTTACTTTTGAGAGTACCCACATGCTGTAAGTTGTACTGTCTTTCAGTCAGTGTAGGAGCAAGGCAAAGGACACTTTCCTACCCATTCATCAGAGTGCAACCCTAAATACTGCATTTTAAATTAAAGAAGTAGATCACTGATGCTCTATTTTTTTCTGTATTAAATACAGCGAAAGAAGTAGAGAGAATATAGCCTGCTTTGTTCATGAATATTTTCAAGTTGTGAGTGGAACTGAAGGTGCTAATATCTTCAGTAGGTAAAAACTTTGGGCAATTTTTTTCAAATATACCTAGGAAATCTGCCTCTAAGTAGTGTAAAATACAGTGTACTGAAATTTTCACTTCAGGCCAAAAGTTATGCCTTGGAGGTTTATTTTAAGTAGAGTAGGCTTTGCCAGTATCAGCTGAACAGATTTACTAGTGGAGGTGGTTTGTGAGTGATTCCATACAGTGAAGTCTCTTACTGGAAGAACTAGAACCTAAATTAGGTACTACTTAAGCCATCTTCACTAAAGAAGGATTTAAAACCCGTTTTCAGATCTGGTGGATGTTTGTCAGGTATTCATATTGACATGAAGATGTTTAGAAGTCCCTTTTTATTCAAGATCAAATTTGGCTCTGCCAGCTACAATTTAGAGGTAAGAAAAATCATGAGAAATATTCTATTGTTCATGACTAAGAGGGGCAAAAAAATAATTTTGTGAAGCTGTGATTTTGTTATAAACCAGAACCTAAAGCCTGAGTGACACTTCAGAAGATTTCAGTTTTATTGTTGTGTGAAGTTTGCCCCTAACCATCCCAAAATCAGAACATGGACTCCACAGCCCAACTTTTCCTGAAGAGATACAGTCTTGCATTTGTGGATTCCAGAGGGTTTCTTTGCCTTCTGTATTTTTCCATTGTCCTTCAGCCAAGCTCAAGAAGACCAAACTTGACTTTCTTAATATCATGTCTGAGGTAAAACTCTAGAAAATCACCACAAAAAAAAGAAAGAAACTGACTCAAGAAACTTCATGTACCTTCTGTAGACATCAGACAAAAGAGAAGAAAAAACCTCGTATAGTCATTCCTTGCCCTGAAGCTGAGTTTATTCAAGTGTAATGCACTGTCATGTTATCATTGTTCAACTTTGAAAAACAGGAATTGCAAAAGTTGAAGTCATTCAGTTTACAACGTAAGATTTGTCCTGTTGCTTGGGTCTATAGTTTAATCATGTGCATGTAAACTTTGGCATACAGACTTCACATCCTTAGGGATTTTTTTCCTGTTAAGGTATGAAGATAAAGTAATCAGAAATTACAGACACGAGTTGTAGGATATTCTGAGTTGGAAGAGATCCACAAGGATCATCAGGTCTATCTCTTAAGTGAAATCAGCGTGTATGAGATCTGAAGTGGATCAGAAATCAAGTCCTGAGGCAAATAGAACTGAGGAGAGTAAATGAATTTTAACAGCTGTTAATACTGACTGTAAGAGGCCTTCTTCAAAGCCATGTTTCTTTAGGGTAGTTTTGAGCAGGCCAAACCATGAGCTGCATTCTAATGCTGAATTGCGTCTTAGTCATCCCAAGTTTCTCTTTTGACTTGAAAAGGGCTAAATCTAAGTCAGAATACCACTGGCTGTGAATATCATAATTTCCCGTAGTGAAATTTGTTTATTGTTGAATGAAATGTGAAGTCTTCTTTGCACAATATTTTATTGTGGCTTTTATTTCAGTTCCCACTTGTGGAGAGACATTAATGTTTTGAACATTTTTTTTTCTTTTTCGTGCCATGATTTCTTCTATTTTCTGCTTTTCATAAAGCATGGATTGTTTATTTGTGAGAGACTACGTGTTCTAAAAGGATTGCCTTGTTAATTGCTTTTTTCTAGTGCAGTTTTTTAAAATTCCAATGTTTAAATAGGTGCTAATGTGTTTGCTTTGAAAGTCTCCATGTTTACTGCCACAATAAGGAGAGAAGTTGTTTTATAATCTTTATGTTTTCTATCTGTGAAAAAAATTCCTTTGTACATCTTTTTTGATACATTTCCCATGCATTGGTCTTAATTTTGTGCATTTTCTAATCTGTAATAGTCCAAATTCCCTTTCAGTCCTACATTATAATGTATGAACACAATTACAGATATTGTGTTACAGGAAGGGGGTTCTTTTTGTAAGTGTCATGATGGTTATTAATGATATTTCAACAGAACAAAATTTTTCACAATAAATTTTGCTTCATGAAAGACTTTAGAACTTCATTAGTTTGGCTACGGAGTCTACAGAGAGTTGAATTTCAGTCATTCAGCTCTGTTTTCTAATCTGTCTCTACAGTCTCAAATGTGGGTGTATTTTTAACAGTACATAGTATATACATGCAAAGTTTCAATATCCTGCTGCATCTGAATTACATTTTGATTTTTGTTTGTTTGTTTTTTATAATGATGGTTTTCTACTCTTCTTTTGATTTCACATGATGAAAAAATAGCTGGCATGGATTTTATCAGACTTTCCAAAGAGCATCACTAGACAGGGGCCAGTCATGGAAAATCATAAACAACATGAAGAAAAATTAGAAATGAAGAGAGATTATAGCTGAAACCAGACTATCAAAGTTCTTGACAAACAGACACTAGGTTATAGTATAGCAGTTTATTCAGGAGCCAGATGGCAAGAAAACCTTTTTGTGCTATGTGATGGGACATACCTTCCCAAGCCACACAGAATTATACTGTAGAATGCAGTTTGGATAGCCAGATTTCAGTCTTCTCTTAAGCTTTGTGTTACCTTTATCTAACCTGCAAGTGACTTGTTTTTTTCAGCAAGAAAAAAAAAAAAANTGGGGAAAAAAAAAAAAAAAGAAGAAAAAAGGGTGGGGCTACACAAAGGTATTCTGTTCTTAATCAGCTGTGGTGCTCTCAGACGCAGTGTCCTAGAAAGCATGGATTTACAGGTACCACTGCTAGTTAAATAGAAGGTAATCGCAGAAGAGGAATGATGGAAAGAACTTCAAAGAGTCCTTCAGATGCACTGGAGTTTGCATCCCATTTTTGGTTGGTTTCATTCCTTTTTCGAAACATCTCTCTACAATTCATCTCAGACCAGAGCTGACGTGTTTCTCTTTTCCTTTACTTTGCTTTCTACTGAAGTATCAGAATTATCTCCTCACTGTACAGTGAATTTGGTTGCTTGTGTTTATTTAATCTTTCTCCATCTTTCTGTTTTTTCTCCTTCTTCTTCATGATCATATAGTGTACAGTGTGTAGTTAAATTGGTGTAAACCTAATTTAAAGCAAGTGAAGTGCACCTGTGTTCTAGGATTAGCTCTAGTGCACCTAGATACAGTTCACTGTAACTAAGTGAATTGAGATGTAAAGCTTTCTGATAAAGACAAGACCATAGCAAAAGAGAAATCCTCTTAGTGTTTAAGAAAAAAATTTAAATTCAGCCTTAGCATTTTTTCTCATATTGCATTTCTTCTAGTCTCTTACACCTGTTTCCTTCAACAAAAATATTGGTTTTCAGATACAAATTTTTACTTCACCTCTTTTTTCTCATTTTCTCCCCACTTCCTTTTCCCCTGTCTTCAAAAGCAAGTCCAAAGAGGAAGTTGGACTAGTAGTTCATATCTTATGCTTTAGTCTGTGACTTTGTTCTTTGGGTACAAAAGCAGGTTGTTCTGTACAATATTAAATTGGTAGAATCTGGTTTTAAAGTGGAACAACGCACGCATTTCTTCCTTGATGAGCAGTTTTTCTTTTTGTTTTTCTTATACAGCATTTTTTTTCAAGCACACAAAATTGAAGTATATAAATTCATTAAGTTTTGCTAATATTGTCAGTAGTTACTGAGAAAATTGCTAGACATAGTCTTGTATGTGTTTTCTTTGGTTCTCCTTGATTGATTTTAGTTGAAGTTTCAAATACTTTAATGATTATTTGTTCACCTATTCTAATATTAGGAGGTCAAACTCACAGCTGAAACAATAATTTTCACCTCTTACTTGTAAATAATTTTTTCCCTCTGAAATACATAAAATAAACTTGAGGCTGATTCAGAACCCTGAATCTGAACCTCTTAATTTTCCAGGACTTGGAATTTGTACCTACATCCAAATTTCATAAATGATGCATATTTCCATTAGATGGTAAAAGCAGGAAGGAAAAAATACCCTATTTAAACATTCTCTGACTATTTCAGTCCCTATTCTATGTCTGTAACTAATCCTAGATCAAAAGGTTTTGAACAATTTACTTGTAAACATGAAAAGGAAAATATTGCTTCAACACTCTTCCAGCTATTTATTCCAGTCATCTTTTAAATAAGCAATAGGTTGTAAAAATGTTAAAAATGGTTAGCTGGTTGTTCCAGCCACACATCCTTCCCAAAATTCATTTCAATCTAGCTGGTAATCATGAGTTGAGTTTAGATTTGTTTTGGGGCTTTGTTCTTCTATTTTACCTATTGATGGAATGAGGAAAGGGGAGGTTCCATAAAATAAGCAGTGGCCATGGAGTGAGTAAGTGTCAGAGCTAAGAACTACTTGAGCTGCTTTCCTCTGTCTCTTGCACCAAGCAAGGCTGCAAAGGTTTGGCATCATAACTGATGGAAGTGATTGCTTTGCTTTTTTTGCCTTTTTTTTTTTTTCAATCAATCCAGATTGTAATGTAAGTATGTGGCATATAATAGTTGCTTTTTGTATTCATGTTCAGATTCGTTGTGGTCTTTCAAATAGTGTTTACCTGAATCTGTGAAAGAGCAAAACATCATGGACTTTTAAAATATAAATATTAGGCAATAAATAGTATAGCTGAAAAATCAATAATAAAATGTAGGTGGCTTTTACTGCTAATTTAATTAAGTCTGTATCATGTGTAAAATTGCATATAGACACATAGGTAGAGCTGCTTACCCATATTGAAATGTAACTCTCATATACCATTTGAAAACGAGCTGACATGCAACTTGCTATAAAAAATGAAATATTCTAAGATATCCAGTATATCTGTGAATAAATGAGATGTGCAGAAATAAAAAGGGAAAAAACAACTTCAAGTTGTCTAAAGAATTACATGAAGATAATAGAGAGTTTTTGGTTTTTTTCCTTATTGATTATTCCCAGAACTTAAGGTTTCACAGTTAGATTGACAACTGAGTTATTTGCCCATACCTAGTGACTGACAACAGATAATGGAAAGGCTTTTACCATGATATAACAGCAGAGAATAATTTCTAATTTACTACTATAGTTCTCATCAAAAGTACCCCAGCAAAAACAGTAGATTTATCACTTCAATTACTGGAATTTCACATTTAGTTTAAAGAGACATGTTTCTATAATGTGACAGGCTTTACAGATTCTGAACTTCTTCAGACATTTCAGCTATCAGAGTAATCAGGAAAAGATATAAATGAAAGCAATTGTTTTAGTTTTATAACTTTCAGTGCTGTCTACTGGCAAGAAACGAAACAGGCCATAAACTGATGGTCTTTGCCAAGTCTATAAAAGGGAAAAAAAAGACATTCCATATCAGTCTTTTTACTTTTTTTAAACCAACTGTCTGATACTGGATGAGAATAACGTTAAAATAGTATTCAATTAATATCTACAAATTAACTTTTATGTCAATATTTTTTAAACTAGCCACCTAGTGATAATAAAATGTTGTTTACCTCAAAATATATTGAGTATATTTTTAATACATTTATTCATATCACTTCTGTCCAGCTTGCATGCCTCAAGCTATAAGAGGGAACCAAAAGATTAAAAAAAAAGACTAACATAAAAAACAGTCAACAATCATAGGCTTCTGTACTCTAAAAAAAGGCCATGTGAATGATTTTAAAACTGATTTAAAATATCCTAACGGGTAGTCTTTTCTGGTTTTGGGGAACATGGGTTATTCACTGCTTTTTTTGAGGAGCATATCTTTAATTTTTATAATTCACCCCCCCACTTGGTTGTTCTCAGCTTGGGAAATGGGAAGTGCTACGTGTAACTGGGGATGCTGGGGCAGTTCTTAAGTCTAGATTTGAATACCCTCAATGAGTCCCAACCTCATGTCAGGGAATATCTGGTCACAGACGTGCTCCCATGTACCCCTTTTCTTTTGCCTCCTAGAGCTCCCTGATTTCTTCTGCAAAGGCAACCTTTGCTTGTAAACTGATGGGGAATTCTGGATTCTCCCCTGAGCGGGTCTCAGGTCGGAGCACTGAGGAACAGAATGCTGGTGTGAGGGTTTGTGTCATGGTACCTTCCAATTGGTCAGGTTAAATGCCGTAGACAAATCTTAGTAGAGTACTGTGCTGTACTTTCCATTTTATGGCAGGATAAATCAGTGCACCACAGGAGATCTGATCTGTCTCTAGGTTCACTTTAGGAGATTTGGATCTGTCTCTAGAGAAATAGCCTTTATCCTAACATTATGCTTATGCAGACAGGCATACCAGTTCTCCCCGAAATTTCCCTTTTGCAGACAACCCTTGGCAATCCCTCCCATTTCTCTTCAAATAAAAGGCATTGAAGGAGGCTTTAATGAAGGATCCCTACCAGAGAAAGTCAGCACGTTTTCATGTGGGATTCTTAGTCCTTCTGCAAGCAGAGTAATTTCTCTCTTAAATACCATCTTACTCAGAGGTGTTCCTGCCTCCTCCTCTCAGACCAGAGAGCAGGAGGGCAGGACTGGGAATCAAAGGCACGTGGCTTGACTGCACGCTGCAGAAGACTTGCACTGGTGTGCCGGGTCAGGCGTGCTCTGCTGCCTTCCCACACAAAGGTGCTAGAATAGCAAAGCACCGTGATTAAACCTCACCAAGTAGAGAAAGCAGTAGGGATTTTCCCACAGCTGTTGCAGAATTCATAAATAAGTTCACACAATTATGATATTTGGTATAAATGAAATGCCATCGCACATGGTGCCTCTGATGGTCTGATGATTGCTAGGGTGCAGCTTGTATCACAGAGCATACATTTACTGGCGAAAGGGGAGATTATCTATTCTATCATATGTGAAAGGGATCTTATTTGGGATTTGTTCTAGTAGAGCAGTGTAGTAGTTAAGCCAGCTCTACAATTTTATTGCCTGTTACAGCTGAATTTTCAAGAAAGGCTGTGATTTAGATCACAGAAAGGAAGTATCTAAATGCTATATATGGTGTCAAACGTGCATAAGTGATTGAGCACATCTGTTTATGGGGTACAATACTTGAGTGATAATGTTCATGAGGAGTTCTATTAGGGTGAATAATATAGCTGCTGGTTAAATGCCTGTTTGGATTGTTTTTATATCCACTGATTTAAAGTAGATCTAAATTGGTCACATATTCCAGATTTGTTTGTTTGTTTGTTTACTCTTACAGAGGCCAGGGAAGAAGTTTTAATTAGTTCTGTGCCAATGAAGTTCTAACCTCTCAACCTTAAGAACAAAGTAAGGGACTGTAAAATCCCAACATGGCAGCCCCAAATGAACCTGCAGCTCTTCACTGGTTTACATAGATTCTTCCTTTCAAAATTGAAGGTAGCAGTATTTTGGCACATGATTAGCACTTTATTTATAATATTCAAAAAGTAGTATTTCAGATAGCTTAGCAGCAGAAATGCTAAGCCTAAGTTAAATTTAGGATAAGTGTTTTCTTAGGAATTTTTTTTCAAATAATTTCATCTCACAGTCATGGAGAATGGCAGATGTTTGCAAATCTTGGTGTAAAATTGATTGAAATATTTTAGGAAAACTGAAATAATGTCAGTGGCAAAATTTATTTTACCAAGTGCAGATGTAAGACATCAAGTTCTCAGACTGATGGCAGAATTAACAAAAAACACCATCTGGTTCAATAATTATCTGAGAATACCCATATTCTTGGATTTGTTTTAATACCACTTAGTTCCCAGCTTTATTTTATCAGTGTTTGCACACCAATGAGACTAGATTGTGCAAAATGAAGACTACTTCCATCTGATCATTTTTTAAAAACAACGTGTTTTTGCATGAATAATGAATCTTTGAATTGTTACTAAACAAGCAAATTATTTGCGTATGTGTCACATCGGTTATCAAGTTTGCACATGTGACAGCTTCAACAGCCGTCACATAAAATGCATAGAGCTTGTAACCATATGTTTTTGCTTGACAAAAAGCTAAAACTCAAGATCAATTTTCAATATGGGATGCACAAATTAACACTTTAAAATGCTCCACAAATTTGGCAAAATACGCAGAAATAGCACGTTTCTAGATATTAACTGATATCTTTGGATTCGACCTTAAGGTATTCAATCATTTTGATTAAAAGACTGATTTCTCATAAAACCACAGTCTGTTGGAGGCGCAAAGCCAATGACATTTGAGCATTCATATATTTTCATAAACTTTGAACAATGTCAGTGAGACACCTCTTCAATCTTGGCCACACAACAGCAGGGTATTCAATCTTTCTTTAGCTTAAGACAGAAAATTTGAATATCAGCATAGGGTTATTAATGTGACAGTTCACATGGTGTGTACCATGTTGATTCTCAAAAAGCAGATCTGTGGAATGTATACAGCACTCTGCTTTCCACTCTTGCTCTTAAAAATCCAACAGAAAGCCTTAAAATGCATTTTTACAGCTTGATCGTTACACTGTTTAGTAGTAAAACATGAAGAAAATTGACTACAGTTTTACACCTTGAAAGTTACTGGTATTATTTCTGTGATTATATCATCTGTTGTGTTTAATATTAAAGATGTACAACAGATCTCATCGTGTATTATTTAATTCTTTTTGTTTGTAAAAAAATGGCATTAGCAAGTGACTAAGCAGCCATGCAGTTAAATATTTAGTTGCTCCACCTCCCCCTTTTTCTTGGCTGACTTAGTGTCTGTCAAAATTTATAGCATTCCAAATAAATAAATAGACACCCCTCCCCATGCTTATTTCTTTAAATTCAGATTTTTGAGTAATGTAATGTTGTTCAATGTAAGCATGTCATTTTACATTACATCATGTTGTAGGTCAGATGCAATGTAACTTTTTATGATGCATTGTAAATGACAAAACATGCTGCAATATGTGATATATATTGGTACGTGCCCCTGATAACATCGCTTTTTCTTTAGAGTGTTGTCGCCTGAGCAGCTTGGGAGAAACCAGATGGGCTGTGAGGGGAAGATGAGCAATTCTGTCTTGCCCAAACTGCAAATGTGACAACACACTGTTAAGACAGGAGACAGCGAGGTGCATGTGTTAATATAATACAAGGCACCCACAGATGTCCCAAAGTTTTCATTTAAAAAGCCCTGTTAAACAAACAAAACACAGAATCTCATCCTATTTTCGTGACAGTGGGAAGATCTGCTGTTACTGTAGTGCAAGGTGGAGTAGAAGTCTGATTGGTTTTAGATCTGTGGTGCGTGCTGGTAAATACTTGCTACTCTTGTACAGGAAGAAACAAGGAATGTGTCTTGCAATTCAGCATTCCAGTTGCTTCACCAATTCCAAATTTACTGTAATGATTTAATATTTCTATAGGATCTTCTGTCTTAAAAGATGTTGAAATCTGTTACCGTTTTCCATCACATCCAAAAGGCTTTAATCCCCATTTAAAACCATTCATAGCTGAGGTGTAACCTGCAGAATTTCAACACACAGCAACATTATATGACTAACTATACGACTATATTTCAGTTTAAACTGCAGGGGAAACACAGGTAAGTGTTATGTTCTTTAGAATACTGGAATTTTACCAGGACATTATTCCTTTTAGAAAATATGCTACAGGAATCTACCCCAAATGTCTCACCTGAAGAACTGCACAGCATTTCCACCTGCATGGTGCCCCATAGTGATAGCAACAAATGCAGTAAAAGGTCAATATTCCTAACGGCTTGAAGTGTCTTTGTTAGGACATGAGGTGAATAAAAGGCTTTTTTTCCATAGTAGTATGTGTAAGCTGTTCAACATCATGCTTTCATTATTATTAGTTTTTTCTCATTTTGTTTTTAGACTGAGGCCTTTCAGTGGATTGCTCCCCTCAGCTCCTGTGTTTGTACAGGGCCTGGCACAATAACCCTAAGAACAATTACAACATATAACTTGTATATAAAACACTACTAATACTGCTTAATTCCATGCAGATCTATCACTGTATTGGTAACTCAGAAGCAAAAGCAGCATGAAGAGGCTCACCACTAACTAGTGTGCACTAAGGCCTACTTTAAATAAAGAATTCTTCTATCTCATCTCCACCAGTTTCCAAGCTTACTCAGGTTGTAGCCATAATGTTAGATCTGCAGAGCAATTTGTGATGCTGATTTAGGTGGCATTTACCCTTCCATGTGTGTTGCTTGTGTATTTCTCAATTGATTATATACTCTTCTCTTGTTGTGAGGTCGGATGGACTGAATTTTTCACAAATGGCACAGTTGCACACAGGCACCTAAATTAAAAGTAAAAAAAAAACCAGCCTACATCCAGAAGCCTATAAAAAAAGCAACACACTGTCTTAGAAATTGCATGTTTTGGGGGAGTGTGGTTATGTAACTTCTTTCACAAAAGTCAAATTTTATTTACAATTTGGTTTTGGTCTTGCTCCATATCTTTAGAACACTTTACTTTTTCTTTGCCTTCTCCTGCCTATGTAGTCGGTCAAGTTGTTCACTGAAGTTTTTTTGAGAGTTTTGTTTGAGTTCTGTTTTCTTCAAAAGTAGAAAAGTGAAAGCATGGGAAAAGAAAAAAAAAAAGAGGGGTAGTAGAAAATCATTTGATGTAATGTTTAAAAATGCCTTAACTTGGAGAAGAAAGACTCTTATTTTGTGGGTTTGGGGTCTTTATTGAAGTCTTCTAGCAGTGAAGGGCTTTCTTTCTTTTCCCCAGCACTTCTAATGAGACTGTTGCTATATAATGAAAGAATCTACAGGACAAAATCTTTCCTGTTTTGACACAGATACCATGTCACTGGCTCTCTTCTGCTTGGGCAGTTGTGATGAAAGCTATATGAATGGCTGAGCTGTTCCAAAAGGCAGTATTTTCATTCTGAGTAGAGAATAGCTGTAGGAAGACTAAGAGCTTCTTGATGCTGCTTCTTTTTCCACTAACTTTTCTTCCTTATTCAGCTGCAGTAGAAATTGGGTGGGAATTGATAATCCTTTAGGAATGTAGCTTTTGACACTTATCTGGTGGATGATAATTAATGCATTCCAAGAGGATTATCATAGTGGACTGTAGTTATAAAAGAGTGACATTCCATTTACGTGGAGTGAAACTTTAATATATGGCTGTCTCTACCATGTATTTTTAGGAGGAATCTTCAACCTTTCATCTCCAGACAATGTAGCTCCACCCAGTCCAGCTGTAATGAGCAGCTGTAGGCACAGTCAGTTTTTACCAGTATGTTACCATGTCTTAAAAGCACAGAAACCCCCAAAATATTATTGTTAACACAGCATGTGTGTAACTGTTTCTGAGATATTCAGGATGAAGCATTTTGTTTGTTGACTTCAAGAGGAGTAATGTTTGCAAAGATTTTGAAATCCAGGATGAAGGCTGGCTGCAATGGGATTGAGACAGTTCTTTGATTTTTGTAAGCAGCATTTTTTATTATAAACTTAACTGTAGTATTGCAATAGAATGAAATTTTCATAGACAAGTTGCTCAGAACTGAAATATCTTTAAAAACTTGCACATTTCTATATCACTTCAATAACAAAATTGCTATTTTTATGATTTATGATAGTGGTTTTGGGCAAGATTAGCTGGTCTACTCTACTGTCTTTTGTGAGGAGCAAAGCAGACCATTTTCCTGAAATCAATGGGATTTGGTACTGACTTGCCCATCCCACCATTATATGGGACAGGAGTCTGTCCCCCAACATGGGTCGTGGGAATATTTTGGCTCAGTTGAAAGGGACAGTTTCCTTATGGTATTGATTACTGGGAGTGTAAAGTTTGCTGTAGTTTTAGGAGATGAATGGGTTTTGCATCCATTTAAAATGCAGAATATTGATGAGGTCGATACCTATATATTTTCACCTTCAGGTTCCAAGTGTTACGGAACCCAGTATGACAGCATCAAAAAGGCTATCACTGATTGTATCACACATTACTGTATAATCTAGGTAATTTTATAACCTTAGAGCAGTAGCCTGCTATGATTCAACTGCAAGAAAAGCTGTCAATATACATTTGAGTATACCTTTGCATTTGTTCTTTTGTTCTCCTAAGTTAATCTTAGGGAAGAAGTGTTATTAGCCACCAGCCATTTGTCAGGATGGGCTTTGTTTTCGGTTTCACTGCACTGACTTCTGCGTTGCATTGCAGATGCTATATGGATGTTAACAGGCTCGCTGTGCTAATCTGTAGCAGCACTCCTCTCTCTCCAGCAAGAAAAACTCCCTTCTGATATTTCACTAGTGTGTTTGGTTGGTTCAGTATTGGAGTTTATGGTCTGGTTTTGTGTTTAACTACCTTTTTGTTATGAACTGCTGCCAATCTGCAAAAAAGAGTATTTTTCAGTAAAAAAATAAATCAAAGATGTCAGGCAATTCTCAGAACTACAAGAATAGTTTCAGAATCAAAGTATTCTGTAAGGTGCCCAAGTTGAGGTCATATTCCTCCAATACGTCCTGACGCACAGTAAAGATTACATAAATGTTAAATAAGAATACCATCTCAAAAAATACATTTCTTTTATGTAGAAAACAAATTTGTGTCATAGAGTTGTAGATGTAGGAAATGGAAATAATTTATAGGGTCCCTAGTCAAACCCACATGAGATACAAGATTACTGAATAAAATGAGTTTTACAGTGCTCTGTCCCATCTTTGCTGTGAAAAGCAAAGACCCATTTAAATTGAAATTTTAAATAGCTTCAAGAGGAAAGAAAACCTCAACATTTGTAAAAGAATGTAGACTCAACATTTATAAGGATCAAAACCCTTTTTAAATATATTGATGAAAAATATGTCCTAACATTGGAGTTGATGCAGAGAAGAAGCCGTATCTTCCCTGCATATCAAGAAGCCATATCAATCATTAACAGCCTGATGGCTTAGCACCTTGCCAAGATCCTGGCTAGGCTGTCCACAGGTATTGTGGCAATTAGGTGAGAGACAGAGCCAAAATTAGTACCATGAGCACAACAAATATGGGAGGTATTTTCCAACTAAGAGGCATCCTGGAACAAATGAGTCAGTGAAAGCCTTGATCTCCTCTTATTTTTCATGGCAATATTCTTCTCTCATTTTACTTTGTCCTGATTTATTTCATGTCTATATTGTTTTCTTCTTTGTACTTCTAAGAAAATCTCAATTTTATCTGGCCCCATTGGAAGGCACCATGACAATTTGATGTTTCTTGTCCCCTCGCTTGTAAGAGGTGAGGGTTGCTGTCGACTGGCTTTTTGACATCAGCAAAATAGTCCTAGGTAACTCTGAAGATTAATGTTATGAACATAGTATGGTACCTGAACGTTACAAAATATTTCAGGTGGAAACTTGGTCTCATCATCACCTTAATGTCCCATTCTCTCCTCTTCCAAAAAAGAGTAAGCAAGAAGTGTTCATACATAGGCTACATCCAGCTTGATTTCTTTTTCTCTTTCAGTTTTTAGGTTCAAATAGTAGTAATGATTAATAACATAATGGCTCTGAGACATTTAATTCTTCTCTCAAAAAGGGAGCTAGTAAATTTATTCTTTCACAAAAGGACATCCGTTTTAAGTGTATAGGGAAAATGTATCAAAATATTAATTAGACTTTTCTTTTGTTTTGCTAGTTTGCATTAGACAGATGGAATTCTGATCTTTAACAGCATCATGACTCATGAAACTGCTTGTGTACTAAAATGCCATTATTAACACAACAGTAGTTTTCAGCAGTTGGTAATTATTGGCATAATTAAACATTTATCAAGAAACAAGTATTTATCATTCATTAAACTTTCATTAAAAATCCATCTTAGCACAAGCTAGATTAGCCAGTGATTTTCAAGTGATAACTTCTTAACTTCTGGCAGGAACATAGAGCATTTTGATGGCAAAGAAAGCCGTGCATAATGCAACCTTTCAGGTTTTGTAAACAGTTATAACATTTCAGACTTAGGAGCGCTATTTTTAAGCATTCTATAAGACTCAGACAAGAAAGTACTTGGCTATTTTCTGTAGGGTTTACTAAGTTTGGCACTTCCTAACAGTGTATTTGGAAAAACAAGATGCCTTTGGCCGTGAAAAGCCAGTGCTAAGTTTGCTTTATAATTGCATTTACATGACTTAAATTCCCTCAAAGCCTGATATGTTTACATATATTAGGACATAGAAATTTATTTTTGTTAATGTATCATCTCATAAAATCTGCCTTATGATTCTGCAAAAGGATGGTATCTCAGACTAGATGTTTGTAATTGGGAAATCTTGAAGAGATTTCTGGTCCTGATATAGTATTTTCCAACACTTCAGTACCTCTTGTCACTGAAGAAGAAAATAAGCATATTTTCTTATTTAAAAGAAAGAGACCCATTACATCTCTGAAAGGTTTTGGTTTTATTTTGCGGAGTGAAGTATGAGACATTATGCCTGGTCTGCTCAGTTTTGATCAATTCTTTGAGATGGCAGATTGATTATTTTTTGGCATGTTTAGGTATGAATAAAGGTAAAGTAATTTGTGTGTATTTCAACATGCAGAAAAATAAGATCAGTCAATGCCCTGTAGTTCCTTCTCATTCCAGTTTTCTTATTTAACTCTTTTTAAGTCTTTTCTCCTTGGTTATTTATTTTCCTCGGTTCTCATCTGCCATTTCCACTAACCCTGATTATCTCGGAAGCACTGGCTTACTTAATCTTACAGCTACCAATTGGCTATCTTACCTCCCAGCCCTTTGTTTCCTCTCTTGCTTATAGGTACGAGAGGATATATTACTTAACCCCTCCTACACAGTCACTGTTTTGCAAGAGGTACCAATTTGGCAAGGTTAGTGTAAGTTTAAAATGCTGTAATGTGATTGTCTAGATTGTGGTGGAGAAAAAACAATATTTAGTGAGCAAGACTGTCTCAGAAAGCTCCTTCACATACATACAAGAGCTTCACATCTTAGCCCATATTCAGCAACTTTGTGTTTTCTCTTGGGCAAAAAATTTACTGTATCAGTGCTTTTATGTCACAAGAATGAATTGAATTCGTACCCTTTAGTGCAAACAACAATAGACAGAGTGGTAACCTAGTGGAAAACAAATAGACGCCCCGTCCCTTTTGGGGATTCAGAGAGGTTCAGAAAGATGGAGCTGACGGTAGAGAGGTGGCAGATAAAAACAGGCTGAAGCAGGAAAGAATCCTGCGGTCATTTATTACCATGCCATCTTCATAGTGTTTGCTGAACCAAGGTGCAGAGTAATGATTCAGACAAATGATGTTAATAATAATAGCTGGCCCTTTGGCAAAAATGGAATACCTAGTATTGCAGCATGAGACCTAATCAGATTCTCCAAAAGTTGCTTCAGACCGATAGAATTTTTTGTCATCAGGTTTTCCATCAATAGATTCTCCCTGGATACTATATTTTTAAAGGAGGCTAAGTGATAAACAGTTATTTTCCACCAGGGTAAAACCCCAAATATTTTAAATATTATGACATTTAATTTATAGATTAAAGCTAGTTTTAAAACACCGTGTTATTTCTAGTTTATTTTTTCATTGGTATCTACAAGATACTTGTAGTAATCATGGATTACTTGATCACATTTAGAAACTTTCTGGAGTTCATTATCTTATTTTTTTTTTCATATTATCAACACAGAATTCACCTTATTTATCGTAAGTGAATAATAGCATGTATGTTTTACAGTAGTTTTTGTTGCACACAAAATATCCCTGGTAAAAATTATCTCCATGTAAAGCCTGGCTACGGATTTTAAACAAGGGGTAGCTGCTTGTAACTGCTGATCTGATGAACTGCTTTGATCTGTTGTTTGGAATTTGTACCTAAAAGAACATTTGCACCCGAAAAAGCTTACTAACCCTTTTGCACTGTTCAAGTTTTGTTGTTCTTTTTAATAATACCTGCAGGTTTTAGGCATATAGGTTGCAATTATTTTTATTAGCTGTTTTTCTGTTAACAACATAACCAACATCTGTTTTAATCTAAACATCATCAGACTTATTAATTAGGTACATTTTGGCATCAATTTATCACACATGCTTTGACACTTTTGATACTTGAAGCGTAAGCTATTATGTGTAATGAAAAAAAAAGTATGATTTGGAGTAAGTGTTATACATCATCTGTAGGGGACAATTATGTTGGCATGTGGGAGGTTAATGTACACACTCTAGATTCCTTTGCTTGATTTGCTGTTTTCTTCTTCATAACTCTAGGTAAACAGTTTGTGCTGCTATTTAATGCACAGGTTAAGTGTAGTTGCAGGCTATTATACATCATTAGAGTAAGTAATATTCAGCTGTGGAAGAAAGATGGAAGCTTTTCACTTGTAGCCACTTGGACATTTCATTTTTCATCTAGTATGCCACTGCAAAAATTAGTTGTGGCAGGCCTGATGTAATTTATAGCCTGGTACCCTGAAATTAAGCAATGAATCACACCATTTTGGCTGATTAGAGTTAATGCATTTTTCCCGATGACATATTTTGTAAAACAATGCAGTTTATTCTAAACTTTGCCTTATCCGACCTAGTAATTTCTCACGTCAACCTGTTCAATGGATTGTACCATGTACAGTGCTCTATCACCAGATTTCTTTTGGTATTGTATTGTAGTTATCTCCCAGCTTAAAGAGACAGGCTTCCCTTTCTTTCCTAATTTTCTTACTGGAAAACATCAACTTTCCTCTCCCTCCATCCCTTACCCTTCATTTTCAAACCAGACAATTGAGAAGCAAAACACAGAGTAACACAATTCAATGCAGCTTGATTGAAAGTGGAGGGTGTAATGATCAAGTGAGTAGAGACCATTGGATTGTGCCTCAGGCCTTCACACTCAGGATCTGGTCAATAACAAATTTATTACTAATCAAATCCAATAAATACAAAACAGCATACATTTATTTTTATTTGGCACCCAGCTGGTCACAGAATAATAATAAAACAGGTAATCACAGAGACTGCCTTTTGGAAGAAAATGATGTAGCCAATGCATGCTGCACTTAAAAGTCCTGTATATCATAAGCAGATGGCCAGTCCCCAAGAAGCCGTGTTGTGTTTGTCTGATTACCAGTGGGCATTGTGTCCCACTTGCCTGTGCAATATATTAATGGTTCCAGCTCTTGAGTTTGGAGAATTCTGTTTGCTGAGATACTTCGTGATAGGGAGAGGTATCACTGCAGAACAGGATCTATAGGTATTAGTGTCAAGAAGAATAATGTCTTCCTTGCCCTTTTTCCTGGGTTATTGCATGGGGCATACAAAGACTGGAATGAGTTAATAGAAAACAAAGAAACTAAAGGTGTTTGGGGAGGAGAATGAAATCAACAACATAGCTGAGACATGTGAATTTTACTGTTGCCAAAAATAATGTGTGACTGTTCTTTCCCCCCAAAGTACTAACATGCATAAGAGCACAAGACATAATCATTGCAGGCATCTTACACCATGTAAGACCGACACAGACAAACAGTGCATAGCTAATGTAAAGCTGACATTCAGTATCCAGGTTTTTTTTTTTTGTATTCACATTTTTTTATATGTCTGTGCATGAAATTCAGCTAAAAATTCTTGTTGCTGCAATTTGTTATGCAGACACATTATGAATTACAAAGTGTATGCCGAAGATGCAAGCTGAATAAAATTAGTGGGAATATTTAACAATACAAAAAATGTAGCTTCTGTTGTTTAAAAGTCAGATAGTAAAAAATTTCTTATTTCTTAGTTGATGGAGTCCCTATGTTTTTGAACGGTCTGTGGAAACCAGCAAGTCTGTAACACGTAGGAGAAAAAGGCAGCACACCTGCAAGACTCCAGCCTACCTTGTTCACACCCAGGATAGGAGAAAATGATTTATTATCTGTCCCTTGAATTTCTCTGAGCATTCTGTCTAAACTTTAAAAGCAGATTACATTTGCGATTAAACCTTAACAAATGTTGTTTTAACTAGACTGCAATATATGTTATTGACAACAAGCTTTTTTCCCCCGAAAATAACATTGGTGCTTAGGCATGCAATTTACAAAAATGACAAGGAAGGGTGGTACTTTTCCCAAGGTGAATGTGAGTTGACTGATTAGCTGGTATTTTAACTTAGATTCTTGCAAATTACAGACATAAGAAACCCTGCAATTTATATGTACTTTAGAAGTGAAAGCTTTAATCCCATGATTCATGAAAGTAAAGTGGTAATAATTTAAGTACCATATTTTATTTATCCCTTAGAGTTGTCAGCTGATACCAGAAGTATTCTCACTATTTTTGGGTTGCTGCCTTTGGCCACCTAATTGCTTCTTAGGAAGTAAGAGGGAAATTGCTTATATAACTACATGGATTGTCTTTGGCAACGTCAAGCCAAGGCATCAATCAGTCCATCTGGGTAAAATCACAAGCTGACTCCGATATTGCTAAATATTTATACTGTCAAATACACACAGACATCCAGATGAAAAGAGGCATTCATTAGGAATGCTCCAGCTTGTCAGTTTAAAGATGTAGATTAGAGCAAAACCTCCCACTATGATACTGAGTGCTCAGGAAAAGTCTATATTTAGCCATTCTGAGCAATAAATATCATCATATTGCCTCATTTAGGTAAATAGAGAATGAATATTGTCAAGATGATCTAGAGATAATGTAAACAGATCCCTGTTCAGAGTCTGTGTTACTAGGGTAAATTCCAGGACATTGGTGTGCTGCTGATGCTTTTTGGTTTAACCCTATTTCTTAATCACATTCTTATCCCCTTTACATTAACAGTAAGATTTCTTCTTTGCAGATCAGAAGAGACGGGGGGAAAAAAAGAGATAAGGTGGGGTTTCTTTTTAAACAAAAGTTGATTTTAAATTCTAACTGAGCTGTTACATTAATTAGTAGTTTTGCTCTAATATTTTCTTGGCACTGGTAAAGACTGCTGCTGCTGCTGTTGCTAGAAAATACTGATCTCTGTAGCAACGCTGAAGCTCATTCCTGAGTTTAACATGGGAACTGACAAAGCCCATCAGTCAGCAGAACATCACAGCTCTGAGGTTAAGACATGATTTCAAGAGTACACACAGTTAAGACTCATAGTGGAATTTCTTTTATAGCACTTTCTTTTTCAGTGATAAGATGAGGTGTATTGTAAGAATAAGCAATGAAGGATCAGTACTTTCATGAGAATTAAGTTACAGTCCAGCTTCAAAGTGGGTGGCTTGTCCTGACAAATTAAGAGAAAAATTTGTTCACTATACTGTATACACAAAAAAGATAGCAGAAGGATTTTTTTTACCTTTTGGGGAAGGCATGTGCCTCCCTCCATAGAATTAGCACCTTGGAAGTTACATACAAGGAGAGTGGTGACTGACGTCAAAGTTTTAGTTAATTGCACAAGATGATTTTTTAGATTAATAATTAACATCTCTCTTTATAACTAAATATCTGTAATTAATCAGCAAATCATAATGTGGAGACTAATTAACTTCAAACTCAAATCTTAACAGAAAATCCATATTACTATCCAGCATCATTAATTACTCTAGTAATCAAAGTTATTCCCCATGGGATTTGACATAAAGCTTTATAGGTTTATAAACTGAGCTATTACCAAAAAAAAAAA
>VZTG01000247.1:544708-645832 GCA_013397845.1 Melanocharis versteri
AAAACAACAAAAAAAAAAAAAAAAAAAAAAAAAAAAATTCGAAAGGAGCTTCAAATAGCATTATAGATAGCTAAGGTATTAGATTGGAAATTTAAATAAGTTTTTGTTTTGTCTCTTTTACATTATCAATAATCCACTCACTGAAGCTGGATGAGTAACTAAAAGAGTGCAATTCCCTTCTTACCATGTGCGTGTGGTTTTTTGTTGGTTTCTTTTTTTTTTTTTCCCCTTTTGGGGTTACAGCAGTGATTTCTGTCAGAGGATTCATTTGTCAGTGTCTTTTAAAAATATGCTACACTTTCTGGTAGCATTTGCCGTGATGCTATCCATGCTAGTTATCTGTTTAAGAAATGGATTAACAGCTGTTTATGCCCTGGTATGATTCACAAGAAAGTACCAAAAAAATGCAAGAAGGATTGAGCCTTAAAATACAGAAATATCTTTAGCAGTTGGTTAGTTAGTGTTCAGTGGAAAAAAGGAAGAAGTAGGGCTGTTATGCCAAAGAACCTTGGCCCAAACAAATCTTATTTTAATTAGCATGGTCATCACAACTAGGAAGATTTGGAATGTGTTCATGTTAATTTTTAATAAACAGGAAAGCCAATAGTACCATTACAGCACACTGAAATCCCATAGCTGTTTTTCATTTAGAAAGTTAGACATTAAAATTGTGTCTAAAAATCCACATTTCAATTATTTTATCACCTAGTCTTGCAAGTGCACACATCTGATACTGTTCTTTTGTGTGGCAGCTGTAAAAATCGTAAGCAATTTTTACTGTCAAGAAAACTCTGAATAAATAGAGGCTGTTAACTTAGGCAGATATCTGAGGTTATTTGGTGGCAATCAAGAACTCACAGCACTTCAACTAATGGGTTATGATCAGAAACTGTTCCTAATAGCCAGCTAGACGGATCTGAATATGAAGATTTCTATAATTTTGTTGTCAGCTTGTGATGTACTCTAGTGCTAATTATTTGGAACAATTATGTTTTCCTAATAACAAAAGAAGAAGCAGTGAATTAAGCAGGCTTACCTTCAGATCTTTAGATAACAGTTTAAATGCGCTTGCCATTAAGAAATAACATTTCTTTTTCCTGTATGGAACCCTAATTATTGAAGATGCTTGTCTTTTAAAATCTACTTCTACTTTTTTTAAGCACGTTCAATGTGTCAGTTTACACTGATGACTTCAGTAACTAGTATTTTCTCAGTCTTAGTTTTATGCCTGTACCTCCCATAGACTGCTTACTTCATTTGGTTATTCAAAAACCATAATTAGTGCAGTAATTAACATGTGGATCCTTCAAAGGAAGACTGTTAGAATCATGGGACGTCTCTCATCATTCTTGCTGATGTATAGATGATAAAAAGACTTGGTTGAGGTGACAACAGGATTTGTATTACTGCACATTACCCGAACTGCAGGGAAATTCAGACAGGACCGTGGTCCATGGAGTCTTTCCTTCTGAAAAAAGTAATTATCCACACTGTTTCTATAATGTAACTAGGTGTTATCCTGCATTTGCAGCTGTCAAATCATTTGTTTTAAAACCATTTTTTATACCTTATGAATACTTGAAAGTTTGGGGGTTTGCATGTTGTCTTTTAAGCAATTACGGAAGTGGGGTGCAGCAAGTGCAGCAATAAAAACAATAATAATAGTAATTTATATAAGCGTAACAGATTCCTTCTTGACAGTTGATTTCAGAGATATTTATGGTAATGCTAAGTTGATACCATCATAAGATTGCATTCATAAAGAATAAGCCAAATTTCATTTTATTTATTTTCCCTGGATAAAATATATTTGTTTGTTTAAGATTTCAGATAAGCTGAATCTGTTGTGTTTTCAAGCCATAGTAAATCAGTTGCTGATATGTGAGTCTCTGTATGGCTCATGTAAATATATTCCAGTGTTTCTCTGAGATGCTTATAGTCAATATTTTCAGCTTCAATATACAATGTTTTAAATTAGTGCATTAAGGAAATTCACATTTTTTCATTCAGCCTTTAACTTTCTGTAAGTAGTGGTCCTCTTTTTCACATTCAGTGACATATGCCAGAAAAATTCAGTCTTTTACCCTACAGGCAGCCCATGGGACTGGGATGAAATGGCCTCTATACATAGGGTATGACTTTATTTGCTAAAGAGGTTATTTGAAAAAGCCCTTAGGGTACTGCTGCCCTTTTGTCCCTCA
This sequence comes from Melanocharis versteri, assembly GCA_013397845.1. Classification (NCBI taxonomy): domain Eukaryota; kingdom Metazoa; phylum Chordata; class Aves; order Passeriformes; family Melanocharitidae; genus Melanocharis; species Melanocharis versteri. The sequence continues at coordinate 546,910 of VZTG01000247.1, forward strand.
AACTAGTAGGGGGAAAAATATAAAAGGAACTACACAGTAATCCCTTGTAGACAGGTGACCTTAAGCCAATTCTATACTGTAAGGTTTGTTTCCATTTAAACTCAAAACAGACAAAGGAAAAAAGGAAAATGCAGCTTTTAATCTGTTGCAGAAACATTGCCATTTTTTTTCTGTAAATGTCCATCAAATACAGACAACTTTTACTGCAAATTCATAAAACTGAGTATTGTTCTGTATAATTTAATTTCACTTTCTGTAGACAATATGCCCTGTATTTTAGCAAAAAATGGCATCTGAGGAGTGATGTAAATAAACCTACCTCTGTTCATTTCAGGTAACTTGTTCAGAATTTTATTTTCTTTACAACTGTTAAATTCTACAAGTACGGCCAAGCATAATTAAGGAAACCTTCTGATTCCAGTCTTAACATTAAAAATCAGTCACCATCAGGATCCACTGGGAAAATCAGCAATCACTTTGTCCTCTGAAGTTCTTTTTTCCTCTGTTCTTAGCGTTGACCACTGATTGACATTAACAGTGCTAGTCAAACCAGATGTTATCACAGGGCCATGGTCCCACTGCATGTGCACCATTTGGTGGTGGTGTGTTTGGCGTTTAAACCTGTGTTCAGCCACAGTAGTTTTCCAATGAATGAATGCCACGATCTTATTTTTTATATCATGCGATCAGCTGTTACGAGATGGGTACCATCCCAATGCGAAACTGCTTTTCACTAGGCGCGCTTCAAAACACCATTATAAATTATGAACAGCAGCTCTGAACCCACCTCAGGATAGCTTCTCATAAGTCACAGGTGTGACATCACAGAGCACTGTAATTAATGGGTGTTATGCCACTCCCTTGACTTATGAGTTTTTCAGAGGCTTTTAATTACTTTTGAGTTTAAGCCATTCTGGCAGAATTTCGAAGGAACTCCAGTGGCAGCCTCTTCTGAATGAAGCTGTTCTAGCGACATTTGGAAAATGAGCCACTCTGGTGGCTGAAGGAAAATGTTTCAGCCGTTCTTCACGCCTGGTAGTCTGGAGGGAGGTTAAAAGAAACAGCTTCTGTCGACTGCTGCAGGCACTTAGTAACTGTGTTCCTTTCCTGCATCGGGGAGGAGCTGCAAAAATTGTGGTCAAATCCACATATTATATCAAATGAAAGAGAGAAAAACATCTGAAAAGCCAAGAATGTCTTGAAGGGTTATCCTGATGTCATCAACCTGATTTTGGGTATAGAAAAGCCATTGTTTCGCATGTGAGCACTTCATGTAACTGGTAAAGAAGAAATGTCATCATTTATCACCTATCAAGAATAAATTATAAATGATCACCAGTTAATCAGCATTTAAAACATTAGTTTAGTTTCGGTACCAAAATCCAGTATCAGAAGAACTTCACCCCTCATATGCACACACACCAGAATGCACATATCGCAATATTAAGTTAACTCAGGTGTAAAGCTTTGTTCTCTAAACAGCTGAAGCTTCATGTCATTGTTTATGTGCACAAAACACACATATTTCTCCATATGTTGGCACCATATTGGTGTTATCACCATAGCATTCCCTCCTCTTCAGATGATCTTTTGTTAAAACATTTGTTTTTGTGAGGCAAATAAAATATAGTAAATGTAAACCAATTATTTAACCAAATTACTTTGATCGTGGGAAACTGACAATTAGTGTTACAGCTTCTCAGCAGTGAAATCCACACAATAGAGCAGACTGTGATATTCTGTACTGCAGTGTAAGTCGATGTAGTGCATTTATTTTGTGTAGCAAGCTGTGAGAGAGGAGGAGAGAAGTGCGGGAGACGAGCGAAGTCCGTCTTGATGAACTGTTATTCTGTATCTGTGCTTTGTGCTGTGTGTTGTTTAGTTTTTCTGGCTTTGCTTGTTAATATATTGGGACAGCTCTTCACAGCAACCTTGATGACTTATGTCAACACTTAAAGCATACTCATGTGGGTACAAGATGATCAGCTAATTAATCAAGGAGTTAGAAACTTGCCAAACTACCATTTGTAATTTTTATTTCTAGTAAATGCTGATGACAGGTTAGTTTGGTTACCTATAACCATTATCCACTTTAACAGTCTTATCTTTTGCACATGAATTGGAGGAGAAGTACTAAAATTATATGCACTGGTATACCCACAGGATCTGGGTTTATTCTAAACCTGGAATGCATCAGCCCTTCCATGAAATAGCTTGAGTTAGGAGAGCATTCTGGGCATTGTCATGCAAATGAGGCCACCAAACATACCACTTTTTGCTTCAAAATTGCTCTGCAGTGACAAGTAGCTTTTAAAACTGGAGCAGGGTTTTCTGAGCTAAGTGGGCAACCCTATCTATCCTCTGAGATCCACTTTCTAAAATAAGTACCCATACATGAAGTCCTAATTCTACATCTGAGTGCTCAGATTGGCACTTACTACATATCCATACATCTGTGTCACAGTTTAACCAGGCCAATGCCATTCTAATGCAGATTAAGGTGGTCCTTTATCCTTGCGTATTGTCCTTCTCCCACAATCATACAATAAAAAAAACACCAGAAGATGAACGTAGCACTGAGAAGTTGAGGTTGATCTGGTATTCAGAAACTCTTAAAGCCAAGGTCTCATGATACATCGCTTCAACCAGTACGAATTTTAATTAATGCTACAGCATCTTCTCAGCAGCCCTCAAGAATCTAGCCAGTAGGTCATGAGGGAAAAACAAGTCCTCACCTGCCTCACAGTTTACAGAAAATACCTGTAATCAGAAACTATTTCAGTCTAGTTTTGGGACCAACTTCAGAAATGATAAGAAAATGTGACGTACGTTTTCCTCTCTCTCTGTAACCAAATGAGCCCATCCTAAATGCTGCTTTTGGCTGTGCTCCTGAAAAGGGATGTGGAAAGAGCACCAGAGTTAAACATAGTAACTCAGGATTAGGTAGCTTTTAACCAGCATCCTAATGCCCATTAGAAGCCAGAATGGATTTCAGAGCACTGGCATTAAATGATAAAGAATGAGCAGAATCCAGATTTTTATTTTTGCTTTAATCCAAAATTGTATTAATTGTGTTGTGACTCAGTGGGAATTTTGTCCATGTCCTGAATGTGGACACCATTTTACTCTTAATCTCTGACCAGTATGGTTCCACGTGCTGTGCACTGGAGGTAACAAAGCCATAGGTGCAAATCATGGGTCCATCATAGTAGTGGAAGTACTTGATCTGCTGGCCAAGCAAGGAATTATAGAAGGTGGTGGAGACAGTGGGTACTGGATAGCTGCAATGCTGGAACAGTCAGGCTTCTCAAATCCCTCGTGGCCCAGTGTCAGCGCCATTGTCAGTGTGGTGCTGCATGATGCCTCAGAAATGGCTAATGCTTTCTTTACATACAGGTTTGGGTATTGAATTCAGGGCATTCACATTTGAAAATGTAGATCTTAAGGACTTCACAGCTTGCTAGACCTTTTCAGTCATGAATCTCCATCCCTAGAAACAGGAGCTTTCTTGGGATGACTGGTTAAAGTTATGGAGAGAGTTGCTTTCAGAGTTGGGTTTTCTGGTGTTTGCAGCACATTTAGATGGTACCTCAACTCTAGGAACCAAATTACCCTCAAACCATCCCAACATATAATTCTTTAAATATTTTGGGTTCAAATACTGAATGTTGGGGTGAATGGATTCAGAAAAAAAAAAGAAGAAAAAAAGGATGTTGAGAAAGAGCTATTGCAGTTGCCCTTCTTTTTTTGTTGTTGTTTTGTGTTAGCTACATTATCTCCCAACCTCTTTTTGAGCAGTTTTTTAAGTGTAACTTGGTGTTACATTTCCTTTTATTATGAATGCTATTTATACACAAATTGTAGCAGATCATGATGCAGCAAAGAACTTTTTATACTGCATAGATTGTGCAGCAAAATAGTGCTTTATCAGCATTACATGCCTCAGTGAGGAATGTTTTGCTGTTTTAAATCTCATCATTATGAGAAGAATTTATTATCTAGATACAAAAATTTTACTGGAAACTATTGAGTTAGGCTGTTGTCATCTAACTGAAAATGAAAACATGTTCATGATAATTAGACAAAGAGGATTAATGAAAAACCCACACTATACTTACTGTTTACATACAACCTCAGAGATCTACTTTATCAGTTAGAACATGGTCACATTCATTTTTGCTTCCTTGCCATGGGACAATCCCAGAAATTATGGACAATCCTTTGCCCTTCTGCACTTAAACTCCTTGTCTACAAATGTGATGCAAAGTGAAGGTGGTTGAGGTTTCATGGAAAGGAAGCACGTGGTGTGACAGGCCCATCTGTGCCAGCTTTATGAAACAAAAGTGCCCAATATGGTCACCCTCGCCTTTTGTTCCGCACGACGCTGTTCAGGCGGTGGGTTTGTGAACGCTGCCGGTAGAGTCTGCAAACCTCGATTTATCTGACTGCTTCCTCTCTTGTGCTGTCGGTTCTCAGTTGCACTGCAAGCTTCCCTGCCCCCACGATTTCCTCCTTCTACCCAGCCCTTTTCCCCAGACAAATCTGAGGTAGAACCTCCTAGCAATTTTCCAAGGTTCTGGGCTCAAAGACTAAACTAATTTATTTTTGAATTGCAGATCAAACATAAACTGCAAAGAAGCATTTAATCAGTTAGGAGAAGCAAGGGTATGGCTTGTTTAAGTCCCAGAATCCATAAACCTGTAATGATTTTATTATATTGGTGTCAGTTTTCATTATTTTCATAAATGGGTGTTCCCTGCTTAATGCACGATATTTGCATCTGATGAACCAACGAGTTTAAACATGGTTTGTTTTAATGCTTTGTGAATTTGCATTCAAATTCATCAGAAGTAATTCTATTTGAAATCACACAGGGCTAAACACAGTGGTTGTAAATCCATTTGAATTGAGATGCCAGAATCAGCCCATTAATCTACAAATCTGCAATATAATTTTGTATGGTTGGTGGGCTTCTGTTCTGTTTTTTCGTGATGAGGCAGTGGGGAAACCAAGTGCATGTGTGGGAGGGGAAGTGTTTGAGGAGGTTGTGATAAATTGACCAAGTGGGAGTATATCTTTGTTATGGAAACTGGCCTATGAAAGGCCAGAGACCACCGTTTGAGCATTTCTGTCACTGCCACTTGAGGTAGTTGCACAAGGAGAAAGCAAGTCTCAATATAATAATAAGCAGATTCCCTAATATTTAGGATGACAGAGATTGGCATCAGCACCTTCCATTCAGTCTTCAGGCTGTCAAGAGTTCACCCAAAGCTTGAAGTAGTGCTATAGCCTGCATTTAGTATTTTAAGTCCTCTTGCAAAACACTCTGTTACCTTGGATTTTTCTGTGGTCCGTTGTTAAAAAGGGAATGAAAAAATGCAGCAAGGTTCACCTCCAACAGAAACAGGCTCTTTTTGGAAGGAGTGGAGGGGGCTGTACTATAGAATTCATTCTGTGCTTCATTTCGTGAAAGCTGCAGAAGAAACCTGTATTTCTTTCAGAGAAACTGGTGAATTGTTTTAATTTCTGTGTTCTTAAATAGACTGAATTGTCTTAAATTAAGATGTTTGTTTAAGCTAATAGTTACCAGATTTGAGGATGAATATATCATTGTCTGAGAGTCCAAAAGAATGTATGTATGAGAGGGATTACTCTCTAAGAAGAAAGGTTTATCACCAACATTTTCCACACTACACATACTTCTTAAACGTAACAATGAAGTTTTTTGAGAAAACTAGTTAAAGAAAGTAAATAATACATGCAAAAAATACAAAAATGCATAGTTATCCATAATGTACCTTAGCCTTTTAAGAGGAATGTATTCATTCATTAATTTGAATAGGTGACAATTCATAATGGAATTCAGCTGATACTTTTGAAAATGTTCATGTAATTATTTCGCTTAGTTATAATCAAGCTGAATTCAGTTTGAGAGAGATGTATTTGACTGAGGGCAAAAGTGATTTTTAGCTAAATTTTTGACTGCCTTCCTCTGGGAACTAGCAGTCCTGGTTTGCCCTTTGTGAAGCTGAAATTAAAGAGTCTATGTCCCTGTTTTGAATGGCTTGTAATGGAGCTAACAGGGTCCAACTTTGAAAAGCATTTAAGCCTGTGCTTAGCATTAGCTGTCTGCTTAATTCCCAAAAGTCTAACTACAGGCCCCTTCTTCTGCACTTGCAAGAATTGCGATGAGCAGGAAGTCTGCCATCTGACATCTGTGAAATGAGCTGGTAGACTTGAGTCTTTTTCATAATGAACCAGTTTCCATCTCATAAAATTCTGTAATTGCAGATGGTATCAGTGGACACCTATGACAATCTCAGCAGAGATTGCAGCCCGGCATTCCTCATTATAGGATACATGGACACTGAACTCCTCTCTGCTCATGAACGTGGGGTTGAGCCATTGGCAGGGCATTATCAGGAAAATTGCAATGATGTGACTAGAGCTTCACGGTGGGTAAATGGAGTACCTCAACTCTTGGAGTTGACAATAGGCTCTCCTAAGAAATGATAATGCAGTGATTAAGACGTAGGACTGGGACTCAGCACACCTGGGAATTCTTGTGTGACCCTCGAAACACACTTCTTGTTGTTCTTCACTTCTCTGCCAGAAAAGTTAGTATAATGTTTTTTTCAGTTTTATGGTGTTTTTTAGTGATAAATGTATTACCAATTGTGAGCAATTCAGGAGATACGGCTTTAGATAAATGCCATTAGATTTTAAGTCTGTTCTGTTCAGTTTGCATTTGCATGTTCTTGTGCCTAGCACTAGTGGAAGGCAGGCCGATTTTATTTTGCTTCCTAATTCCGCATTGAGGAAATCAGCTTTATGCAAAGAGACCTAAAAATCTTGCATAAAATTCACTCTATTGTGAAAGAGGCCCTAAAAAAAAATAACACATGAAAGAAGAAAAACATTAATTTTTGACTTCTTTTAGCTTGTTCTTTTAGGCACGGGTAAAATTTTTGTTCTGTCTGTGTACATTTTCATATGTGCATTTTCTTTTTATAAAGAAAATAATATCATTCAAATAGCTTTAGAGTCTTTTTAGTTCAGTAGAAGCACTTGAATAATGTTTTATGAGTACTTGGAGACACAGAAAGAAATGGTGAATCTTGGTGGGTTTTGGAGCACTGGAATGTATCCCAGAATTATAACTACAGAATCCATAAGCCCTACCTGTGACTTGCAGCAGCTGTTTCAACCTGTGATGCCATGGGCTGCTCTGAAGCTCTGTAATCTGCATATTTGAAATAACAAACCACAACGAGTCCTGGCGATCTGTCTGTGCCATGCCAGAAGTTAGAAAACTGTGAGCTCACTAAACTACAGTAGCTGGAAGAAGACTAAGAAGTATTTTTAAAAAAGGTAGCTGAAATAAGAACCTTGTAACAAAAGTGTCAGCAGGAGCTGTTAGTTTCTTAGTGGTTTTGAAAATCAGATCTTCCAGATATTTAGCTCCAGGCTTCTGGGTTTGTTTTGGTTTTTTGGTTTTTTTCTGTGTGGTTTTGTTTGTTTGTTTGTTTGTTTGGGGGGGGTGTTATCTGGTCTCCATTTTGTCACATATCCCAAGCTTTACTGCTTTCACAGAAATTATCATGAATTCCTCTGAAATTTTGTCTACTGTAACAAAAAAATGTGAACTAAGTTCCAGCGATAGTAAAAGTGCTTGGCTGCATTTATGCTACCTCTAAGGATGCTGTACCAGGTCCTAGGTAACAGCAGAATTATGGCATTCACTGCAGCGTGCATCATGCTACAGACAAGTGAACCATGGTGTTTTCAAACCACTTGGCATCATTTAGTTAACCTGGTTTTAAGCATTACTTGGCTTTAGTTTGAGACAGACATAGATAATAAATCTTTCAAGAAGTGTTATCAGAATTGAGAGCTAAGTGGCATTTTAAAATATTTTAGAAAAATATGATCATTATTTAATTTTAAAATATTCCCTCTTTTCCTAGTCTAACTTGGGTCTGAGGAAGGAAAAAAAATTAGAAGAGCTAATGAAATGACCTGACAGAGTGGCAGGGGCTGTTTACCAGTCTGTATTTGACTAGGATTCATGCTTCGTATGATTGACAGTCATCTCAAGTTCTTTTGGTTTTAAGACTTAAGGTGCCACCGTCTTGAGTGAACTTTAGTTCAGAATGGAGATGTTTATAAAAGTTATCTAAGTAGTTCCTGTGGAATCCCGTGCTCCTTTTCACTGAACTGTTCTGGAATAGTATGGCTTTGCAGTGTAAATGGGGATGAGTTGGGTTAAGTCATACTCTTAACTACTGTGCAGTCTGTTTATTCCATCTGGGAGCTTCATCACCCTGGCACCTGAAAGTGGATGAGGTAGCTGAATTGACTTTCCATTTCTCACCATCTCTAACCATCTTCCTGCGGTATGACATGAACATTCTAGTCTTTCATCAAAATCAGATTATGCTTATCTAATAGGGACAAAAATTTTCCTCCCTCTCCAGCATTTGCAGATTATGTAGCCAGAATATCTGCATTTAAACCTTCAATATTTCCATTCAAGTCAGACTTCCAATAGTTCTTTTTTCACTATTCAGAATATTCTTTAGTCAAGATCTCTCTCCTAGAAAGGTCAAGACATAATTTAGTTGTATCTGTACTAGAACAATGTGCAGCAGACGTGCCTTTGAATGTGCAATTAAAAATTGCTTTGGCCTGTTTTCTTTTCCTGTTTTACATTTCATAAACTCACATGTAATTTGATGAACACTGTCATTCTTTAAATTTCTTCAGCATTACAGTTCTCAAGGGACTTCTCTCTCATTGAATGTCATTTTTGCATATTTACTTTCTCCACAAGAGCTAGTATGCAGTAGCACAAGTTCAGTCTTACATTATTATTTTCTTATTTACTTATGTTACATCCTGGTTTTCTTTGTATTGATGTTAACGCTTCCAGTTTGGTATTAGCTCCATATGCCATCTAAAAGCTGTTGATTTCTACCTCTAGTTAACCAGCAATTTAGGTAGTCTTGTCAACAGAGTAGTATGGTAATTATTCAGCTCTTGAACACACAACTTTGCAGCCGAGTGCAAGCAACTTGCTAAGGAGGTTCTGAGCCCTTTGGGAGAGCTGCAGTGCAACAGTTTACTTTGCATTTCCCATGCAGCCCAGGCACACAGACCATCTTGCAGTTCTTGCATCAACAGGGCTCAGCGACAGCCCAGAAAGCACCAGCTTTGGTATCTTCTGTCTTGTTTTATCTACATCCTGCCTCGTGCTTTCTAACACTGGAAGTGGAAGACAGTTCATTTAAGTGCTACTCTATCAACAGCACTGAAAATATATTTCTGTCAGCAGAAGGGTCAATTACATGAACAGCTCTTCCTTTGAAGATATTCTGGAAACATGCTGCTTCCATCCTTCACCAGAGGTGAATCATGAAAAGAAGACTTTGTCACTAACTCAACCCTTGAAAGTGTTACGAAAGAGTTACCCATCTCTCCAGCCCGTATTTCCCATCCAACTTCCCAGAACCAGCAAGTGCCCCTGCTTCATGCTTCCTAAGTAATCCCAGCATTACTGCTAGGCCTGTGACACTCTGAGGTGAAAAATCAGCATGTTTTCTGACACTCGTTTTGGGCATGGTAAGCCTTGATGCTGTCAAGTGCATCAGGAGGAGTGAGGGGCCAGCAAAGGGGAAGGCCTGTACATTGAAACTGTCCCCACCTATAACCAGCCCTATTCCTTCCTCCTCAGATGTTGTCATTTCCCTCGCACTGAGACTGACTTTTGGGGTGGGAAATCTGGTGTCAGAAGTTTGGGACCTGCCTTCACAATTAATTCACCTTCATCTTAAGCCAGGTACCACTGTGGAGACAGCTGGCTGATCCTGTGTTGTGGTTACACATGTAAGGCTGAAACATCTAATCATGTTGGGTTTTTTTTCAAAACACAGGTTGGCATGACCGACAGCTTTCAGACTAAATTATTGTAGTGCTCCTTTCCAGCTGTAGATCTATTGTGAAAATACATAAATATTATTTGCCACTGCCATTACACTTGATGCTGTAAAAGCAAAGAAATAGATCTTTCTTCACTGAAAGCCTGTAAAGTGAAAACTATAAAACTCCCTTCCCTTGTTTTCTTCTGAAACTAGTTGTAATGCTCTCTTCCTCTCACTGTGCCAGACTCTGCAGCTTAACTAAATGTGTGTCACTCCTCCAGTTTTCTTTCCTATATTCCCAAGCAGGTGAGAGACTAAAAGGAAAATATCAACTGTATGTCAGTGCCTGCAAAATTAAGTTATGAAGCTTGCCCTTTTTAGGAAAATCTCATATGGAGCCAGTATAGTTCCTTCCTCATGGCAGTTTATTGCTGCTAATCATGCGAATCAGGGATCATTCCAGTATCATTTTGATGAAGTCCACAAAAGAGAGTACACTCATCTCCTCCAATGTTTTGGACATTGAAACAGAATATTTTTTTCCAGGTAACATAGTGCATTAATTGCTTCACTTAGTAAATGAGCATTAGCTTTTGATATAAGCCATCCCACAGACTCCTGACACTTTGCATGCTGAGCAGTCTTGTCCTTGAAGTTACTGTAGTGCACAATGATCAGAACTTACCGCTGATGTTTTGTTAGCATTTACCAGCAGTGTCTTGGCAGAGGGTGACCTCCAGTACTGTCTCTAAACATTTTCAATTTACAGACTCAAGAATTTTTGCTGCCTTTGCCTCTCATTCTTTTGAGGAGGTCAGCCCTTTATGAATTTGCCACAAGAAAGAAGTTCAAAATACCCTATATACTTAAACAGCTTAATAGGAATATAGCCGCGATGAACACATGACATACAATTCATTTTAATATTTATAGAAGAAATTCATGTTGTTTTAAGTGTACACAAGCAGCTGCTGTCATTTGGCTATGAGCAGATGTTAGACCTCCGAAAGCTTCACTGATAATTAAAATACTAACAGTTAGTGTTTTACCCCAGCTGCAGGTTCTGTTTACTGTAAATTTGATTTTAATGGTGCCTCTGTGCAGTTATTGAATAGAGGTTTGTTTTCTACTATACATGCAAAAGTGTCTACAATGAAGACAAATGGTTATTTCCCATAATTTACTCTGGAAAGATATGAATATAGCTGTAACGTAGTTGAGTTTATAAATGAAATACAGATATGACTATCACATTTGAAATGGTAGTTTCTGCTGTCTTAACTAACAAAAAGAACTAGGGAAACTTACTATTTGTAGTTATTCCCAAGCATTCCTCCTAAAAACTGCTGTGCTTTTTAAATGGGTTGAGACGTGCCCTCAAGCAAAGAACAGGTGCTTCTTTTTACTGAAAGGGTGCATAAATCAGAATAGATAAATACAGAGAATCATGATACTCATAGTTGATAGGTGTGGCGAAGAATATAATTTCTGCTTGATCATTTAATAACATGATGTTTTATTTTAGGTATCCCTTACAAGTGTCTGTTCTCTTTAGTGCATATATGTACATCAAACGTTAAGGAAGGCCAGCCATTTTCAGAATTGTTAATCCCAAGGGCCTGATTATGCAAACACAATGCATAATGCAAGCAACCATGTTTAGTCCCTCTGAGACTATTGAGGCTAACTATGGCAGTAAGCAGTACGCTTGATAAATAAATGTTTATAAAAACAGGATCTGAATGTATATATTCTTGAAAAACAAAAACTTTTGCTGAGATAACAATGACAAAAAGGGTTTTTTCTTTTTTTGACAAAGCTGTTAGTGTCTGGGACTAGACCTATTTCAGAAATCCAGATCATTTTCCCTATGAGCAGAGCTTGAGGGGTTTCTCCCCTGATTTTTCTCATATTAGTGTATTATTTTTCATATTATATTATATGTTCTGTCTGCCTAGGAAACAGAAATCTCTGGTTTGACCAAGCACAACCAGAACCCCTTGAAATTGGGATTTTGATTCAGAAGTGCTAAAAATGCACTTTCCATTTGCACTGCAGGGGATAAAACAGAAAGAGTGCATCCGAGTATCATCAATGTCAGTTATTCCCAAACTGAGGGCCAGAGTAGTCTTTGAAGCTGGACTGCCAAGAAATGTCCAGGCTGGCTATCCTCATCTCAAGCTGCTAAATTGCCCTGGAAGAGATAGCTGAAATACTCCAGATACATTCCTGATGCTGCTTGCCCATGTAGGTAATTGCTGCATATGCCACAGAGAGGTTTTTGCTCACATATCAGAGTTGAAAGGAGCAGCCTGCATGGTGGCAAACAGGTAAAGAGAAAAAGTGGTTTGCAAGAAAACCAGTTACTCTGCAGGTTAGGCAGCTGTAAATTCTGCATGTTAACGCTGTACGTGTTTGCCATGATCAGTGGGAGTTTTGGTATTTTTATTTGCACACCGTCTGTAACACTGGGCTCTATAGTGTTCATTTTTGACCTTGAGTGCAGGAAAAGAGAAACTAAAATTTTTCTTAGAGAAGGCCTTTTCCCGAAGATTAATTGGGCACTGAAGGGAAACTAAACTAAACCAAACCAAACCAAACAAACTGCCTAAACACCCTAACTGAATTGCTTGGCTGTTTAATTTGGTGGTTGTTTTTTCTTTTGTGTCTTTTTGTGGCCGTTGACATAGTTCTGTAAGATGTGGAAGGTAAAAATAGCAAGCAGGACATTTCAGTCTGTTTTTCAAAAGAAAAAATATTACAAGAGTACTTTCTTTTACATTTTTAGAAAGCTAAAGGACATCTGCTGCTTTTTAAGATACCTGAAATGTTAAAACTTCATCCTTTATTCAAAAAGTTCTTAGAAGACCTTGAAGTTTCCAAACATGATTGAGTGGTTAAGGACAAAACTAGATGCTAAGGCTGTTTTGAGTTTCAGCATTGAAACATGCCATTACTAGATTTTTAAGTATAAAGTGAGCTATGAACATTATTAGGGATTTTTTGTTGTTGTAATTTTTTTTTTTCAGTAATAATATATTGAAAGGGGAAGAAATGAAGCTTTGCTCTATTGGTATCTCTTGAGATTTATGTACTTTGTGTCAATGGTGGAATTTTTTTATGTCTCTTAGGGAGCTGGTAAAGTCCCCTATAGGTATACTTATTTGTATTGCTTTACAAATATTTCCTGCCTTTGTGGACATAACAGTTGTAACAGGGCCATTTTGGGTTGCTGATTTATTTCACTTCTCGGTTTGACCCATCGTATTTTCTTTCTTTCAGCAGAAGACATGAATGAGCCTTCACAACCTCTTATTTAGTAGCTTAACTAGCTGGTTTAAAAAATGCTGGCCCATGCATTGCTTGCACATAAAAGCCTTACAAATGATAAAGAACAGTTTTTACTATGGTCAAGGAACAGAGATCTGAAAAATGTGTCTTATTAATATGGCCTCTGAAAATCAGGGAAATCCCAAAGTTATGACATTATGCCACAGTTCTTAGATGGTACTTAATTAAATTAAGTAGAGATCATTACAAAAAATAATTGAAAGAAAACAGAGCAGAAACTTGTAGCTTGATCGAGGCATAAGTTATGTTACTTAATGAATTTAAAAAGTGAACTTACTATACCATTCAAAATATTGTGCTGCCATTTAGACAATAACTTTTAAAATAAGAAAATCAGTTGCTTGTTCAAGTGATGTTAGACATAAGGCGATTTTTTAATGTCTTTTAAATTCTTTACAGGTTGTATTCAATTGAAGGAAAATATGTTTCTTTGCATTCACATTATTTAATATTCGTTGCACTTTAGCAGATAGGAAATGTTTGTTTGTGTCAATAAATAATATACCTAATCACCAAAGTATGAAAAATTAAGTGTTGCTGAATAGGGGACTATAAATCAGGCCTCCTAGAACTTCTACAGAAAAGGAAAAATAGCTGTTTTAAGCTAGCTGGGTAAATGCAGATCATTTCCGTCGTCATAATAGATTATTTCATTTATGACTTACTGCTTTGTCCTAAAGGTGCTCCTTGTGAAGGATGTCCTCAGCCCAGCCTCACCACACACAGCCGCTTGCTACAAGTTTTGGGGAAGGATTAGAATTCTAAAGAGGCTGCTGGCTGAGAGCAAAGTGGTGCTTTACATATAATATTAGGCCAGACTTTCCTCACGCATTACGCGTTTCTTTCTGAGACAAGTCTCCTTAATGCCATCTTTATCTGCTACACGATGCATGAAATCTACTTTCTGTTTTAGAACTGCGGCTGACCCCCGACCCCACGAGTGGCGCCACAATGTGACCTTTCTATTGTCATCAGCTTTCATTCTCCTGAAAATTCTATGAATTTTTATTACAAGTTTTTTTAAACCAAGCTGAAGCTTCAACAAATTACTTGACACAGATGAGATGAAGTTGTTGAAGTAGTGTTAGATAAGTTTTACAGCCAGCATGTGTGCTGCTGAACAGTACAAAGCCAGTGTCCTACAATGTCATACACCAGTAACTGCTGAGCCTACTATTGGATAAATACATCATTTTATGGAACATTGATTGTTCTATAAACCCAATGGAGTATTATGCTCTATGATCAAACCATTTAGATTGTGTGTAGAGCACAGAAAATGCCATATTCAGGATGGTACTAAAAGTGCCATTTGTGTATTTTATGGATGTCATTACAGGGGAAACTTCTCTCTGTAGGCCCTGTTTACTGCAAAATTTTTTAGTCTGTAATGACATTTTTCATTCACAACGTATGCCTTCAAGAGAGGGGGCCCTTGTTTTATTTGTTTCATTCGAGTTTACTGCACAAATCCTGTACATTTTAATTAAATGTAAGCTTAACAAAAGAATAAGGTATTTATTCTGTGGGGAACAAATGATGACAGTAACAAAAGAATAAAACAGACACACAAAAGGAAGTCAGGTATGGAGTAAGAGAGAGGGGAGAAGGTACTAAGCCCTATTTCTAGTTTCTCAGACACACATTAAACATCAAAGCATTTCTTTTAGCCCTATTTCGGGAGTTTGTGGTCTCAGAGAATTAAAATAACCTGCGAATACAGATTTAATGTCTAAAATATCCTGACATTTTCAAATAAAAAACTAACAGTCGCTCAGGACTCCAACTGATAAATAATGGGTCTGCTGAAATGACAGACTTCTTGGAAAGAAACCAATTCTCTGATCACTGCACCCCTAGATATGAAACACCTCCTTACAAATTGTCTGAATATGAGCTCTTGTATCATTATATTTTGTCATTTTAATGCCTATTTGTGTATCTTTTTAATTTGCAATGACATGCAATCAGCAACAAGTCCACTTTTCCTAATATTAATGTGGGCTTGTATTGCAGCTTATGTTTGCTGTGTCAGCCAACACTTACCCCTTCTCTTTAACCATTTTTAAGAGGGGTGAGAGGCAGGCTGGATTTACTTGGACAACATGGTTTGTTGCTACATACAGTCCAATAAATACATAAAAATTCCTACAAATGTTGTGTTGGATTCCAGCGCTTCATTATAGGAACAGCAGCTAAGCCTCAAAATCTGTTGTTTTCTAAATATCTTCCCTACCTGACTTTGCACTGTTAAAACAAAAGAAAACCAGTAAAATCTGCAATTCATACTTACCATGAAAAATCACTAAAATTGAAGCTGATGTTCCCAGTAAATTCTTGGTCATAGTCCAGTTAAAATTTAAAGTTACAGTAGATTCACATTAGTTTAAATGACACTTGAACTTCTACACAGCTCAACATTAATTCATTATAGTTGAAATGGAAGAATCTTCAGTGGGTGAATCTTTTACAATCTGATTGAGGCTGTTACATTTTATAGGAGCCATTTTTCAAAGCAGTACTGACAGCACTCGAAGTTATTAAATTGCTGAATCAAAAGATGGACCTGCAATCGCATTTATGAACTGTGATGGAATAGCTGGGGTTGCACTGAGCTGAGGTTAAGATGTTGGTGTAGTTAAGCTTCATCACACCCCTTAGTGACAGCAGTATTTACCCATGTAGTTTACTTTAATGGTCAGGAAGTGGCTTAACTCACCTCTGGATTCAAATAGATTAAGTAAGCAGTCAGAATAGCATAATTATCAGTGCTGCGAGGGATTCACCGGATAGCTCTTCACCCAGGAGACTTCCCGTTCAATTGCACAGTAAAGACTGGAGTTGCATAGATTCACAGGCACGGCATTTATTTAAGGAGATGAAAACAGGGTGAATTTCCTTTTCCTTTCCCTTCCCCAGACCAGAGCTTCTCCTCAATACATTGATGCTGTGTCCTGTACATAAATTATTATGATCTTAGGAGAAAGATGTCATGATTTTAGTGTGTGTGCATGTGAAAATTATGATTGTAGAGTTATTTTGATTTTGAAATCCAGTGGAAAATGCATGATTTGTGGAGTTATTTTGATTTTGTGCCACATCATTGCCAGGCTCCTCTTTCATCTTGTCAACAAAGCAAGATTCCTGAGAGAATTAATTACTTATACTCTATTACAAAATGTGGAGGAGCTAAGATAATTGTCATTTTATGTTGATTTCCCCTTCCTATTTTTCTGCTCCTTGGGGGGTCATGTGAATGTCAATGCCTGCAGAGAGCACAGGAAAAGTGGGAATAAGAACCAGTCGTACCATAGTAAGCTTACTTCTTGCTTATACCTGACAAAATGTACTTCAATTGCATGTGCCAGATTTTTATGCAGCATCACCTGGAAACACTCTAATGGTTTAAATTGTTAATTTTCTTTTCCAAAGGTAACCTGCCTTGCAAACTAGGAATAAGAAAGTTGTATAACGTCAGTTTAGACTTGTGAAGGTGATTTGCAGCCTTTCAGCTTGACAAAATTACTTCTTTGTGCTTCACAGTACAGTTCTCTACCAGAAACTCTGTAATAGAAAAAGGATGGATGGATGGATGGATGGATGGATGGATGGATAGATAGATAGATAGATAGATACCAGTATAAGACCTCAGTCTTTTAATTATTGATGTTATTTTGGAATTTTAGCTTGATACGCACCTTAACATAGCAAGTTGCTAGAGTCTGCAAGGCACCAATTATTCAGTCTTGGAGTAAATCAGCTTCTAAGTGTGAACTTACCTTTAAGCAAATGAGTCTGTTTTTTAGAGCCCATTTTAATTCTCTGTGGGATCAGGGTCTGACAGCTCTATGCTTTGAGTGAAAGAGCCCCGTTAGACCAGCTTTAGTATAATTTTCTAGGTCTCTTGAGTTCAATGAAGCACATTGTTCACTAGAACTGGCTTGGAAAGTACAGTGCTAGCCTGAAATTTCACTGTAAGCATTGCGCTTTTTTCTTGCCTGTTTTTATCCCAAGCAAGCCATGGCATAGCTATTTGCGTAAGTGATAAGAGGCTACACCTGTTATTCCAGAGATGGGATTTCGGTTTGTGTCGGTGAATTTAAGCTGGAGTGTGAGTATGGGTAGTCTCAGCAGCATGGACTTAATCAGCCTTCCCAAAGCCCATCTGTCATTAGACCCTCATCTCATTTGCAATGTCCAGCACATGGAGGAGCTTCCCGGGTGCTTCTGGATGGCACTGCCATGGGGAGACAGCGAGGGATAGAGCTGTCCTTCCATGGACGTCCACAAAGCTGGCCACAGGGTCCTCTCATTTGTGTTTTCCCAAAAACACGTAGGCCATGCTTGGAGGGTGATGGCCTTGACTTTGAACAGCCTTGGGTACTATTTGCCTTGCTGGGGCTTTATTGTTAGTGGTGAGAATTGAGAAGGAAACCTTCAATGACACAAAACCAAACTGGGTGGCACAGCAAGCAGCTGCAATATGAAGGTTACAGGTATTATAGTTTGTTAATTGATTTCATGCAGAAGCAATTAAGACATGTAATTGGGGGTTCTCTGGATGAGATTTTATAGAATATCCTACTTAGGGTAAGAAAACTACCGAGTGTTTTCTCCAGGTAACTGGACTAGTGGCTGAGTCAGTCACATGTGCTGGAGAAGATGCTGGGTGGAAAAGGAAGGGGAAGACATTGGCATCAAAATGACAGCATGGGTATTAAGAAGATCAGCCACAGTTTCTCACACCAAGATATGTTTAATGTAATATACAGTCCTAAAATTCATTAATGAAGTACTGAAATATCACCAATAGGATCTTCTGTAAAAGATGTGTTAATAGCTTTTACTGTGTACTGTATTTATCTGGGCTTTTTTTATACAGGATATTTTTAAAAACACATTTAAATTGTTAATAAGCTGCAGAATTGTTACACTCAGCGATTATTTCAACCTGTAAATATGTTATTTGGAAAACATGCAAATTGGTTTGTTCATTTGCTCATTTTATCTATGTTTTCTGTCAATGAAATCTAAAAATCGTCAAGGAATTTTTTTCTATTTAAGCTACAATATGGTAAAGTAATGTACTGATGCTTGCCATGATACCAGGTTAACAGCGTATTTTGTCTTGTAGGCATTGTGTCCAAGTCCTATGAGTGCCGACTGAAGGGGCAAGGAGCAACCTTTGTGGAAACCACGAGCCCTTTCACCGCGGCAGCACTGGGAGAGGTTTCTCCAGTGAAGGAGAAGGCCTTTCGGAGCAGCAGGAGGCAGCCACAGTCGCCGGAAGAAGTTCAGCAGTTCATTATTATTCAAGGGTACGACGGCGACTTCGCCATTGACGCCTCCGTGGAAGAGACAGCAGCAGCCACCCTGCAGACGCTGGCGATGGCCGGGCAGATGGCCAGGGTGGTCCACATCACAGAGGACGGGCAAGTCATAGCCACCAACCAAAATGGCTCCCACGTGAGTAGTGTGGTTCCTGAGCAGATCCTTACGGAGCAGTTAGCAGAGGGTGCCACGCAGGTGGTGGTGGTTGAAGGAGCGGGAGCTGACATGGAGGAGGCCGTTCAAATAGATGCGGTTCCTGACTCCAGCAGCACGGTACTGCAGCAGATAATGCGACAAGAAGTTTTAGATGCTTCTGAGGCTACAGTCCATCCTCCGGAGTCCTCGTCGGCATTAGATGCCCTGCTTTGTGCTGTGACAGAGCTGGGTGAAGCGGAAAACAAATCCGGACTCCTTGACAGATGCAGGTCTGGTCCCAAAGACTTCTTGCAAATGCCGAACCCAGAGATGCCCAGCGTTCCCAGTGATGCAGAGGGACAAGAAATACAAATGTTCCATGAAGTTCAGGAGACTCAGGAAGATACCAAACCAATGGAAGTAGTGACACGGGTCGTGCACCCTTCGGCTATAATTGCATCTCAGGAGAGAACTCAGGCTGCCTTGAAGAACATGGTGCAAGGACTGTTGCAGTTTGCTGTGTGTGACACGGCTGCGGCCGACCAGCTCATGAAAGAAGGTGTCACCCAGGTCATTGTAAATGAGGAAGGGACTGTGCATATGGTAGCTGGAGAAGGCTCTCAGATAATTATGCAGGAAGCTGGTAGCCACACGCTCAGTGTGCAGAGCGAACACATGGATTTAGTGGAGTCGGATGGGCAGATATCACAGATTATTGTCAGTGAAGAATTAGCTCAAGCCATGGCTCAGGGTTCTGATGGTGACTTCTCTGAAGGTGCAACGCACTACATCGTCACAGAATTGCCACCAGACATGCAGGATGAGCCTGGTGTGTACTCACACGCTGTGATAGAGACAGCTGGGTCCCAAGACATTCTGCAGGCTGGTGCTGCTATAAAAGCAGAAGCTGTAGCCCCTGATAGAGCGAGAGAACAGTTAACAAGCATGGTCATTTATACAGAGGGTGGCTCACAGGTAATTCAAGGCCAGAGAGATTATAACAAAGTACAAGAAGCATGAAGAGCTTCACTCGTAGGCTGGGTGCAGAGCAGAGCTGGATATTACCAGAATCATGGAGGCACTGTATTGCTGGAACATTTTCTGTAAAGCCTCCTCAGTAGAACCTCCTCCTAGCCAGGTAACAAATACATACCCTGCTAATAGGAGGAGTTCACTGAAGAGGATAACACAATTTTGTTACAATAGCTCTAAGAACTATTATATGGGATTATTATAAAACAAGCATACTAGAGTACAAAACAGGATAAACAGCCCCCCGCCCAAAGTAGGAATTGTTCTGTTCAGTGCTTTCTTTGTTGATTTTTTTGTCTTAATGTTGTTTTATCTCAGGGTAATTCCCTGCCTTCTGTCATTTTTGTATAACATAATCACAGGAGTAAAATAATTGCACTTACATGTACATTTTGTGAACAGATAAATATGCAAAAAAATACAAACCCCCCAATAGCAAGGTGAACAGGTAAGCATACATACAGTATTGGGTGCCCTTCTTCATTTTAAAGTAGAACAGGTGACATTTTGCTTTCTAAAATCTGACTTTAAAACATACTTGGCTAAAAATATGTCATCAAAAATAAGGATTTTTTTTGCATCTAAAATGAAAATTTTCATAGTACTTTACTCTTTCATGGTAACACATAAGACTTTCCCTAAAGAAGAGCTCAAAAAAGCTACACTTCAGAAAATCCTTGATTATACATATTCGGGAAGAAGAACTTGATGCCTGTAACTTCCACTTAATTTTAGATGAGAGTCCTACATAAGAAATGTGCATTTTTTGAAAAAAATGTTGTCACTGTCAGTGTTTTGCTTTTCTTATAAATAGTGCTTCATATAAATACCATTTTGCAGTTCATTTTGTGAGCTACTTCTCAAATGTTAGGAGGATTTTTAAAGAAAATTCTGACATTGACATTAACAAGTAGGGGGAAAAGAATGTGACCTTGTATTTCTTGCTTAGTCCAGAATGTCAGTTATTTACTTGTGGATATACTGCAATTGTTCAATGCAAGTTCATGTTGAAAAGATTTCTTTCATGATAAAACTGCTTCTGTTTCTTTAGAAAAATTGTAAAATATAAACTGGCAAGGTTTGGGGATTTTTTTTTTTTTTGTCTTTCAAATAAAATGTTAGCATTAAAATGAAGCATCATGATTTTTAATATTAAACAATAAACAGAACTGGCATTCAGCAGGAGCAAACGAATGCTATCTGTTATGTCTGTGCATTTTCTCTTTTCTCTTTTCCTTTCTCTAGCTTGCTAGATAGATAAAGATAAAAGAATCTAATTTCTGAAGTGTGCCTCATGCATGCTTAATATAATTGTGTAAGTGTTTAGGGTATAAGCCATGCTGACTCTAGAGATAACTGGGTTTCCTATCATGTTTAATATCTTAAAGTTATCAAGTGTAAGAAAGTTGGGGTGGGGTAAAACAATAGTTCCTTCCTGAAGCAACTGTTTAAAAATGTATTTTCTGATAGGGCTGCTGAGAAAAGGTGCTTCATTCTGGGGCTATATGATCCTGCTGCCTCTTCATCTCTTATTATTATTATTTTTCAAATTTTATTATTTTCCAAGAGTTGAGGTTGTGTCTTCATCAAAGCCCCAAAAAAGTAAATTTCAAGTTAGACATCAAGATTCATAATTAGCCGAGTTTGACTTGCTCATCTTTCTTAAAAGTGACAGGCTGTTCACTTACTCTTAAATACTGTCTTCAGCAAACAGTGACAGGATCAACTCCCGTTTGTTATCAGGAAAAAGGTGACCTTTACAAAATGATGGCCCTCTGCAAGACTCTCACAGATGTTCAAAAAACGGAATGTTTTTCAGTGGAAATATTTCTTCTTGATCATTTCTCCTGTTAACTGTAGCCCTGTGGTCTTGCAGCTTGGATGCTAATTCTTCGCTGTGCTTAGTCCTGTATGGCTAACCTTTCTGCTGCAGTACAGGGTGTTGACACTGACATGCTGCAGTTTACCATTTGTGATTTATTTAGGATAAATATGTCTCAGGTGGCATTTAATCCTTCATAAAACCAGTGTAGCCTGCAGTGTCAAACCAGCAATCACATTGTATGCACAATGAAAAGAGCAGACCTTTGCATAAAAAAAAGCCCCAGTGGTAGATGTTCCTGTGCTTGGGAGCACTGGAAAGGATTCACTAACCTACCATGTGCTGTAATTACCTGGGAGCTCAGGTTAACGATACTTTTTTCTGAGTGCAGCCTGATCAGGAGAGTTAATATTTTCCTAGGGCCTTTTTTTTTTTTTTCCTTCTTTTTAATGTGCACTTTAAAGTTAACTTATTAGTGCCCTACAAGTGTAACATTAGAAATCAAGGGTGACATTCGTTCCTGTGCTGTCATCTTGCTTAAGGACTCCGCGCACTGTCTCAACCCCGTGCTAAAATGCTCTCTGCCATACACTGAAAGCTGAGGCTATGGCAGATCTCTTCCAAGACCTAGGAAACGTCTCTGGCATTTGTCTCCCACCTGTGCCAGAGCTTCTGCCATTGTCCCATATCATAATCTGTGAGGAGATGAGCTGGATTGTTCTATGGATCTTCCAAGCATTCCCATGCCTTCTGCCTTGGAGAGCAGGGAAGATCAGGCAGCAGAGGGGGGCACTTAGAGCAGAGCAGCACCTGAAAAGGCCCTGGTGCTCCAAGGGCCGTGCATGGAGCTGATGGGCAGGCTCAGGAGCTGCGGGGGCCCTTTGCCACAGGCAGCGTCCACTGTCGGGGCATCACAGAACTTGTGTGGTGGATTTAGGAAGGTGCCTTCACTACAAGTGTGTTTTGATGTTTGGTTTGAGTACCTTCAATTGCCTGTCTCCAGAGAATTCAAGGACTGTGCTGTAATGGAAGTGATTGTTGAGGGGGCAGTATTCCCATGTCAGTCAGTTGCCTCCTGATGTTCTGACTGCCAGAGACACTGGCCTAATTTTCTCTTTGTTATCCATTCTGAATAAGCATTAATAAAGCTGGATTATACCATGACGATGCCAAACAGGTAAAAATGTAAGTATTTAAGAACCACAGAACTAGTATGCAGGGGGAAAATAAATAAATAATAAATAAATTTTAAAACAACCAACCAAAACTAACAAAAGACCCCAACACAACAACAACAAAAACCCAAACAAAATAAAAGCCAACCAAGCAAAAACAATCCCCACCAAAAGTGAACCAAAAATCCTAAGTGAAGACAGAGAAAGAAGAGATATTTCCAGCACATAGTTTCACCCCCCATTTCTTAAGAATCTGATACACACCTCCTGAGGCAGTGTATCCTGGCCTCTGAATTCAGGCTCCATCTTTGGGGAAAAATGGGAGATAAGAGATAGCTGGAAACCATATTTAGAGAAATATTTCCCATAACAAAAACAAGAGAAAATAACCCAAAACCCAATACCACCCAAAGGGCCCACAGCAATATACCATTCTGCCTGACTCCCAGCTGCACTCCCTGTGGAAGTGAGATGAGCCAGGGAGTTGATGTGCTGTGGTTATGCACATGTGGACTGTGCATAGTCCTGCAAGCACTGCTGTCATTTATAAACGCTGCTTTAATACCAGGAGTGTTAGCTCTGAGTCCCGGAAGAAATACATCTGTGATCTTTGTGGACAGTAGATTCAGCTCATGTAAAAGCTTGTAGGAATCTCTGTGTTAAAAGTTCCTGTGCTTCAGGCTGGCCCTGAGCTGAATCTGCTCTTGAAATGCAAGTGAGTCCTCTTCAGAAAATCCTGGGGATTGAGAGATGAGGCTGGAGCTGCTGGCAAAGCAGTACAAGGAGCTGGTGTTGTGGTAGGCAGAGGCCTCATAAAGCAACCTCTGGGGCTTTTCTCCAACTTTCCCTGTTCAGTAGACATCCTGAGCACAGAAGCTGTAAACAGAATAAAGAGAGAAGGGTAAAGATTGAAATTTGAAACTAATGTAGTTCAAGTGAGAGGATTAAGTGGCAGAAAAAAAGGTCATTCATTTGGCAAAACAAAGAAGAGCTGTGAGTTTTCACTTATTTTACTGAGCAATATTAGCCCATAATTTAAGATAGCGTGTGGCTCACTCCAACAGGCTACCCCCATTCTATCTTGTTGAAGAATACAATTCGTTTTCTGCTCCTCTAGGGTGATATCATTTTATATGAAGAAAAAAGTTAGCTCAGATGGCAGTTATATGTTTCGGAAGCACCTTCTAATCAGGGATTGGTGATTCATTATTAGCTTCAGCAGGCGATCCATCTGACATGTAAGGGGAAAAAATTAGCAGCTGTCACTGCATGATGAGTTAATTTCCTGATAGGCCTGACACTGAAAAGCCATTTGGAGACATGGAGATGGCTGATGAGAAAACCTGGTGCTGGTTTATAATTGGAGAGAAAGAAAGGGCAGAGAGACGGAGATGGGGGAGGGACTGAGGCTGCTCTACAAGTGGGGATGGGTGTTTGTCTATTTACTAAATAGACAGCTCCACAATAACCTGCATCTCTGCGCACACACACCTGGGCGGGTAAGTGATCGGGACCGGGGCCTTTCATTTTCCTTCTGCCTCGTGTCATTATTCCCAGTCGTTTGTAATTAGTACTCCAGACGGTTTTCCGCTCACTCCAGCCCGGGTGTACAAGCACGCGATTGGGTTATCTCGCGGTGACATTGAAACCTGACATTTTAGAGGAAAGGGGAGAAAATGACGCTACTCCTTTAATGGTTCTCACTGCAATTTTCTTAATTGCAGCTTGAGATTTCAATCAATCATACAAAAATAAACTTATCTGAAACAAATATTGCTAAAACTTTCAAGAGCACAATTGTGAATGATGAGTGTTCAAAGAAGCCTCTTGTAGAGCATGAGGAAATATGCTCTTCAAAAGATGTAAGCACATGGCTCCCTGTTTATCCTTTTTAAGAATGGTAAATAAAACTATGGGGAAAATAGGCGTTCAAGACCAGATGCAGTCCACTGTGGAATCTGCCTTGTGTGTGTAATTGGGACATCAACACAGGGTCCTTCATATGTATTAAATAAAGCTAATAGGAAGCCCTCAACCTGGGACTAATTCCTTCAGTGGCTGTACATGTTAGGTACTGCTTTAAAGTGATCTTTATTTTTGGCTATTTAAGTAAGGTATCTAATACGCCCAGCAAAGGAAGCCAGGCTTTTCTTTTAACTGGGAAAAAAAAAAACCCACAACGTATATTTAAAGCTTTTATTTTTCAAAATGGTAGAACATAGCAGGATTTTAACCATCATCAGAAGATAATTTTTGACCAGAAAGAGGACAAGCCAGTAGCTTTCACCAGTTCCACTTGTACAAAACCAGTTTTTTCTTTTTCTATTAGGATGTTCTTAAATGATGGCCAAGGATTTGGGAGCAGTGGTGGAGAAGCAAAGATCCACCACAGACAGGTAGATCCAGCAGGTATCGTGCAATTGAAATTGATGTGTGTATATACACAAAC
This sequence comes from Melanocharis versteri, assembly GCA_013397845.1. NCBI lineage: Eukaryota > Metazoa > Chordata > Aves > Passeriformes > Melanocharitidae > Melanocharis > Melanocharis versteri. The sequence continues at coordinate 572,125 of VZTG01000247.1, forward strand.
CAGGATTATGTCCTGCAATGTAACAGGACACCTGACCTTGTTTAAAACACATTCTTGTCTTCTGGCAGCAACACATTTATCAAGGCTACTTTGAACGACCAGTTGTACTGCGCAGTCCTGCCCCGGAGGTCAGCGTTAACTGAGAGCCATCGGGTTCTGGGAATTTCTGATGAGTAAGAATAGCAATGCCACGGGCAGCGACAGATTAATTCTGGGGTGGCTCTTCTTCCGTATTCCCCAAACCTCTGATCACCCTTACTGCTTGGAATCCTCATTACTTACTGCAGCTTTTGCATGTCTTGATTCAGCTTCTTGGAGATCCTACACACAGACTGCCATTGCCAGTTTGTCATGTTTGGGAGTGAACCACCTGGCTGTTCCGGGAGCAGAAGAACGGGTGATTAGTTAGTTGCCTCTGCTGGGATGCATCCCTTGGTATGTGAGTAGCCGTGAGCTTCAGGATCCATGCAATGCTTAGCAGACAGATTTTGAAAGTAATCCAGCTCCTTGGGAGGTCTGGTTGGATAAGCTGGGTGTCACGAGGGGACATCTGGACAGACAAACGAGAAAAAAAGATTGAGCAAATGCAAGGGAAGGAGTCAGAACTTTTGATTCTTGGTCTGCTAGAAACTGAGCTTGTTAAGGAGCTTCTGAGAGCAGAAATAGAACTGAAATATCAGAAACTGAAATCCACGACTGCTCACACGTAACAAAGCCACACACACCACAGCTGAAAGACAAGGAGCAGATATAATAGGAAGCAAAACCCAATGTGCCTTTCCAGCACATACTCGGAACCCAAACCCAACTCCCATCCCCTCTCTGTTCTCTCCTTCTCCACCAATGCCCAGGGCAGAGACAGGTGACTTGGTGGCCACATTCCACTGACCCTGTGGTGCCATGCAGGACACAGCATCAGGTTTGGAGGTCTGGCCGTAGCAAGTGCTGTAGGGCCTCCAGGTCAGGAGAGGTCTTCTAACACCTCCAGATTCCCACGAGGGGAGACACCCACAGAGAAGACATGTCTCATTCAGGTATAGAGAGTTACCAGGGGAAGGAAAGGACTCGTTTCTGTGGCAAATAAAGTCCTTGCTAGCAGATGTCTTACTCTAAGAGAGTTTCAGGACTTTCCCCCAAATCCTGCTAAGCTTCCTCTATCTGCCAATGTGTTCCTCTGTCGCTGGTGGTGTAGAACAGCTTTGTGTTTTCTGCTCAGCATATGGTGGTGATTGCTGGTGTTTGGTAGCTGTGAAATCCAGATGCCCAGCTCCAGGAGGATTTTTCCCTTGCTAGGGACATCTGGCGATCCTCTCAGCCTTACTCTTTCTTCTCCTCATTTTTGTTTGGAGTCTGTAAGCTTTGCCTATGAATTTGCAGAGCAGATAATTCAGCTGATTTATTCTTGTGCTTTAATTGAAGGTTAAGAAGGAGAAAGCAAAAGGAAGCCTGGGGTTGTGTTTGTACCTGAGGACCCAGATAGGGACATGTACGTCCCAAGCCCACTGCCTGCTCCTGCCAGGGCAGCAGAGAGGTTGGTGCTGCAGTGGCACATTGAACAGACGTAATGGCACTGTTGGCTGGCGGCAGCTTGGTGGGGATGGCAGGTGAAGGGAAACCTAGAGGGATGCATCCAAACACCAGGATGGCTGTCTTGCTTTGGCTCAGAGCAGCTAGGCACTGTGTGGGGGGTTTCTGCTCAGACTCCTGCCTTAAATCCATATGCAAGCTACAATGATAAAATCCAGGGACAGCAGGTACTGCAGATATTTAAAGCAAATGGAAGCAGACATTTCCAGGAACATTTCCATCCAGTAGCTTGGATCCACAAGAGAAATGTTGAGTGACCTGTGAGAGTCTCTAGACCCCCTGACTTCTTTTTGTTATTATTTCCCTCAATTCCATGAGTAAATTTCTTATTCTTGCAGGTACAGGGCTGGCTCTGACAGGAACAGACTAGCTGCATACCTGGTCATCCTGCCAGTGGACCAGTCTGCTACAGAAAGTGTCTTGCTGGGCTGTGATGTGATCATGGGAGATTGATGATGTCGACAAAAGCCTGGTGCCGAGGAGCAGGAGCCTTAGACACCGTGCCTGTTGGAGTCAGCAAGAGAAGATAATAAACTCTTTTGTTCTTGCAGTCTGTTGGTATCTAACTCCAAAATTCAATAGACTAAGTGCAAATGTGGCAGAAGCTCTTACCAGCCTGCTCTTCTGCCCTGAGTGCTGGGTTTGTGCTCTTGTCCCCATTTTCTGGGCCTTCCTACTAGAGACCTAAAATGGCCCTTCTCTAGTAGTGAGCCCTCAAAGCCCCTGCAAAGAATCAGGGATCCATTTCTTCTCCTCTATTCTTGTAAGGTAGGTTCATGACTGAGCTCCTGCTCCCTCACTCGACGCTCAGCAGCAGGAGTGAGGCTCCTGGCTGAGCAGCCCAGCCGAGGTTCATCTGTAGCATTGGAGTGCTGCACCCAGCAGTGCAGGGGATGAGCTCTGCCGTGCCACAGATGGGTGCAGGGGCTCCCTCAACCCAGCTTTTTAGTCATTTGCCTCAGTGGTTTAGTGGGTGGCCTCGTGCCTGGTTTATTGCGTGCTGTTGAAAGCCTGCTCCAGAGGCAGCATGAGTCATTTTCTATGGTCATTTCTTCTGGTACTTGTCACTCTGGTGTCTGAGTGCTTCCCAAGCCATCATAGCTTTGTTCTCCTTCAGCCCCACTAAGATATGAGGAAATGTTTCTCTTCTTTCACAGATGGAGAGCTACAGAGTACAGAGAAAGATCTCCAACCATTTGTGGGGCCTCATTTGAGCTAACACAAACATTAACTTTCTAAGGCTTAGGTAAATAGGGAGACATCCCTGGTACATTACCATCATAACCCCTTTCTAGTGCAAGGTGTCTCTGCCTGTGCCGGGGGGTTGGAAATAGTTGATGTTTAAAGTCCCTTCCAACCCAAATATAATTCTCTGATTCCAATGACCTTTGGTGTCCCTCACTGTGAGCGTGCTCAGTGTTCCCACAAGCCAGGGGCTGATGTGGGCACTGGGCAGAAAGAAGCATTTCTTTGTTTTCACTGCTGCGCCCCATCTCTTCTCCTTGGCCCCTGACTGCTCCTGTTGGCTTTGGGGGTTCCTGCTGCAGACACCTAATAGCAAATTTCCCTTTCTGCAGAGGAAGCCTGGGGCTTGCAGGACTGTTACACATACAGGCAACAATACTGCATGGGGTTTTCTCTGCTGTGGGAGCTGGCACAAAGGGAAGAGCCAGGCTTTGAGTGCTCCTGCAAGGAGACCCTTAACTCATCTGCCAGCCATGGTTGCTCACCTAACACACTCACCCAGCCACGCAGTAGAGTGGCAGCTCACAGGGCCTGTTTTGCCTGCATTCCCAAGGAGACGAGCCCAGCTCCCTGCAGGAATAGCTGGTGAAGAGGAGTCATCTGCTTGCACAGCGCTCTGGGTGTTTATTCAATGTGAAGCCCCCAGTTCTGCTGTGCCAGACAAGGCACGTGTGGGAGATCTGGTTTCTTCATCCAAGCAGCTTTCTAAGAAAGCCCCTTTGATAATCAGTCTGAAAGATTGCTGAAGTGAAAATTAAACCACTCTATACGCTGTTATGGAAACATACCCAGCACAAGCAAGAGCTGGATTGCTGTAGTTGCCACACAATAAACAGATGAGGCTCAGCTCTGATGTCAGACCAGCTTTACCTTGTGTATGTCCTCCCATGTCTGGTTTTCCAGTTATGAACTGCAGTAATTGTGATCAATCAGGCTTTGTGCTCACTACCCACAGGCTGTTTATTAATGAATCTGCATCCCATCTTCATTTTTTCACAATCTCATCAAATCTGTTCCAGATCTGTTTACATCAAATTTTGTCTGCAGCACATTTCTATAATATAATCCAATCTGGAATTCTTGATTCTGCACCAGTTCCTCAGACCAGGTCCTCAGTATACCGAAGAACAACACGCTCCTGAAATAAAAGAAAAATGAAAACATGAGAGCTTTCAACAAAGTGCAAAGAAAAGCCATTGATTTCTAAGTGATACCATCCTTCCAGGGTATAGACAGACATTTTTTTCAAAATCCTTTCTGTATATCTGTGTCTGTATGTGTGTGTACATTTAAAGGCTAGAATTGCCTTCCGGTGGATGCTTTAAAAGACATCAGGTACTTTTCTCCTTAGCAGTGTACATTTTCTGCTTGGGCACATGTGTTTTATGAATATTTGGCTTGACTTGCTAAAGACATCAATTTGACGTGTTGCCATGTGTTATAAATGCCTCAGATCAGATGCAGAATAGGGAGAAAAAGATTTAGAATAAAAGTTTATTAAAAACATATACATAGAGTCTATTCTAAACAGAAAAAAAAGAAAAAAATAAACAAGAAAAAAACAACGAATGTTCCCCTGTTGCATCAATGCCAGAACATTATGTTTGCAAATAAGAATTTAGCACTACAAAGACAATGCCCTAGATTAACTAAGATCCCATTTCACAAAACCCTATGGCAATAGTCTGCAACATCAGTCACAGGAGAAGATATAACACAGATGCATTTGTGCCCTCATGCAGCTGAACTGAAACAAAACAAAGAGTGAATTAGGCTGAATATCTTACTGTGTGCAACGTATTGTACAACAAGGCACCTTTGGGAATGTGTCACAGGGTTTGGTAAATTGAAAACAAAATAAACAGATCTATGGGAATAAATAACATCATATTAGATGTCTGCTGCATGTAGACTACATTAGCTTCCAGTCACAATCCGGCTTCAGTTTTCCCACTAGTTTTCAATGCTTGTGAAAAGCAGATGATCTGAAACCTCTGCAAAGAAAGGGGGGTAGGGGCAGAGGGAGGCACACTGCGCTGGTTCTCCTGCACGTGCACACATGTTCACACACAATCACACCCTCTGTCTTCCCCTCACTTGAACACAATTTCAGCCAGATGCGGAGAGGCCAGTGTGTCCCTTGCTGCTTTGCACACATGAGCCAGTTTTGCCATTTCTGGACCAGGGCACGGAGCGAAAGCATTTTCCCCCACGCACTGATCTCCCCTCACTGCTCAGCTAAGGTGAGAGCACTGGCAACCCAGTTTACCTTCAGCCCAATGCGCACCATTGCCATGGCCAACATCACTCCATGAGGTCCTGAGACCCCTGCCAAAAGCACCAGCGGCTGCAAGGGTTTGGTGTGTCCAGGAGGAGGGACAAGAGATTCACAGGGCACCTGCCCCTGATGTATCCATGACACACATGACTTCAGGGGCAGTTCTAGAGACCCAAGAGAGGCAGGTACTTTGTTGCACCCCGTCTCTAATTACAGCCAAGTTTAGTTAATGTATTGAAAGCATTTTTTTTTAGTGCTCAGCCATATGGGGGCAAGGTCTGCTTCCAAGTACGTGGGTAAAACCCCACTGATTTCAGGGAGATTGCTTGCATGAACTGAACTTAAAAGATCAGGCCATATTTATCTCAGCAAAAGTTCAAGCTAATTCATTTTCTCTCATTTTCTCTCTCTCTCTCTCCTTCTGTTTTGCTTAGCTTATAGCTGAGTAAAAGGAGCACATATCTTGGAGATAGCTTTTTAAATATAAAATTCTCTTTATAACCCCAGAGCAATATGTCATTCTGCGATTACAAAAAAATGTACTCTTCCCAAAGAAAATCCTTCTGAAGCAAACATTGGCTTTATCCTGTCTGAGATCTGAGCACCAGCCTTTGAATTCATGTATATCAGAAACAGGCAAAGATCTGCAACAGAGCGAAACTGTGGCCTCCAAATTGTCATTATTCCAATCAAAAGCCTATTTCTTCCCTTTAAGAAGCAGCAATGGGCCTTGAGATGAAGTGCAAAAAATAACAAGGGACACAGAGAGAAAATGATATTTTTATAACTTTTTAGTCTGATCACTCTCAGGAGAAGAAGAAGTTTGATGAAGAAGTTGGGGAAAATTTTAACATTCAGGTAATTGATATTCTTGTCTCTGCCAACTAAACTCCTTCTGGCTTAGGGAAAGATCAGGTCTGCCTTCCCTCTCCACAGATGTGAGGTCAGGTCCAGGAGGCTGTGGACGCCTTGCATGGCCCTGCTGGGCTCTGGCCAGCTGACATCCTTATCGTTTTTATTTCTTTCCATCTTCACTTGTAAGAGGTTGTTTGAAGGATGCTGTTTTTCAGGTTTGCCCAGGGGTGTGCTTTCTATAGGCGTTCAAGGCAGCTGGTTTTTGTTATCTGACTTCGGAAATTTATTTCTCACAAGGAAGAACATAACAGAGGGTCCCTTTCTGGCCAGCCTTGGAGATACTTGCTCTCTTGTTCATACAAATCTCGAGTTCCACCCCCTCCACTCAGAAAGTGAAGGGCCTGTATCTGACCTTATCTGCGGATCAATACATTCCCCTTTGGATTCCTGAATGCATTCAAGCATTTTTAATTTGATTTCTCTATTCACACAGACACAACGAGGTGAGAGAAGGATGGAGCTGACAGGTCTCATAATCAGCTCTCATCTTCTTTCGCCAATGTGTCAAAATTGCATTTCCATAATTCCTTCCATTAGTATTTTACCTGTTGTCTCCAAAGGCTCATGCTGAGGTGGTGAGCAAGAACCAGATTCAGGAATTAAGCTGGGACATGCACTATGGCCACGAGTGCTGCTGCTAAAGTCAAGGCACTGGCTCAGGGGCTTGCAGACAACTCAAGTGCTCAGTGGGGCCGGGGTTCAGCACACTGGGCTCTCACCTCAGCCTTTAGACAATCACCAGAGGTAGATGGATAGTGGGGATGGAGCCTTGGGACCCTTCAGCAGGAGGAGGAAAGCCCAGCTCTTCCTGCTTCTGGTCTGCATGTAGCCCGTTGCCAATTATAACTTCCCATGCTCCTGATCCTGCGTCCTGCACTTTCTCTGTGTTGTGACCACATTTATGGCAGCAGCCTGCTCCTGTGACTCACGGAATAGGGCATGGTGTCACTCAGGACTTGGCCTGTGGGTTTCTGCTTAACCCCTTGATGGACTCTGCTGTGGATAGTGGGAAGGAGGTAGGAGCTCCTGCTGTAAGGATCAGAGGCTTGATCCAGGGAGTGGGGGACTGCTCGTCAATCTCTCCTATTTTATTCTGAGTCTTCCCATCCAAAGGTTGTGAACTCATTCTGATGTAGCTTGTTCGAGGCAGCACCAAGAGTGGGTGATGGCCCCATGTCCAGAAAAGCAGAAGGGAGACTGCAGGGAGTGGTTGCAGCGGAGACAGTGGCAGCTGCCAGGATGCAGGAGCTGCGTGCCTGGAGCTGGCGGCTGGCAGGAGCTCTCCCACAGCCAGCACCAGCCCCCAGACTGGTGGGCGAGGTTTCAGCCGGGTGGTGCTGCCCCATGCCCGAGTGAGCTGCCCTTGGCGAGCTGCTGGCCCGGTTCGTGTGTCAGGTTGTCTTGGTTTTGGGTGCACAGGGCTGGTCCTGACTGCTGGCTGCTCGCTTGGCTGCACAGTTCTGGGGACAGAGCTGTCACTCTTGGCCTTTCTCCTTCCTGCAGCTAAGAAGGGTTTGAGGTCTCCAGCAAAACTGTGGGGCTGAGAGGGAAACAACCCCCAGTAAGGGGAGCTGGGGAGCTTGTATTTTAGCTTTCTGGAGACCGAAGTGTGTGAGGGCAAGAGGGAAGGTTGTCCCACGGGAAGCATATGTCCTGAGAGGGAATAATGCCTACCATTTATGTGGACAGCACAGCTCAAGAGCACCATTACACATGTGCAGACATCAGGCGTGCAGGCTTGTACTCTTCCCTGCCTGGCTCAGTGTGAGCTGCTTCCTTAGTATGTCCACGAGAAGGAAGTGCAAATAAATCCCATGCATTTTTGCCTGCTTCGTGACAGCAGCACAGCTGAAGGGGTTTCTGGGGACCATCTCTGCGAACTTCCTCAGCAGTGCCCTCAGGGCTGTCCTGTTGGACACTGTGACAGAGACGTGGTCCCTGGCAGAGCGCTGTGTGTCCTGGCTCCTTGCCGAGGGTCCTGACGTGCCATGAGAAGTGCCACTCTGTGGAGCAGTGGCACACAGAGTGGGTGACACGAGTCTCTCCACAGCCACTCTGCTCCTTTATACCAGTCTCGGTGAGGATGGTGTAATGTGAATGTGCTTGTGATCTGGAAGACATATTTAAAAAGCCTGACACCAGAAATTAAATTTCTCCTCCCTTGTCCCCAGGGACACTAACGCTGACTGTGAGCATAAAGGAAACCTGGCTGGCTGCTTGCTGTCCTCATCTAAAGATGAAAGCCCTAAAGCACTACCTGCAGGGATTCAGGAGCTGATGGCTTCAGAAGCACTTACAAGACTTAGGGGCATACATTCTATTTATTTAAAGTGACCAATGTCACTTTAGAGCAAAAGTCCTGCTGAGAGTTTCTGAACTAACTGAGCTAAAGCCATATCTGAAGTACCTAACTCAGACCAACAACGCCCAACCACCCTGGCCATCAGTCACCCTACTTTTAAAGAGATGATCGAAAAAGCACTTACCTGAGGGAGGAACCTTATTTGGGATGCTCTTTGCACTTGATTTTGTATGAGCATTTGCATGTGGGCAGGAGAATCTGCTTTCAAATTTCAATAATAGTGCTAAAGAATTTATTCTTCCCCAAACCATGTGAAAGGTAAATATTCATAAAACTTCTGTGTGCAAAGGCAGCAGAGAGAATTCAAATGTGTCTGGGTAGAATCTCTTTTATTTTCCTCAGGTACAAATAAAGCACCCCTCATCCCCTAGCTCCCTCTAGCTCTCCTTTTAAATCTCTTTTTAATGTCTCACTTTTTACTGCTAATCATTTCTCCCTATTGCTAATGATGCTAACCTTAGAGCCTGCTGCAAACTGACTTGTTTCATGTCAGCCTCTCTCTATTGCCCACTTTTGTTAAGCCACAAAGCAGGTTTCAGTCTATTCAACATCAGCTATTTCTCCAACTTGAATATTACCGTTGCCTATTTCAAAGGCATCTCCAAGCCCACAGTATTTCTGCACAGGTACCTCTATTATTGTCTGTCATCAGGATATGCTGGGCTCCTCTCCTGCCTCTCTCCCCCCTTGCTTCCTTCCTATGTATGTGGCAAAGTCTCTCTCTGCTCTAATAGCTCTCCCGAGAGCAGGGTGAAGCAGGTCTTTACAGAGGCCTGTTAATTTTAAAGGACAAGCTTTATGTATTAACACCCCTGTGGCAGTGTGCTTCCCGTGCGGCGGGCTCTATCCCCAGCATTTACCCAGAATTGAAGCGCACAAGGACCAAGCCCACTCCCCGGCGGGAGCCGCTGGATAATGCCAGCCCTGGCTCCCACCTCCCTCCAGCTGCAGCAGGAGTCCCCAGGTGTCCCGAGGCAGGCTGAAGCCGCGGGAGCAGGGGGCCTGGGGGACACTGTGACAATCTGGCCTGTGCTGACCCACAGGCTGTGGGCAGCATGGGGAGCTGACGGAGGACATCTGCTTGTTTAACAGAGGCTGTGTTACAGATGTCCTTCTCTTCCAAAATCAATTTTCTGCCAGGTGCTGGATTCTTTGAAGAATTATAACAGAGTTTTAATTACGAGTGTGGCAACATTTGGACTTTCTGGGAGACAGACCTTTTCAGTGGCTTGGAGTAACTGGGAGGAAGGAGGTTTTTCTCTGCAGATGAAAGGCTGTGAAACGGTAACTATTTAGCATAAATTATGTCTTCTGGCTCGCTAATCACCCCTCAGTTCAAAAGACACAGGCCTTACCCCAGCACTCCTCCATCAGGATGCGGCACTGGCACAGGGCTGCTGCTCCCCCATCAAGCTGAGCAAATCCCTCAGAGAGGCTGCCCCCTAAAATTGAAATCAAACATTTGAGACTTGTAATGGGGGACAACTTTTATCTCTTTCTCTTTGAGACATCTGCCCACTACATCATCCCCCTCCCCCCATGCTCCCATCTCCAAAAGACTGAGGAAAAAATTAAGAAAGGAGGAAGGAAAAGAAAAACTCTGGTTCGTGCAAAGGGAAAATTTGCAGTTATTGCTAATGTTAGCATTTCCCTTTTTTTTCCCCCCTCTGTTTCCTTGGCATACAGGTAAAATAACAAAATAAATCCCACAAAGGGCTTTCTGCCAGGCTGCCTTTGGAACTTTGCTTAAGTGGCCTTAAGTAAGATAATAAGCAAGGAGTGTGAAAAGAAGAGACTTTGTCTTTTCACATTAGCAGCAGCCCTGTTCAAGTGGCAGTATCTATGAAAATGCTGTTCAGCCTTTAATGAGACTACAGTGTGTTAGTGTACCAGTCTAATTAATCCCATATTTTCACACAGCATAATTACTGAGCCGGGGCTGAATTATTTGGCTACTGGAGGTGGAGCAGTGCCTGCCTGCACTGTCCTCTGTCTCTGCTCCTCACAATTTATTATGCTATACAGCAAGACACCATTGAAACCTCCTAGTATAGGACTATCTGTCATCTCTACATTATCAGTAAAATACACCACCTTCCATACTGTGCTACAAGGGCTTTAGCAAATTGCTATTTTTATGGGATATGATAAAGGAAATGCTACCTTATGTTCAAATTTTTAACTGTCTCGTGCACGGAATATACAGTTGTGCTTTGTGCACTCCAGTTCAGTGAGGCCTCATTTGCATTGCTACAGCCAGGGTAGGTGTCACCCTTCTCTTTTGCTCCCATTCAGTCTCCCTTCTATCTTTTCTTCCTCTTTTTCCTTTTATTTTTATTTTTATTTCTATTTTTCTCTTTCTTTCTATTTTTCTCTTTCTTTCTTTCTCTTTCTTTCTTTCTTCCTTTCTTTCTTTCTTTCTTTCTTTTTTCTTCCTTCCTTCCTTCCTTCCTTCCTTCCTTCCTTCCTTCCTTCCTTCCTTCCTTTCTTCCTTCCTTCCTTCCTTCTTTTTTCTTTATTTTTCTTTTTTCTTCTTTTTTTGCATTATTTCTTCTTCTTCCTCCTCTTCTTTTTCTCCTCTCTTCCTCTCTCTTTTTTTCTTTCTCTCTCTCTCTCTCTTTCCACTCCATTAACAAGACCTACACTTTCAGAATCTCCATCTTTACTGGCATTAAGATTTTTCATCCCTTAAAGTCCTTTCTCTCCTACCCCTCCTAGTTTATGTTATTCCTGGAAACATATTTTTTTGCACATTATTATTCACCTCTGATATATGATGTTGCCATTTTGGAACTGGTAGAGTTCCCCCACCCCCTTCCTTCCCATAGGAGTTGAGAGAGATTTGTGGTTTAAACATTTACTCACTTGCTAGTGTTTTTGGGACTGGTTTAATAGTATCTTTTTAATGGAAGGCCAAACAGTACATTAACTATATGGAACTGTTTTAGAATTTTTCTTTTCAGAAAAAAAAAAAAAAAAAAAAAGAGGGTTGTACCCCGTAAATTTTAAAACCAGCCCTAACAGTACATAAGGCTATTTTGTTATTGTGTATGGTTTCCATACATGCATTGTGAGATATATGGATGTATATACCCAGGCAAAGTGAGATCTCAAAATAAAGAAAACCACATGCTTAATAGCACAAGCGGGAAAATTACTTCTCCAAGTTTTTAACCAAATAATGGCCCTGAGACTTGAGTCCTCTTCTGGGCAATCTTAAATATAACGTGTTCAAGGAGCAGTAAAGTGAATTTCATTGCACCTTTGCTGATACAGTGATTGAGTATTGGATCTGACACTCCAAAGCTCTTCCATATGTGCACACGGGAACCCAAACAGCTTGCACTGCCCCCGAGATTAGTGATATCATGCAGAGTCTTTTATCAATCATTTTGGGGCAGCTGAAAGTAGCCCAAGCTCAAGGGTTAAGCAAGGTTAAATGTTAAAAAAATTCAGCCTGTAGCCTTTGCAGGCCCTGCCAGGCCATGCGGCAGCACAGCTCCTGCAGGGGCTGATCTTTGGAGGCTGATTTGTTTGCATCTTCACTGCTGCGTGGGCTATCCTGATGGAAGTTTCTGGGGGACTCAGGGTGCTCTTAACAAGGCTGTGAAGGGAAAATTAGAAGTGAATAAATGAGGAATAGCTCTGAGAGAGCAGTGGGGCACTGCTAAAGCCTGGCCTGCCTGCACTGCCATTTTGGCACCTGGAGAGTTGCCTGTACTGAAGACAAGGGCTACAGGAGCATCCATTTGTCCATGTGGGGCCTGGCTAGGCATTGTGTGGAGCTACAGACCACTGCAGCCACAGCTCCCTCTCAAGCCACTTGATTCAGAAAGGAGGACCAAGAACTTCAGGAGATTAGTCTGGCTCTGGTGCTAGAAGTTTGGAGGGGGGGTTATGCAGGTTAAACCTGAGAGACCTCGTGGATGTCTCATTTTCCAAAAGCGAAACAGTCAAATAACTTGAAGGTGTCTCGCTCTGTCAGCCCTTCTATATGGCACCCCAAATTACCATTTTTAAAATGTTTTCTGCACATGGTCTGTGACTTGTCAGTTCTTCTGTGTAAATACATCATGAACTTTTTTCCCTGTCTTTGCACCCCTGGCTTTTGCAGTAAGGCTGCTTCCCTATCGCTCTTCACTATCTGTCAGAATGTCCTATCCTGTGAGCTGTCTCTTCTCGAGATATTCAGAGCTCTCCCTACTTCCACTTTCCTTCTCACTTCGTCTTTTTCTTGCTTCTGCTTCGGCTCCTTAGGCTGAGCTTTAGACCCTCATGCACCACCCATCATTGCTGACTCTTCTTTTGCCTTTTTTGAGCCTGTGCACCCACCCACACACTACAACTGGTCTGCTACATTCTTTTTCGTGGCTTCTTTAAAAAGCAAGTCCCGATTTGTTGTGTCAGTGGACACCTTTAAAACACGAACACATGCCTGTGTTTGGTCACAGAGGTACTCGGTTATGTCCCCCAGCTCACAGAAAAGTTCAGGGTGTGACATTTCAAAACCATGAGGAGTGCTGGTTGCTAAAGCCAACCATGCTGGGTCATTAAACTGCTCTGCTGGTGTCAGGTTTGGGCTGGAAGATGATGCCAGGAAGGGGAAACACATTTTTCTGCAGTTCCTCCAAGTCCAGTGCCAGGCATGCAGGATGTGCGTTTTCCAGGTGACTGTTCCTAGTGGCCTCCCCACTGCTGCCAGCCCTGTGTGCTCACAAAGAGCAGTCCTGCTCAGAGTGGGTCACTTTGCTACTTTATTTTTTTTGTCCTTCTGTAATGTTTTCTTCTTCTATTTGCACTCTTGCTCCGCTCATGAGGCTGATTGGGAAGCCCTGGGCAACAGCACAGACACTGGTGTTTACAGCTGTGGAACTCACACAAAACCAAGCAGCAGATGCAGTTGCATAAACTGGAGATGTAAAAATCGTTCCACTGATGTTTGAGCCTTCCTCCACCCGATTAGGGTGCCCTGATTAGCTGCTGGTAGCAGGGCTGCCTTGGTGACAGGACAGCTGCTGGTGCCTGTCCCAAGGCTGGCAGAGAAGATCCATGGTGTGGTGGCATATTTGTGATGAGGACTCCTATGAACAGCTCCTGGGGAGCAACTGGTCAGCAGCAGAACAATCACTGCCCATTCCTGCACCTTGTACATGATTTTTCTACTTGAGGCTGAGGTACACAAGCTAAGAGGATTCAGCCCTTATTTTGGACATCTCTGTGCTTCTCAGGGCCTAACAGGGCAATTCCAGCACTCCTCGACTGTGGTTTTGACCCCTTAAGTGAGTAACCACTTAGCAAAGCAGATGCCAACCTCAAACACAACTGTTTCGTAAATGTTTTTCAAAAAATAGGTTTCCATTGGTGGTTTTCCGTGCCACATTGACCCTCTGTGCTTGAACACCTCTGCAAGTTACCCAGTGTTCAAGAACTTTGAAAGAAATGGATGGGATTTAATATTAGGTGCACCAGCTTCCTATGACATGTTCAACCTTTAAAAAAATGAATGATTTCTTTAAAAGGTTGGATGTTTCATGCTAGCATCAGAACAAGCAACTTGGGGTGGGGAAAAAAAATCAAAAAGCACCACAAATAGAGAAATGAGGAAAAAACACCCAGGTGTGTGCTAAAATGGTGTGGAGAAAATTAATTACTGTAAGGATTGGTATAAATAAGACATTACATGACCCCTTCTGCCAGTGGGGGATCTCTGGAGGTGACAGACAAGTAAGGGTCTTAATGAATAGTCTTTTCCTAAATTCTTTGCTGTGGGCTCAGCATAAACCTTTACATGAAAGTGGGAGCCTGTGAACAGTAGGAATTATTTATATTAAATGTGCTTCTCAGCAAAACATGGCAAAATTCCTATTCCCAACAGGAAGAAAATCATATTTCATGGCTGTAATACAATTAAGTAGGATACAGAGATTGGCAGTGGGGAATAGGGGTGGGAGGGAGGCCCACAAGCAGGAGGAAGGGGTTTTTTGACTGCTAGTGGATGGGGCACTGCTGAATGCCTCCCCAAGTTGGGAGTCATGTTGGCTGTCATGTGGCAGACAGGAATGAGGGGGAGAGCAGGAGGGGAAGAGTTGCGACCTGAGACCAGAGATGGGCTTTGCCCAGTGGGAAAAACCATCAAACTTCATAGGGGTGAACCCAGCAGGGTCTATAGAGACCATTTTCAAAGGCAATAACCTTGTAATGGAGGATGGGATTACTGTTAAAACCACCAGATTAAATCCTACGGTCATTGCCAAAAGGTTAAACCACCAGATCAGGCCATGGCCTGACATGGGTGGCCAAAGGCTGCTGGGGGCTGAACGCTGCCCAGGAGAGGTGCCTTCATAATGTGGGGAAACACAGAGTGGGAAGGAGCAAGTACAGCTCTCTCCGCGGTCACCTGCACTAACCAGGCTGCAGAGCAGGGTAGCAGGTGACTGAGGACTCTCAGATGAGGCAAGAAAAATAATGTGAGCAAGGTGCGCTAGTAGAAAGCATCTGGAGAAAGATGTAAAGACAATGCTGTTGGTCTTAGAAAAAGCCCAAAGGCAGCAAGACCCCAGGAGGGAATGTCCCAGCTCTGACGAGTTTGGGTTTCATTTCTTGCTGAATTAGACCTTGCTTCTGCAGGGTTGGGATGCGCACCTACGTACTGGTGTGTGTGGGTTTATGAATTAACTGGATGGCTGCTCAGGAATAAAACCAGTGCTAATGTCAACAAAATGGTTTTAAAAATTCCAATAGCACAGTCATGGTGGACTATTAAATCCTTTGGCCCCTCTTTTTTCCCTGAAGAGGCTGGGCAGGTGCATCGGCTGGGAAGCACACAGCTCCCTTTGCATTGCAGGGAGGAGAGGTCGGTATTTCCTTGGTGCTCCGTTCGGAGAAAGACACGGAGGTGAGTGGAGATTTATAACCTGGCTGGAAGATCATCAATCAGTCAATCAAGTGAACGAGCCAAGGCCGTCTCTCATTTACCTGGGATGATGCAGAGCTCCATACTCCTCATGGCGATGCTCACACTGCCTTGGTGAGAGAGCATCCCTGTGCAAGGCCAGGCTCTTGCTGGGGAGGCGACGGTGCCGATGGAGCACGGCTCCATGAAAGGTCGCTGTGCCTTGCCGAGGGATTGCCCCGGGGGTTTGGAGCTGCTGTCGATCAGCCTGGCTCCAGGCTGGCAGTGGGGTTACGCAGACAGCGCACACCGTGAGCGCAGCCCGTGCGGATCCTTCCCGACATACCCTCTTCCGCTGCTGATGGAGCAGAATATATAGTGCAGTGGGTACATCTCTGCAGAGGTGTTTTGTTCAAAGCAGGCAAATTGACAGGCTTCCCTCATAAAACAGTAATGCAGCTTATACATGAAAAAAAGATCATAAAAATTCAGTTTTCTCCCAAGTAAGATAATTCTGACATTACTTAAAATACTTCAATGGTCCTTCTGGAATTTCAGTGTCATTAAAATTAACTGGCATATTTTAAGATTGACTTTCTTGCTTGCTTTCAACTCCCAGTCAGCCTGACATGGGGAGGGCACTTGCTATTCTTATCTTTTACACACTTGTATTTCTTGGCCTTTAACAGCTTCTTCTGTGGCGCACACTGCTCTGTCTGCCAGGGATAACGGGTGTCACTGGTTGCTGCTAATCCATTATGGCAAGCTGTCTAATTACCAGTGGTGTAGCAGTAAATAAAATGCGGGTTCACTTCTGGCCTGCTCCTTATCCCTCATCTGAGAAGTGGGCAAATGTTGTATCACCCCAATTATTGCTCCATTTACCTGCATGTTCCCTTGACTATGGCACTGCTAATTACTTACTTTGTTAGGTGGAAGAAATATTAGGTATTTATTTCATTTGCTGTGATGATAAGAAATACAACTCCTATTATTTGTCCCCTGGACTAGAAAATTCCCTTTGCAGCAATCCTTCTAGCCTGTGCACATAAATAAAACCACATTTTACTCCAGCATAGCTTTGGTACCTAAAAAGAGATCGTATTTTGATCAGGAAAATATTCTCGTTTCTTTTCTCTAGTATGGGAAAGGCGAGTTGGAGAGGTTTGTGAAGTGGAACTGGATGTTGCACTGGATCAAATGGTTTATTACTGAAACCACATTCTGCAAGAAACCATTGCTCTTCAGGAAAAAAAAATGGTCCTTCTGGAGGTGCGTGGCTTTTGGCGAGGAATCCTATATTGGAAGCAGTCTCAATCTGTGTGTGAATGGGACTAGATACGTTTTTCATTTGAGACATTTTCAGCTGTTGATCCTAGTCCCCTTGGCTGCTGCCATCTCTTCACTTGGACTCCAGTGTTGTGAGATCATCCTTAGAAAAAATGCTGATTAGTAGTTGGCAAAACATGTGAGTTATTACTGTATTAAATGGTGAACCTAGAGAGAGAATAATTAAGTGTAACCGGTGAAAGAAGTGGATCAGCCCAGGTGAGGCAGCTGAGAGCTTCCAGACAGCACCAGGCGGGCAGGGTGGAGGGACATGGTGCCTAGCGATAGCAAACCTAGAAAGAGGCCAGAACCTAGAAAAAGACCCAAGTCTGACTGTCATTCTGGTACTCTCTCGACTCTGTTGACCATCTTATCACCTTACTCAACTTATAACAAACACGCGATTTGTTGCCCAAACCAGTTATATTTCACCAGGATCTCCCTTTTTAGCAATGCAGCCTTACATAAATTTATTTCGAAGAGGTGCCCTGATATGGGTGTCTGAGATGAACCCCTCAGTGTGTGATGTAGTGAGGCTTTTTATGAAGAATTTGATGTGATGGCTCTTGGTTTTCTTCATTTTTGTGGTCCTCTAGAAATTGTTGAGGGGTGGTGAAGACCTCTTTAGAGATTTCATACGTCTAGGTGGCCACAGAACACATAAGGTCTTCCTTTTCTTGATCACCTTCTTTGGGTTTTTTTTTCAGGTGTCAATTTCCTCTGGTTTGGAGCCCAGTTAGTCCTGCATTCTAGGACTGTCCACAGCAAATGAGCAATGGCTAAAAAAGAGGTAAAATGAATGGAGGAGTATGTGCAAGTTATTTTAAAATATCTGTATATTTATCCACATGCACATATAGTATAATGTATGTTTTTCAGCGGAATATCCTTCAGTTTTGCTATGTATGTCATTCAGCACATCACTGTGCCATTAGCCTTGGTTTCAGTGTCTTTGCAGCGTGCTTTTGGGTTGCAAGGTGCCAACATCTGAAACAGAAATTTGGACCAGCACATCACTGGGATTTCATTTCTGGGTTTCAATTCTGACAACACAAGAAATAAAGAATAAAGGGCTACAGCTGGCTGAAATGAATGTCATGTGCAGCCTCCCTTCTTAAAATATTCAAAATGCTCATACCTCAAGGACGTTATTTAAATGTTCATTTTAGCCTTCTGCATCACCTTTAAACAAAGTGCTGGCATAACACTGCTACCTCATTTAGACTAGAGAATAATCAAAAATCCCTTGCATTTCCTGGCGCTGGGAGGGAGGGTCTTTGGACATCCAGATTTTGAAATCTAAGAAAGCCTTGCCTTAGGACCACAAATTTCCAGGTGAAAGAAACACACTTTGAATCCTGCTACCAAAGAAAGCAGGATTATTTTGAATGTTTTTGGTACAGAAACAAAGCTTCAGTTTCCTCTCAAAGCTCTTTGAAGGTGGAGGGGGATTTGCAGCTGGAGAGTTTAGTTGCATTTGCACTCAAGGTCTTGCTGCTGAAGTCCCCTTCATCTTGTCCAGCGGGAAGGAGGAGGCTGTGGTGCAGCTCCCTGGTGGTGCAGCTGTGCTGTGGCAGAGAGGGATAAGCAGAGGGGGCTGAGGCAGAAAGTACTGCGCTGAGAGCAGTCCTGGATCTGGGAAAGCTGACAGGACACATCGGAGCGACCCGGAGAAGGAAAAAAAAAACAGTATTAGGAAAAGAGAGATCCTAAAAGGATGTCTCGAAAACATACCCAAAAAATTCAAACGAAGGAAAGGAAGGAGAAAGCAGAAGCTCCCTCCTTCTCCGCTGTGTGAAATGCCATGTCTGCAAACATGACTGACATCACTGGAGAAGAATGTAAACTTTGATTAAAAAAAAATACCGCTTGCCACTGCTCCTCTTTGGCAGCACATCTCATTTCTTTGGAGTATTTTTATCTGATTACGTATGTATATGCACATATATAAATATTTTGTTAAAAGCAGAAGAAGGCTTCTCTCTTTCTTCCCTGCACTTGCAGCAGCGGCTGTGCAACATCCGAAGGGGGCTTCTCCTGAGAACTTCCATGCATGCTGCTAGAGGAAGAGCAGAGCAAAATGGATTTTATAAAATAGTGGTGATAACAATACAAGTAACAAATAAGCTGAGTAAGGAATGAAGGACTAATTCAAGTTGTGTCTTTTAAACCACTAATAAATGACCCAGCAGTGGGGAAAGCAGCTTGGTAAATTAAAACTAATGTGGGAGGTGTGTGTGCCCCCCAACTTCCACCCCTTTACTCCACCCCAGCCACAAGGATCTACACTGGGGGCTTGGGTGTCTTCCCTCCTTCCCTTCAATCTACCTAGCCAGAGCCCTCTCCCTGCTTGACAGCTACCGCAAGCCCAAACTGACAGCTCTTCAAAATCCGCTGAAGAAACCCAGCATTAATTAAGTCATTGCTGGACTGTAATTTCCTTGAGAAGTAAAAAATTCTCACACAAGAAAAGGTTACAGAGACCTTTTCTGTGTCAAAATTACCATGCTGCATGAATATTAATGCTCTTAATGAAGACAACCTTTGCTTCATCAGGAAGGTTCTGGAGCAGGTGCCAAGCCTGAAGTCTCACTCTGTGGATTTTCTACTCTATGAAAGTCAGCACAATGCAATTTTTCCATTAAAATCAACATTTCCCACATGATCGCGGATTTTTTTTTTCTTCTTTACAGATAGGTGGAAAGAAGGGGGGGAAAAAATCCCTCTGCTTTGAAATCAAACATTTAAAGGTTTCATTCAACACATTAATCAGCGCTGAGAGAGAGGAGAGGAGGAGGAGGAGGAGCAGGAGGAGGAGGAGAAGGAGGGGGGCGGAGGGGGGAATCTGCCTTATTTATACAGATCCTGCACGCGCTTCCATAGATCACAGCCGTGTCCATGTCGTGGGCTGCCCCGGGGTGCCGCCAGGCACGTCCTCTCCAGAAAGGCTCCATGGGCTCACAGAGGGATACCGGGATGGGGGCTTTGGGAAGTGGCTGGGGTGGTCACCCTGCCCTGGACATGAGCCTCTGTCACAAGCCTTCGGGCACTCTGACCCCAGGGACCGAGGAAGAGCATCAGGAGGTTTGGGCACCTGGGAGGGCATGGCCAAAGCAGGTATCACAAAAAATGGGGAACAGCGAAAGGGGGCCTCCCCCATGGAGGGCAAGGGAGGCAGTCCAGATGCTTGGCCACAGGGACAGCAAGTATGTGCATTAGCATCAAACAGTGGAGGAAAAGGCTATTTCTCGGCTCTGTCTCAGGGAGGAGAGGGATTTTGGTGGCACTGCCCTGGAGAAATTACACTGCCTTTGTGCAGTGCTCTTTTACCAGCATTTAGCCTCAAACAAGAAAGGGAAAGAAATTATAAAGAAAAGTGTGGAGAAACACAGAGGACAGAATAGAAGCTGCAGCTCTAGATTGGAAAGAAAAGCAGGTAAAAGCCACCTCTTTCTCCCCCTTCAAAAGGAGAAAATGATATGAAAACTGTCCATTAATTATATCTTCTACTTCTACTTATTAGGCATTCATGATCTAATAATGGCTGTGGCTAACTTATAAAAAAAAATCTGATTATTTTCTGTTGGG
The DNA here is from genome assembly GCA_013397845.1 of Melanocharis versteri. NCBI lineage: Eukaryota > Metazoa > Chordata > Aves > Passeriformes > Melanocharitidae > Melanocharis > Melanocharis versteri. Next base: position 592,321 of record VZTG01000247.1, read on the forward strand.
GCATGCAATGCCCTGTATATATTAAAAAGGTAAGCAATGATATATATTTATGGGTACTGATGTAATAGCTATTAGATTTATAATACAGAGAAGAAACATAATTTTATTAGAAAGAGCAATAGTTCACAATCCTATTATTGTTTATTGCTGACGTCAGTGCTGAACTATAATAAGAATCATGTAACAACTGGAAATAATAATAAAAATGCCGTTTAGATTTGCAAGAAAGTGGATCCTCTAAAACAAAAGTAGGGATTTTAGACCCCTACCTGGCAGCATTCATTTGGCTTGCTGAAGCCATGGACATGCAGCTCAAGGTTTTGCCCCCCTGGTCCAAAGGCGAGCTTCTTCTTGACTGCAAATGTGTCATCAGCCTCACTTCAAACACCTGGGCAAGGCCTGGAGGGGCTGCCCAAGGTGTTCCCAAGGGTGCCTTGTGCAGCATGGCCCTGTGGGACCATACCAGTGTGTCCTCCCCGAGGACTGGACACCTGGGACAGTGGCATCCCCAGATCAGCCTCCCACCATGAGCAACACACAGGCACCAAACTATCCTTTGGGCACCTGGGCAATAATCTGAGTTTATGAAAGCTCACATCCTAAACATCAGGGAAGTACTTGAACTACCACACTGCACTTTTCGAGGCTAGCCTTTGTTTTATATGAATATATGCATATATACTTAGACTCTAAATCTTTCATTATAGTTGCCCTAAAAATTTGTTTGCAGGATGTATCTGAAACTGTCAACCTTGCTGGTTCTCTACTTCTCTCTATTACTTTCTTTTTTCTCTTCTTTCTAGCAGGGTTTTTTTTTCCCTTTAGAGCAGTGTTTGCTGACCTTCAGGCTCCAAAATTAACTCATTCTCCCGACATCTGTGAATTATTAATGAGGGTGTTTCAGAAAGTTCCTTAGCCACTTGCTTTAAAACTCCAGAGTGCAAATTAATAGAGCTGTTTTTGGGAAAGCTTAATTTTAGCAGGTGCTGCCTCAGATCTTCCTTTGTTGCAGAGATTAACGTTCTGCTCCTGCAGAAACGTCAGACGGGATAGATACACCCTCCAGCTTCATTGCAAATTCAGAACAAAAGTGTCTAGTCAACACTTCTGATCTTCCTTTGTTAAACCGTGCAATGCTGTGAGCTGTCTCTAGCAATGGTCCCACAACTGTTCACAGTTTTTATTGCTCTTTTTAGAGTTTTCTTTTATTATCTATCATTCCACTGGCCACTGATTCTTCGTTGATTTCTTTTAACTCTCTCCTTGTGTATATGTGTGTGTGTGTGTGTGTGTGTAGGCAGAAAGAGAACACATAATAATGTAAGAATACAGAGTAGAGGGATGCTGTGTCTGGAGGAGGTAAAAGTGGTGATCAGGAGGGCTCTCAGTGGTAAAGGAAGAGGCTGAGGTGCTGTGTGGCTGGAGTGGCAGCAACACCTGCCGAGATGGCAGTGGACAAGGTGCCAGAAAAACGTAGCAAGGGAGAACAATGCTCCTGAGCACATTTTCCTGATCCCAGGTGGGATCCAAGTCAAAGACACTGTCAGCCAGTGTGACTCTGTGGCCACATGCTGGATGAAAATCTCTGGGTCTCCAGTAAACCTTGCCTCCTCTGTCCCTCCTCCCACTATCTTGGTGCTTACCAGCCCTCTTCTGCCCAAACCATTTCCTCCTGCTCAGGACCTGCTGCTCCCTGGCCCTGCCAAATTTCCCCACCCAAAACCCCAAATCCTCAAATATTCACCTCCCAGCAGCCACCATTGTCCCTTTTCTTTTCCTAGACAGCTGAAAACCTGCTCTGATAACGAGTCTATGGAAAGAGATAGCTTCCAGCTTCACGTCAAAATATTAATGGGCTCAGCCATAGGCAAGGTAAGATGAAAGTAGGACAGGCAGTCAGCAAGTGCCACAACCTTAGAAATCTGAATCCACCAGCAGAAATGTGCACTAAAAGCTTCAGCTGTGGTGCCTCAATATGAAGGTGTTAGAAAGAAAGGTTTGCAAATGTTGGTGTAGCCAAAATCACACTGAAACAGAGCAGGAATAAAATATTTATTTCCTTGACTCCAATAAATTGTCTGCATTAAAATAACACTGACGACTGAAATAGATAATCTTACAAATTAGTGGAATTTCATATTTCCACAGAACTAGGTGATACTGTGTCCTGTAATGATACAAATATTCTTATGGGACATGATATCACACTTAAAACTCTAAATTTTTAAAGGTTTCTCAGTTACTTTATAGCAGCAGAGTGCCTTCAGAATGAACTAGATTTGCTATTCCATCTGAAGAACAAAGAGAAAAATTTATAGAAGATCAAACAAATAAAAATACATCGAGAAAGACAGTAAGTGATGTCAACGCACTAAGAAATTAAAAACTTTGCATTAGTGTCTGAGCTTTTTTGTTGGTACCCAGGTTTTATAAATAATAAACTAAACCGAAATTGTACATATTATAAAGCTGCATTTTTCTGTAGGGGTTCTGGTGACATGTACAAACCACGCGAGCTTTACTCCCGTGGCTTATCCATGTCACTAATCCCCCTCTATAAAAGTAAAGAAGGGAGATGCAGTGGGGAGGGGTGAAACTTGCACGGAGCCAATTCCATCTTTTGCCTACATTTGTTTCCACATTACCTGACAAGCCTTGCCCATGTCTTTCCTGGAGTCTGCCTTGGGATGAATGAACTTCTGCAGCAGAGAAATTTATCTTGTGAAAAATGCTTGTTTTGGGTCATTGGAACTATTTGAGAAATATTTTGCTGAAAAATAGAGGGGAAACTCAACTCAAGTGAAAAACCTGAGGTGAAGTTTCTTTGTGACTGATAAAGAATGATAATCTCTATTTTGTCTGTGTGGATTTTTTTTTTCTTAAGACTGCTTATAATCAGCTTGGTTCAGTCTTAAATGCTGCTTGCTTTCTTTTACAAATAATTCCACAAGGCAGAAAAAAAACCCAACAGAGTTCATCACGAAGATCTAATCGTGGTAAAATCCATATACTTTTAAATATAACTTTCAAATTAGCCTGTGGCTGAGAAACTATTGTGAGATGATTTCTGTTAGATTTATTTGAAGTAGATCTGAGCACAAAGGAGTCTCAGGCATTTCTCAGGGAAGGCTGGGGTCTGCATCAGTTGCCCTCACTGTTCCCTGGCCCAAGCACTTACTGGCTTTGGGATGTTCAAACTGTTCAAACTCTGAAATGCATCCCCCAGATCTATATGTTGTGCAAGAGGATGTCTCCTGAAGTTTTGATCTGGAGAAATGGAAGTTGAGGAGACTTACCATCCACTGTGCAGCTTGCGGTATGGCATTTTAACTTTTCCTTTAAAACAGATGGGAGTTTTGTTCATGGGGAATCTTCTGGGATGCGGAACCCAGTGGTCCTGCCTCCCAAATGATGACAATCTTGCCAGGATCACTGCAGGAGACCCACCCCCTCTCCCCTGCCATGCCTGATACCTTGATCCCAGAGAGCTGGAATGGTGAATCTCCCTTCTGGCTCTTGCTGGCCTCTTAGAAAATCCCTGGCTTAATCAGAAGGCTTGTTTATGGTACAGCTCCTTGTCTCACAAGTACTACAGATGCCACTTCGCTGCACCTAAACTGCTTACGAGACAGCACTCTTATCTAATAAGACATAGCACAGCCATACATATTTATTTATATTTGAACTCTTGCCCTCTGTACTATACTGCAGGTCATGCATCTGCTCCAACACCACCTTATTAATTTTCTACTACTCTTCTCCATGGTGGCAACAGTGTTTCAAAGCCTGAAAGGAATATTTTCCCTTTTTTTCACTTTGATCTGTCTCTTTAACTCTTTAGCTGCTGAAAGGAGGGGAGTCTGGGCTTCCCGAGCACGGTATCGCAGCGCTCCTTGTTGGGAATCGGGACACACCCAGGCTCTCCAGACAATGTCACTTCTCCACTTGTGTAACACATTACTGTTCTGTTTTGTACCTTGCTAATTAGAAAGCAGGAAAGAAAAAAATATATTTATATATAAAAGAGCTCCCATCTGACAGACTCAAATTACAAAAGTATTCTGATATAAATTATTTAATCAGTGGGGGAAAAAAAGAAAGTCACAGTACTAACTATCATTTCTAGACAGAGTATTAACAACCATTTCTTTCATTGGCTTCTGGTGTCTTATTTTGCGCACCCATCACCAATAAGAAGCTCTTGCATGATGCTTACCATAAAATATGACTTTCATCTCTTTGTCTTTGCATTCACTTGCTTCATTTACCTTCCTAATGTATAAAAAGTTTTTAATTTGCCTCCCTCCCTTCCTCTTCTGTCACTAGCACTCTTGAAAACTTCTGGAAGAAAAAAGTAAAGACTTTAATTCATATATGGGACCCCATTCTGCCAGCCAGATCTGCCAGTCTTTGAAATACATTCCATGAACAAGGGGTTGTTTGAAGGTGCGATCACAGCTTTATGGCAAGGTTGCAAGCTGGCAATAGGAAACCATTACGAAAAATGTGCTGATCTCCAAAACCACGTTTCCTATAATGCCCTGTGCGGATGGATGGACAGTGGGAGGCCACAGGCTTTGTCAGGGCAGCGGTTCCCAGCAGCAGAGGGAAATGTGCTCGGGACCTGAGCTCCTCCTGGGGCAGGAGTGCCCGCATCGGGGGCTTGGTGCCCTCCTTTGCAATGATCACCTTGGGTGCTCTGAGGTTGTGTCTGCCCTAAAGGGCACAAGTCCAGAGGTCAGGCCCGATGTGTCCAGTCACCTGCTCCGGCCAGTGACTGGATCTAGCCTGTCACCCCAGTGCTCTCCTCAAGGTGGGCCCATGCCCATGGCCTGTGGATGGCAGCTCGCAGTGCTGTGGTCATTTTTTCTGCCACTCTCTGAAAGTGAAGCCCAGAAGTTTAATAAACCCCATTGTAAAGGGGCCTTGCATGCCACAGCTTTCACCAAACAACCATTGGTGTTGCCACGAGGCTGAGTCAACCCAAAGGGTGGACAGCACCTCTTCAATCTACAAGGAGACTTAGCTTTCTCCCAAAAGACGAGAGGTATCCAAGGACATTGCACAAGAACCTCCTTGGGCATATGTGCTGCTGTGAGGCCAACAAAGCTGTGTTACACAAAAACAAGGGGCAAATCCCCATAACCACCCACGGGCTGCTGGCAGACTACAGAGCAAGTTTTCTCATCTAAAAACATGAGACCATGAGTGAAAGGCATTTTAAAAGACCAGGAATGGTAACATGCACCAACACCTGTGTTCATCTGTCAGCTGTTTGTCCCAAATCTGAAGGCTGCTCTGGGATGGGTGACCTTGGGGCCCCCCAACTTGAATCAATGCCTGTGTCTGATAGGAGTAGAAATATATGGTTTTCTGGTCACTGTGGTGGGTGAATACATTTCGATTGCCTGCTGAGAATATACAAAATAAAAATCAGAGAGTAAACTGCTTTTCATTTCACAGTTATGTCACTACTGTCTGTCTGTCTGTCTGTCTCTCTCTCTCTATATACATATACTGCAGGCTTGGAATCCATATCCTGTTCTTGGATAAACAGCTGAAGCTATTAAGATTTTTGTGGAAATCTTCTGCTTTTCTTCCTATGAGCTGTTAGTGGGCTAGGGGTGGGGGACAAAGTGCTACCTGGAAAAAAATAGGACTAAGAAGAAATTAAATAAGGCAGGAGGCAGCTGTGTCACAGTGCTCTCTGGGCACATGAGCACTGTTACATGGCAGGGCTGCTTCCTCTGAAGCTGGGGCAATGCTGGTGCCCACAGACCCAGTGGCGGGGTACAGCCCAAGCAAGACCAATGGTTCACACTTGCCAAGCCCTCTGGGGCTGCATTTTTTGCCCAGCTGCACCCCCAGCACCATGAGGGAGGTGTGGAGCCCCAAGCCTTCCCTGCAGCCCCTGCACCATCGTTTTCCTCATTAGATCTGGCCCATCAGGCCCATCCCTGCAGTGCCGCTGGGAAGGTGATAGTCCCTAGCAAGTGACACAGGCTCTGCATTCAATTGCTCTTGCAGGGGGAAAAGGGTCCAGGTGTTTTTTTCCACAGCAGAGCTGCTGCTAATAGCATCCTTTTGCTCCTCTGCTCTCTCTCTCTCTCTTCCTCACTACCACCAGATGCTGGAAGTATGAAATAAAGCTCATTTTTCTGACATAATACATTAAGATCTTGAAAGTTTATGCCACAGCATAGTAAAATGAAAGCCTCTTGGCACAACAGAGGTGAAGTGTTGCCTGTTTGTGAGCAGGAAGGGAAGTTCCCACTCACGTTATCCCACACGATGCGCAATGGCAACTGGGGGCTGCCTGCCACCCTCACCCTCCCTGCTACTCCCTCCCGCTCCCCCATCTTGCCCTATGGAGACAAAAAGCCCTATGTTCAGAGGCAGACAAGGTTCAGGATTTAAGAGAGGTGATTTTTATTCCACCTTACCATGCTGCTCCTTAACCTCAGCCAACATCAGGGGACTGTCTCCCCAGAGGTAGTGCAAGCCGCTCTCTGGACGAAAGCAGCCTTTGTGCTTCTTCAGCGAGGATGGGGAACAGAAAGCAGCACCTCCTGCTAGCTATGCAGTGAGAATATCAGAAGCAAAGAGCTACAACCCCTGGGTTACCCAGGACTGGCTGGGAGAAGCCACTTTCCCTGGTGGGAATTGCTACTTGCGGCTTTTAACCACATAAGTGACATCAGGTTGCCAAACCTGCCAGCAAAGACAGCAAAGGTTGCCTCTGGGAAAGAGAGACAACTGGAACAAAATCCTCAGGCTGGTTGGTGGAGGAAAGCTCAGCCTTCATCCACACACAGTTGTGTGCTGCTGCTTCATTTTTGCGTACAAACAAAAGTAGTGCCAGTTGCCTGTGTGGGAGTTTTATTGTCTTGCTTGAAAGATACAAGCTGAGAAGTTAGGGCAATATTAAACATGGTTTGTTTAACAAGGGAGGCTTTAATCTGCTCTAGAGATACTAAATATTTGATTTAGCAGAAGCTTGGACAAATATCAAAAAACCACATTTTATTCTTTGAATTGCATTTTTCCAAGGAGAAGGTGGGGCCACCTAATGCTAACCACTGGAAAGAGTGGATCCCAAGCATATTAGATATTTGAGAGCAAGAGGGGTTTTTTCCTTAAGAAAATTTTCAACACACATACATAGGTGCAGGGTGAGAAGACCCCCTTTGCCAGATGCCTAATTGACTGGGTAAGTGTTGAGATGAACATTCCCCTGGAAAAAAAATGGGAAAACAAGTCAAAAAGTCCTATCAAAATAGAGCGTCCACAAGGGAAAAGAGATGAAGCCTCTGATTCATAAATACAGGGGGAAGGGTATGACACATACTTGTCCTCTCACTGTGCCCATCCCAAAATACTGCTTTGGAATATTTTGATCATCAGGGTGCCAGTGGATTTTGGTCTGGCCCACTGTGGCTGCTCTTAAATTGGAGCATGTACTGACTGAGTTAAACCAATGGACACTTACTGTGCTGAAGAATGATGTGCTTTTCTCCAGCCTGACACCGGTGCTAATTAATTTAGAGTAAACAGAAATAAAAATGGGACAAAGTACAGTAAAAGTATCCAGCTTGCAGTGATTTAATGAAATCAGTTCACACTCAGATAAAACCAGTGCAACTTAGCACACTGATAAACACCGAGAGAAACTGATTAAATGTCCAAACAAAGGGGTGAAAACATGAAATCAGTTGGACAGTAAAGAGGGTCAATTTTAAAACAGATTATATTGTCACAGCAGAATTACTTTATTTTCTTTCTTTTTTTCACTGATTTTGTATTGTTTTGGCTTGGTTTTGGTGTTGTGCTGCTCAGTGTTTCCATCTCAACCTCTCCACTCGATAGAGAAGTCTGGAGTATTTCCTTGTCCTTTTCCCTAGACATTATCACTCCTTTCTCTGCATCAGCTGGTACCACCTGCATAGAAGCAAGCAGATCTTAGAGGAGAATCAAATATCCCATGGGCAAACTGGTTTTCTTTGTTTATAACACTCTGCCAAGCGCATCTTTAAAGGTGGGGGGGCTTGTTTGTTTGTTTCTTTTTAAAATGCCTTTAAAGCCAAGAACCTCTAAGATTTCCACAGGTTTTTTTGGCATCTGACTTCTATCCAGCTTCTGCGAATGCAGCTGCCTGCTCTGAAGACATCCAGGCTTCCGTGGCGTGCCGTGCAGACAGATGCTCAACCACCGGCGCACGCAAACAGAAAATGTGGGTTAGGAGATGGGGACGAGAGTGACCTAGAATGGCTGGAAGCTGAGACTCCCAGACAAGTCAATATATGGACTGCAGCATCAGCAGGATGAGCACAAACAAGCGATCACAGATTGCTGCTGCACTTTTCGCCAGACTGGAGATCTGCACAGGGAGAAGGAAGAGGTGCCACATTTAGTGCCACAGGGAGGTGGGAACGGTGACATTCCTGGCATTCTTGGTACAGTCCTTGGGCTGCCAGCCCAAAAGTCCACTCCTGTATGTAAGATGGTGAATGTGGAGCCCAAAGTCAGAAGGGAGTCAGATGCTGCCCTGAGCTCTCATCAGCTCAGGAATAGCAGTCTCCTCATCTGTGAGGGCAGGTCAGAACTCTGTGCGGTGATGCAAGAGGGTGAAACCATTCTCACTCCTGTTACCCACACAACGTTACCCCCTTACACCTGGAAAATTGCTTTGCCCTATGCAGCTTCAGCTACTGGATGATTTTCACCTTTCAGTATCAAGCATGTCATCTTTGACCCTTTTGCCTTTTCTAGGCATCTTTTCAAGGATTGGCAAATTGATCCCAAATGCTGCTTTTGAAGCACGTTAGGGAGAAGGGAAAAAAAATTATGTGTTTCAGTATACTTATACCAAAATTACCCCTGAGAGAATTAAAACATATATTGTGGTCTCTTCAGTTTTGCAGCTAAGACTTTAGATTCTTTTGACTGCACCATTTGTTTTATCCAGGTTCTCATCCTGCCCACCAGGCCTGGCACGGCTGGGGATCTTCTGAACCATTATGGGCCCTTCCTGGCTTATTCCGTCCATGAATCTATTACATGGGCTACTCTTTTTCTGCGTGCAGCTCTTTGGTGATGACAGTGGGAGTTTTGCACACACAGAGTCCATAGAATTCACTGGCAATCCACAGATGCACTTTTTTTTTTTTTTTAATGTGGTATGGAAAAAACTCTTCTTATGAAAACAGATAACATCAAGTGCCTGAGGCCTTTGCCCTAGGTGTCTCAAAGGGAAAGGCACTTAAAAAATGTGCAAAGCAGCAGCCCAAACCTCCCACAGTGCTGAAAAGAAGACTAAATATTCTTAAGGAAATGTTGGGTTGGTTCCAGTTTCTCCAGAAGCACTTACCAAACCCACTTCCACATTTTCGGGCACTGTTTTTGGGAACTCAGCATTTAGGTACTTTGAATGAAAACAGCATGGTCAGCCGGACCACCTCATGTGAACATTAATTTCTGTTCACTGGACGTGAATCTATTTTCCCTGTGAAAAAAAACTGTAGTGGCTCCACAGGAGCCGTGTGGAGTCACACTGCTCTGAAGCCAGAGGAGAGTCCAGCCTCTAAGATGCACTTCACTTTGCAAAGCATGTGCTATTAATTAACCATGAGAAATGGCTGCTCATTTGCTTTTCAGCTACATGAAGATTAAATGTTTCCTAACTCAGCATCAGTCTCAGCTATCTCTCTTCAGTTTTGCTCCATGAAGCTGTCCACAAAGGATGAGGGAAATCGTGGATGAGTGTGGGCAGCAGGGATAACTGAAATAGAGTGAGCCATGCTGAATAGAGCTGAAATTTAAGGAGAAACCATCCATATGCCAGAGGAAGAAAATCCATCATATTTCATCAATTCTGAGCAGGTCATCTTCAAAGAGAAGAAGTCTTAGAAAGTAAAATGGATTATTATTTTGCACACACAGAGACCATGGCATTCATGGGCAATCCACAGAAGCACTTTTTATTTATTTATTTATTTATTTATTTTTATATGGTATGGAAAAGAGATCAGCAGCACAGCAGAGGCACCCAGACATGGAGGGGATTTAGATACCGGCAGACCAAAGGGATTCTGATTTCACACTCTGCTGCTCGTCCACCCTTCCGGCCAACGTGACTTTCTGTCATGGCCTCTTTTCTGTAGTCCTTACACACCTCTTCTCTGAAATGCTGAGGATGACACTGGAGCATCTTGGGAAATGTGAATAGGAGACATGATATGCAATAGTTTGTAAAAGCATCATATCTTGGATGTGCTGCTTCTAAGAAAAAGGCAGAAATTTTTGCTTGGAGCCACCTAAGTAATAAATTGATGCAAACAGCACAAATGAGTTCTTGTGTGGTTTGGAAGCCATAAAGACTCTCAACCACTAGACTGGTCCAATTCCTCCTGTTCTTTGCTTTTGGTCTGGTAAATTGAAAGGCCACCACAGATGTTAGTACCACAAATATTCATGTTCTACTGAGAAATTGAACCTTTTTTATTTGATGATTTCTTCAAATGAACTTGGCTTTTCACAAGGAAGGAAGACCATCAGGCTTCTGGGAAAGGTTATCAGCTTTTTTAAATAGGCCCCAGTGAAACTTTGCTGTTTTCCTAGTAAAATATCCACCCTTTTTTTCCTCTCTCTTTTTTTTTTTTAAACGTTTTTCACATGTTACCAAACCTCTCTATCAGGCTGGTATTTCTTCAGGTAAGGCTATTTCTTGAACTATTCTCCCCTTTTTAATTTTATATATCTTCTCTATATTCCCACTGCCTCACTAGGCCTGTGTGGTGCCCATCAGAGCTATGCCCCCCAGTTGCCTCACAGGCAATGTACCGAATCATCAGATGACCAAAGGTCACATTAGCTCCTTAGATATTCAGCTCTTCTCTGTCTGTGGCAGAACTTGCCTTTGTATGTAGAAGAGCAGAAAACACATAGATGTGGAGGAAAGACACCCATGGGGACCAGTACAGCATCTCTGAGAGGACAGAAAAATATATATATACAATGAGTCTTAGCTGGAATAATTTCCATTGCAAGGAACAAGGGTTTTCTTACGCAGATATAGTGTAAGCAACTTGGAACCCTCTGGTTTTTCGAGTCATCTGCATTTCTAGCTAAGGGTTAGAATAAGCTTCTTTTCAGCTTGTAGAGCCTCACAACATTATTGCATTCTCTAGTGAGGAGAATGGCTGGAGGTAGCAGCTTCCATGAGTAGCACCTACGACAGAAATTTGGAGGTCCGGGAACTGTTTGTTAGATGAAACTTTAAAGCAACCTGATTTAACGGTGCTTCATCTGAGACAGGGAAACCTGTATAATTTTATGTCTGCTTGCTGTATGTGGTGAAGTGTTTATGCCCTTAATTCATTTCTCAGGAAATGAACTGGAGAGCTCAAAATCTCCTGGAATCAGGCTAGCAGCAGTCAATTGGCAAAGTCTCATGAGGTCCATATCCATGTGCTGGGAGAACCCTCCACTGCCCTGCATGAAGTTCCACTGTTTGTTTTAAGCACTGCTCCCAAAATTTGAGTATTTTCAGTTGCCACTGGCATTAGTGGTAAACAAGGGTGTTCATGATCACCCAGCAGCAGGTTGGTTGAGAGCAAACAGCAGCAAATATGTAACTTGCAGCCTTTCTGAAGACAAATAAGTGTCATGAGCCGGTTATGTGGAAAACAAGTTGTCCAACCCTGCAAATAGTTAGACCTCCTGCAATCAGCACAGTAAGACACTTGCTTAATGGGTAAGATGAACTCTTTATTCCAAATAATTATGTTTTGGGTCCTGCTTTTTGGTTTTGAATTTCTGAATGACTATGAAAACTCATCTCTGAAAAATGTCTACCACAAAATGAACAAAACCCTCATAACGATTCTAATCCTCCTGTTTAATATGCGCACCAGAGGGTGCTGTGCTGTGGGTCTGAACAGGAATATTAGCCACTCCAAACTACATTTAGATTGCCAACACAAAGTAAAAGGCAAAATGTCTTCATGTAGATTCCTGCCTCCTTTTAAAAGGAAAAAAACATCGTCATTCTAAAACTGCAGCTGAGCAAAAAGGGGGGAAAAGTTAAAAAAAAGAAACAGTGAATTATGTGATGTGGTGTTTTTACCAACTGTCTAAATAAAGGTTTAGTGAGTCACTGTGGAAAACAGAAAATCTTTCTTTATTTTAGGAGCTGCAGTTGAAGAGTTTTGTATGAAAAATCTTCCCTTAGGTTTGTAACTTAAACATTGCCCATCTGCTCTTGCCTCCCTCGTCTGCATTTACAGTAAATCTGAGATTTCCTTTTTCAAAAAATACATTAAAAAAAAAAAAAGTACAGATTTGGCCAACAGTGTTTGTAGAGATATAGAGAAATCTAACTGAGGGTGCCAGCATCTAAAATGATGTTTTCCTTTTGGTGCACACTATGGGCAAGAAGTTTTCTGCTCTGGGCTCTGTGTTGGCTTCAGGTTCCCTGCAGGATTTTCTGGTTTCTGGAAGAGGAGGTGACATGGAAGCTTGAATCCTGATTAGGTAGGGTACCTATTTGCCAAATTTTAGGGAAAGAAGAGAAAAATTGGTCTCCCTGGGGTCAGGACCAGAATCCACTGAAGCTGATGGGAAGATCCCAGGCATCTATGGAGACAGCTGTGTGGTGGAGCAGTGGGAACCTCTGCTCCGTGTCCCCTGGCAAGCTCACTGCCAAATCATGTGCCTTGCTTGCAGTTACCACGGCTGGAGAGCAGTGCCAATCCCTCAGCACAGAGGGTGTGACGCATATCTCATTACTCTTGCATACTCATGAGTATAATAAGACACTTTTTTTTTCTTCTTTTCTTAATATACTCTCACACATGAAAGAGGCTTCAGGTCATGGTTTTAAATTAAATCCAGAGTAACTGCACTGGAGACAATACATTTTTTCGTGGTGGAAAAACGGGTAGAAATGATAATCGGGCCCTTTAGTGCTATTCTTGAGAGGAAGGGTGGCTGACAAGGCATCACCTCTGGGTGTGTTATTGGGGTCTAGCCATGCCTGGTCATCAGTATGGAGGCAGAAGTGACTTACACTTTAAGGATAACCTGTGAGGAAGGGATGCAAAGGCAGGATACTTCACCAACTCCCAACTTGTATTTCTGTCTCTGACTCCCATTATTAATGAACTCATTCATTTCCGTAAAAACAACTACACAAGATCTTCTAACCATATCTATAAAACTATTTAATGCTCTTTTCGAAACAAGGCATCTTACAGCCATAGTAATTGTAGTTTTACTAGACCTTTAAATGAGAAGCAGCTACTTATTAAGTTTTGATATGGTGAGTTGATTAGACAAGTTAAACATAAAGGCACAATTTATGCATAGTCTATAACCACATGTGCATGTAGTGCAGTTCTTACAGTGGTGTTTGGCAGTCACTGCAATAGGAAATCCTGCTAGGTACACAGTTTTATGCCACTTACAGGTTACAAGTAGTAAAGCGAAAAATGCTGGGTTTTACAGGAAAATAATATTCATAAATCTCCAGCAGTGAATTACAGTATAACTCAGAGCTGTCTTTGTTTTGCTGCTGCTATGAATTCAATTCTGTTGCCAGTGCAGAAACAATAAACACAAAGACCAAAGTGGAAACCCCTCCCCTTGCATTTGGCAAGTGCTTATATCCAATTTACAGCTGGACTCTGAAAACGGCTTCTGAAACAGTGCTAATAACAAAGAAGTTCCCACAGATGCTCATTTTTTTTCTCCTAGTGAACTGAAGCAGACCATTGTGTACAAGTTAAAGATTTCTTCTAATGCCCTACCTGGTTTTCCCAGTTCATCTGTCTCTGTTCTGTACCTCTTTCGATGTGAATCATATTTATTTGCCTTTTGTCTTATACGGCAGCTCGCTCAGGGCGTTGTGTTTTAAAGAGCTCGCCCTTATATAGTTCTCACAAGGGAGGCAGAATGCTGCCTAAACAGTCCTCTGAACTTAACTCCTCCTGATCTAGCATAATTATGTTTTTGCCAGTTGATTTGGTTATTGTCATGTGTCAAATTCAGGACCAGTGCCCTGCTGTGACAGTACAGCAATTTCGTTATTTTAAGTATGTAGGCTTTCACCATCACTGTCATTAGTGGAATGATCTCAGGGAACTCAAATGATTTCATTTGTTGAGATGCATCACCCACAAGTAAAATGGTCAGTACAACCATGTTTTGTCAGATCTTGGTTCATTACAAAATAGCACACGTCAAGAACAAAGTTGGCATGTTCTTTCATTGCACTGTGTTTTTATGGCCCACGTTGTTTGGTGACACTGAGCTGCTGTGTGGGCATTTCCACTAACACCTTTATAACTGGATTTAAAAGCAACTCAGAAACTGATTCTTGAAAGACCTCACACATGCAGAACATTAGGAACCTCAGCAGCACTGTGGAGTGCTTGTATACTGAAGTACCTTGATGATTCAGGGCCATAATGAGTGGAAGAGTCAGGAAATATGTGAGGAAAAAACAGCTACCAAAAATTAATCATTTATTCTGCCTCTGACATAAGAGGATTACCACAGGAAACTGGAAGGAATGTCTTCCTCTGTGCAGCATTGCACAAACAGCAATTATCTTCTAACACAACAAGCATTGACCAATATTCAGCTGCAGACATAGGATGTGGAGAACTAATAGTCTTATCTGGTGTGAGGAGCCTTATCTGTGATTTGTTAGTATGGGTGTGATGCTGCAACTAAAATGTTGCACTACAGAGTGACAACATCAACTGGCTTAAAGGGAACTATTTTTAACTTACACTGATGTAAGCAAGAAGAGAAAGAGGCCTTAATTATGCTTAAACACCTAGTTATGGGTTTCAGCCTCCTTCAAATATTCGGTAGAGGCTTGGGACCTGTACAGTGAATTTAAGTCTCTTGACAACTGGTTTGCTTTTCTCCCATACCTTCTGAAGTCTCTTTGGAAGTAGTTCACAAGCCCCAGATGTCCCTGGACTCAGGCTGAAAGATTTTTGCTTTAAAAGCATCAGGAAGTCTCTAGGAAGAGCAACTGAGCTGTCAGGATCTCATGTGGACAATAAAGACTTTGAATATCCTTATTTTAAATATTTTGAATAATATGCCAGCATAAAGAAAAATTCCTTTTGAACTGAAAGTGGGAACTGCTATCTTGAAATAATAAAAGATTTCCACAAACTGCAAAGTTCCAGTATGCACAAGAGAAATGGTTGTGTTTTGTTTAAATATGATATTCTGGGCATTGCCTGGAATTTTGCTACTTATAGTCTTTCTCAGAAGAACAGAATGTAATAGCAAAATGTACCAGAGAGATACTTTGAAGGCGAGCATATATATTTCTTTGTTTCTTAGTTCTAACGTAGTCACAATTTTATAGTTTTCTACTTAGTAGCTTATATTCTGAACACAGAAACTTACATAAACTCCAAGCACAATCAGGTGGAATATGAAATAAATATATAACATAAACTACTATGAATATGATAAATGCATCTCTTTGAATTATATAATTTATCGATGAATTTTTTCTAGTTAGCTCAATAAGCTCCTTAATAACTGTGAGCTGAAGACCAGGTGAAACAAAGGGACTGATGGAAGATCTCTTTGCACCAGCAGTCAGCTCTGTGCTATTCAAACATGCAGAGTATTGCTGCTGAGAAGAGGCTCCACAAATGTCCAACAGAAATCAAAGTTACTCATACAGGACTGGCCTGTTGGGAGCTCCAAGGCATTAAAATTTTCATTCTCTTCTACCTTGTTTATCCGAGGGTGGTTAGCCAGCATGCCACTCCTAGGGGAATGAAGGCTGGAAATAACCCTTCCACCTACTAATACTCTGAGCTGTTCTGCCTAAACCTGCCCCTCTGAGTCTACTTCGAAATTAGGAGTCCCAAGGACTCGACTTCCGTCACATATAGAACTGAAGATATTTGTCCTCAAGCAACATCTTACTTCCTAATTGGTTTTCAGGTTCATTTACAGTTGTCAGTACTGATCTGCAAACATGAGCATGATTTAGCATTTGTCTGTTTGCATGGTTTGCAATTTTTTTTCCCCATTTAGCTTTGATAGCAGAGATTGACAGATGTTCTTTTAAATTCATCGTTCTAACAGAGCATTTTGAGTCTGGTTAAGACAGAGTTTCTTATAGTTTTTGTTCTTTCTGTAGGTTCACCAGCAATACCCAGAACACCGTGGGACTGTCTCATTACCCAAATGTTTTATTGGATGATGAAAATGCAAGTAAGGGAAATGTCCTTATACAATCTTCTGGGATTGACTTCCTGGTGGGAATTATATCCATTGTATTAAAAAAGAATCTTTGCAGCCAGAGGTTGTCGCATCAACTCATTTCATGAAGTATGTCTGCTGGTACTCTGTATAGGTACTTCTTTCTTTGATTTGAACTTCAGTAAATGTGTCCACTGGATTTTCTGTGATCTAAGTGCAAAGAGGGTCCAGCTGTGGTGGTTAACACGATCAAAAATTATCAAATTATGTTGGGAAGAACTTCATCTTCAGTAAAAATAGTAGCTGTGGTCCATAGTTTTCCAAGGGAGGCTTGTTTGGAGGGGCTTGCCTGAGAAGGAAGACAAAGCAGGATAATGGCAAAGCATCACTTACGAACATCACCTGTAAGCACACATTGCATGTGTGGCTGGTACATTTTAAAGATTCCCTCATTTCAGTGCATTGGTCTTATGAAGTGATTACAGAAAGAGAGAAATAGAGGAAAGCAATTTTCAAAGCCAGCAGAGGCTTAAATGTAAAACAACAGAGAAATAATGATATATGATATTGTCTCTGACCGGATAAAGAGTTTTCTTCCATCCCTCAAGGCAGAACTGTAAATACAAGAATAGTCAGTTCCCTACATCTCTAAAGATTACCCAGCACACGGGGATAATCTGATTATTAAAAAAACCTGACCACACCTCTCATATAGCATAAGAGAACTCTGTATCTTCACCTCCTGGTGATGCTGGACTGTCCCCTTGGATTTCCTAGCATGGTCCATTTGTGGCTAGTAACTTCCTTAGGGATTCAGCAATTATCCTAACCCAGAAAAATCACCATTTCCAACAAACACAGTTTCAAATTTGCCCTCCCATCTTGTTTGAAATCTGTGCATATAACTCTGCTCTGCTACTGAGTTGGCTTTCTTTTTATCCATTAGTCATCCACCCTTTCCAAAATTAAAACTTTCTCTGAAAAGAAGCACTCCAATATCAGGTACTCTCACTCCATGCGCACCTACAAGTGTGTACGTGTAAAATTCAGAAACACACTACAGCAAGTAGCAAACTATAGTTAGGGAAAAATATTTTTTTGAAAGAAGCCAAGCTTGATAAAAGGAGTGCACACTGTCGTGCCTGAAAGTATGGTATTAATAATTAAGCCATGCAATCATTACCTCAGGATATTATTTCTTAAATATCTCTTGCAATGGCAATACAATTACATATGAATTATATCAATTTTCTACCAACAAAAAAAAAATCCACAGAAATAGGAATTGAATTACACTGTCCAATTTGCTGTAAAGTTCATTGTACGTGAAGAAATTAATCAAAGCTACCACCACCCATTTTTATGGGAACATAAAATGATGTGAACTTCCATTTTTAATAAAGATGCATAGCTCTTTTATGAAGACTGACTAATAACACTGTAATGAACTGAAATGTTACTGATACATTAAGAATGAAAATTTTGAGGGATATGTTTACTGAGTCTCCCATTTCAAGCCAAGCAATACTTCCATTTGAATCTATCTATTGAGAAAGGAAAAATCCAAACAATAAAGTTGATGTGGACTCTGTGTAAATTCTTCTCCCACATATATAAATGGCCAGCAACATTCTTTCTATCTGGCTACTTCCACCTAAATGGTCCCTCAGACAGACATGGGCTGTATTCTCCAGCAATCTGAGATTTTGAAATGTTGTCCAGACATCTCTGTGTTGCCACAAATGCCCATGAGTGGGTATTTCAAACCTAATTCAAAGGGCTACAAGACAATGAAGGAATTTTCTTAGGCCCTGAATTCAAGAGGATTGTGAGCAGTGACATGCCTATACATTTTCTGTGCAGTATAAAGGCTTTTAATCAGGGAGGCTGTCTCTCCTTCCCACGGAAGAATGCTAATTAATTAAAGTAATATGATATTAATTGAATAATCAGTAAGCTAATTTATTTTGACTGTGCTCATGTAGCTTTTGCTCTTAGGTTTTTGGGGTTTTTTTTAAACAGTCTAAGAAATTACACAATTGTCTGGAATATTTGCTGAAACAGTGTTTAAGCATGCAGTGGAAAGCAAGTGGGAATATTTCAATCACAGCAGAGGGTTCTCAGAGTGCTGTTTATCTGGCCTGAAAGTAAGTACTGCTCCTTTTCTTTTGGACAACGAAACTGAAACAGAGGCAAAATCTGGGGTAAGCAAATTTTTGTGGGTTGTGTTTTTTTTTTTTTTTTTTTTTTGTTCGTTTTGTTTTGTTTTTTTTCCCTTCTGAACAGTCATTCAGCCAGTTAACTTTGTTCACCAGGTGTTTTTTCATTTCTCACAAATGACTGTCTAAATTAGAAACTGTCAGAAGTTTTCTTAGTTGCTAGAATTCATCTGGAGGAAATCTTCAAAGCCTTTTATCATGGGTGGTCCTTTGCTTTGACTCTTCTTAACCCTTGTTCTAGTTAACATTTTTTTTAAAAACAGCTATGGGCAATGTTTCATAACTGTGAGAGGTAAAAAGCTAATGAATAATAGAATTGTTAGTAATAGATAAAGGTGGACTTCTTGATTATATTTACTAAATTAACTTAATCATTAGCATTTTATGTGATACTCAGAGACATCATATGATGAGTCAGGGAATTGACTTGTTTACTTGTCTTTCTCAGCTCTGTGAATCTGAACATCAATCAAATGCTAGAAATTTGTTTAGCTAGAACGGTGATTACTCACTTTATGCACTCTCTTGGACCACTGCTGCAGAGGAATAGTATTTCAGGAGTATCATCTACTCCTCTCTTGCCCCAACCTCCAACTGTCTCATTCTAAAAATGTCCTTTCTGTGGATCCTAAGAGGGACCACATGCCTCATCTTAAGACCACTAAACTACAGAGATGGCAGCAAGAGAGAAATACAAGATTCCAGCTGGATAATCACCAAGCAGTCTGATTCACTTAGTCTAATGTTCCCAGTCAGATCCTGGCAATGAAATAAGCATGTAGGAGGTTGCAAACAGATTAGTTTTAATTAAAATAATAAAAAGATCCAAGCCATGGACCTCAGATTTGAGCTTCTTTTATTTTTTACATGAGAAAGGGTATCTGATCAAATCTTATTCTTAACCTGTCCCTCAGGTTTTTAGGCTGATTTGAATTCAAAGCCACGTGGATCTGTTTGGCTGTTTCTAAAAAACTGCTTTGCAAATTGACCGTCATTTTGTCAATCCATATCCATAGTTCATCTTCAGAAGTTCTCAGCTCTGGATTTGTTCTAGGGTTTAATAATGTTGTACCAGCCTACCTCTGGGACAACATTCATCTTGGTCCTCATTGCTACATTATTGTCATTATCACTTAGTCAGTTTTAAAGGTCCAGACTTAAGTCAGTGTTCCACCATCTCAGGTCCTGGACATTTTGGGATACCGCAACAACAAAAGGTCCTTTTTTCACGTCAGGGAGCAATAGATGCTGTAGATAATGTTGACAAAATTTGAGGCCAGCAATAAGGAGACAATTATTTATTGTTATTATTATAATTATAATTTTGGGGTCTCCTGAATCAGGATTAAGGCTCTGCAGGTGCTGAACAGCATTTCTGTACAGAACCTCAGTGGCAGCTGGCACCAGCTGGAATCCCATTTCCTGCTCACCAGAGCTTCAAAGTATGTCATTACACATAGAGAAAAGAGGGAGAAATGTTGTTTGTCTTCTAATTTCTCTTAAAGTCTTCTGTATTTGTCTACAATGCGCCATTGACAAAAATACTACTGATTTAAATAAAAAACAAGCAAATGAAATCCAACAGACTAAAATCATGCCTACATGTGCATAGAAGCATTTATCAGATTCACCGATATCTATTAAAAGGTCTTTTTTTCTTTCTGCTGAGCTGGGAGTGAAATATTTTTAAATGCTTGTTTTGTAAACAGAAAATCCATGATTTAAATTAATGATTTATTCCTTTAAAGCCAGTGTGGAATCTATCACTGGTAAGATAAGATGCACATTGTCTTCTATCTGCATATAGCCATGTAACTGTGCAATATCTGGCAGTGAATATGAAAAAAAAATCAATTTTGCCTGGTTTCAAGCATATCTCCTGAGTCTGAGGTATGTCTCACTTGTTTTTCAAATACCGCTACACGTAATTTGAGCTTTGTGTTCAGAGAAAGAACTTGTCTCTGTGTGGGTGCACACATCTGTATTACCTGATTGTCATTAATTTTTACCTGTTTTAAACAGAAAGATTTCAGTTCTCCTCCAGCATTTTTTCCCCCTGGAGGAAATGATCATTAAGAGACTCCCTGATTCAAAGCTCAAGGAAGTCAATGTACACTGTCAAACCATGAAGAAGTGTTGATCACACTCCAAGGCCCAGATCCTTAACGCCTTTTAAGGTCCAGCTTTCTCCAAAGATTTGTGAAGACCTAAAAGTCTGGATATTACCAGAGGAGTCCTCAGTTCTGTATTTATGATGAATATTAAGCTTTCAGAGAACCTGCCAAGAGTCACCACCAGATGCTGGTGGGATTGGCCTGTATCAATCATGTATCTTGTAAATTTGTATTTTCTATGCTCCTGAAAAATTGCAAGTTAGAAGATCATAGAACAGCTCAGGTTGGGAGGCACTTCTGGAGATCATGTATTCCAATGCCCTGCTCGATCAGGGTCAGCTACTCAGGGTCATGTCCACTTGAGTTTTGAATGTCCCCAGGGATGCAGACCCAACAACTTCTGTTGGCAACCTGTGCTGGTGTTTGATCGCTCTCACAGGAAAAAAAAGAGGTTTTTCTTATGTGTAGGTGGAATTTCCTAATATGTGTTTCAGTTTGTCCCATTGCCTCTTGTCCCATTACTGGACACCACTGAGAAGAACCCAGCTCTGTCTGCTTTAATCTCAGTATTGGACATTTATATACATTGATAAGATTCCCCCTGAGCCTCCTCTTCTCTGGGCTGAACAAGACTGCCTCTCTCAGCCTCTACTCACCTGCCAAATGCTTTGAGCCCTTAATTTACCTTAGTGACCCTTCACTGCACCTAAACTCCTGTGTGTCCATGTCTCTCTTGCACTGGGGAGCCCAGGACTGGGCACAGCACTCCAGATGATGTCTCCTCACTGGGGCTCAATAGAGGGGAAAGATCATCCCCTTTCCACCTGCTGACTGAGCTCTTCTTGATGCATCCCAAGACGCTTTTGGCCTTCTCTGCTGCAAGGCTGCATTGCTGGCTCGTAGTCAATTTGTTCAGCAGGGTCCCCTGGCTCTTCTCTGCCGAGCTGCTTTCTAGGTGGCCAGTCCTCAAGGTGCACTAGTGCACAGGGTGACTGCTTTTCCCTTGGTTGAACTTCAGGGGTTTCCCATTGGCTTATTTCTACAGCCTGTCAAGGACAGCCCTGAATGGCAGCACAACCATCCAGTCTGCCAGCCATTCCTCCCAGTTTTGTGCCATCTGTGAATTTGGGGAACTTGTTGTCAGAGCCGTCAATGAGAGGGTTACACGGTGCTGGTCCCAGTACCAGCGCTGGAGCTGGCTAGTGACTAGTGACTGACTTCAAGCTGCTGATCACATCTCTTTTGAGCCCAGCGCTTCAGCCAGCTTTCAGATCTCTTCACTGTCTCATGTATTTAACCCATACATCACCAGGTTGTCGGTGAGGATGTTAAAAAGAGACAATGTCAAAAGTCTTACTAAGATAAACCACATCCATGGCTCTCCCCTCACCCACAAAGCTTTCCATCTCATCATGGAAGGCTATCAGGTTGGTCAGACACAATTTCCCCTTGATAAATCTGTGCTGACTGCAGCTGATCACCTATCTTTCAAGTGTCTGGAAACAGTTTCCAGGATTAGCTGCTCTATCATCTTTCCAGGGATCAAGGTAAGGCTGGCCTGCCTGTAGTTGCTTGGATTCTTCTTGCCCTTCTTGAGGACAGGAGTGACATTTGCTCTCTTCCAGTGCTCAGGAATCCCCCCTTTATCACCATGACCCTTCCGAGATAAGTAAGAGCAGCCTCACAAAGACATCAGACAACTCTTTGGTGCATCCCATAAGGGCCCATGGAGTTGTGTCTGACCAGTTTCTTTGTAGTTCCCTAAACTACACCAAGTAGTTCCTAAACTACACTAAACTTCCTTGTTCCAGACCTTCCAAGTTAAAAAAAACCTGAGGTGAAGAAGACATTGATTACCTTGGCCCTTTCGGTGTCCTTTCTTATACGGGCCCCATCCCATTTGGCAGCACGTCCCCATTTTCCCCAGTATTTCCCTAGCAGCTGGTGTGCCCTGTGCTACAGCAAAGCATGGCCCAGCGTGCCAGGGCACAGTACTTATTCCAGCTACCTACGAACACTACTTATGGAAATAAACAGGACACGACAGAAGCCAGGGCTGGGCTCTGTGCTACCTTCTGCACCTCGGGATTTCAAGCAGCGTGTGCAGAAGTGCACCGAGAGTTGCAGAGGCTGACTTTGAAAGTCCAGCTGCGAATTTAAAGTGATATGAGCTCCAGCTTAATGAAACTGTATTTTCTCCTCTATGACAGATACTTTACCTTTCCCTTTGTCTGGCCTGTTGCTGGCCCTAAACTCAGCTTGCTCCAACGGGATGTATCCTCAGCCAGTCAGTCATTCCCTCAGGCAGGGTGAGCTTCTGTTGCTCCATTTTTGGCAAAACCCGCAGCACAGATTTCTAAATGTCTTGTATTTATTTTATTGCATTTTTTTGTGCCTGTGCACAAAACCTTATGTTTGGTGAGTAAACAGTGGGTAAACATTTTTCATAGCGACTTTTTATTTTTTAATAAACAAAGTAATTTTCTCAAATAGTTCCTTTCTTACTCTGCTTCATAATATTCAGAGGAAATAGATGGTCTGTTTCAACATCAGGGAACTGGAGGGATAAGAATAGAGACAGCAGTGTGGAAGCAATGGGTCCCTCTTCTGCCCATATGGTTCAGGTTTGCATTTTGGCTGGCACGATAATGTGATTGCTGGCAGATCGAATGTTTAGTCTCCAGAGCAAATAGCAGCCAATGAGTTGGGGTGTAATGTACATGTGGAGATGTTCATAATATTCCACACAGGCTGAACCTACAGCAGGAGCGAATTCAGCTGCAGTGAAAACAGAGATGCTGCATGAATCCTTCTGTCAGCACAGCAATGGCATTTCCAGGCTTTTGCGTTTGGGAAGAGGAGGAATGTGCCTCTAGGGATGGAAAACGCCACCAGTCTCGGATTCTCTTGTGGCAGGAATTTCTGACTTGCCACATAGAAGGTGATGTATTCTGATGAGCCTGAAAGTTGCATTTCATCACTGCTTTATCACCCGATGAATCATTACAGCAGATGAATGTTAATTGTAGCTAAACAAATGGGCATGTCCTCTCTACCCCCAGACAGCTGCTACTGCTGTAAGACATTAGGCAGAGGGTGCAAAGTGCTTCTGGATGGAAGGGAAGTGCTACCCGTGCCTCTGGAGCTACATATCTACAGTGTAATGAAATGCCAGGTGTGGAAGAGTGTTTGGATAGGAGCAATTTCCATTTGCTCTGTGGTTTGCATTGCTCTGGGGACACGCACAGTGCAAAGTTTCCTTAAGTGGTTGTTTGCTCACAGGCAGGAAGGTCTGCATGGGAACAGAGTTGCCTTAATCATACACCATTGCACTGGTGTCCCTGGGGTTGAGGGGGTACCTGGCACTGCTGGATAAGGTGCCACTGGAATGATGTGAGAGGCTGCTGAACCCGGGCACCAGGCAGAGGGATGCTGGCAACAGTCCTTAGTTGAAGGGTTCGTTGTCCCTGGAAAACAAACTGATATGGCAGTTTGGGGTGTTTTCTTCTGGCAGCTGCCCCTCTTGCCTGACCTAGTGACAAATATTCTGCACCAAAGCCACTGAGGCCTGAGCTTATTACTAATGACTTGAATTCTCCTTCTGCTATTGTAGGAACCAAAGCAAAGTATTGGGGTGCCCCATTTCAACCACTTTCAGTTTCTCCTCAACAGGAGACACCTGGTAGGCAGTGACTTGCAAAAATGGCATTTCCATGCCATTGCTGATCCTGTGTCATAAGACTACCTGTTTTGAGGAATGCGGTTGCATGGCAAGAGAGGGAGGTAATCAAACAACTAGATGGGGAGCTAAGATCTCAGACCTGTTCTTCCTGCAGGACATTTTAATATCTGTGAGATTGCATGGCTGCAACAGGAGACAAGTCAGAAAAGAAAATAAAAGAAAGCACGAAAAGCTAGGGGCAGTTGTGGGTAAAATTTAGCCACCTGAAAGTAAGACACAAACATTTTGGTGTGCGAGAGGAAGCCTCTGTAGCTGGCTTTAAAATATAAAATCTAAGCACTCATTCTGTCGGGTGGAAAGAGAGCTCTGCCCCTGACAGGGGCACCTTGCCATCAATGCAATTCCAATGGCAGCAAACACGTAACACACGGTTTTTCATTCTCAGTATGTGGGGCTGTCTCCACAGGATTCCCCACCTGGAACTGTTTCCTGGAGACTCTGGTTGTGCCATGGGGAGCTGCTCACTGCCTTGGAGGCTTCCTTCCTCCGGCTTGGCTTGTCTGGCAGGTATCTCCTCGGCTCAGCTGCTGATGGCAAGTGAGAGGAGGGGAGTGAGGAGATCCTCACAGACAGTTCAAACGCAGACTAAGAGGCATGTGTTGAAATGTCGTCAAAGTAGCAGGAATTCATTTTATTGAGGAATACATATAATAAAGATAGAACAAAGGGACTGAAATGGTGAACAGATGGGCGGGTGTTCTTCGGTGGCTCAGGAGCTGTGTGAACATGCTGGTTTATGCCCTCCCCCTCTTTCTGGCTTTTTTTTTTCCTTGGTTTGGTTTGCTTTAGTTTTGATGCGTCAGGGTAGGATGTGAGATGATATGCCAGTATATGTCAGAAACTTGGGGAAAATAAACCCCCTTTTTCTAACATCAAACTACTGCTATCAATAGGAACAGCAACTGTTCAAAATTTGTTTCAGAGCTGCCAAGAAGTGAACATTCATGGGAGAGAGAGAAAGAGAGAGAGAGAAGGGAAAAAAATATTTTTCCCTGCTGTTTGCAAGGTGGACACAAATGCAAGCGGTAGGAGGCTGACAACTTGACACATGTCTAATAAATCTAAAGCATGGAAAAAAAGTCAACAATTCACTGTACAAGAAAGCATTGCTGGGATAAAAAAGTACAATCCAACAAACCTCTCACTTAAAAATATGTTTATTCCCAAATCGGTGAGGAACGTATATATTAGAGCCTCAATTTCTCTTCTCCTCCCCTCCGGATGTTCCTTTTTCTGAATTTCTTTTTTTAAACCAGGGGCACATTAAATCCTGCGCTGTGGAAGCTGAGGTTTGCTGCATTATAAATGAACAAGGTGCAAAAGCCGAGTCCAGCGAGCAGATGTTGGGAGCTCAGCGTGCTGGTGACAAAGGGCTAGAGTGCAAGAAGCTTCCATCGCACGTCTGTTCTTCAGCACAGAGCAGGCAAGGTTTTAATTTGACAAGTTGGTTGGATGCAGGGAATTCACAGATCTCCGTGAAAGCCAAACAGATTTGGCCACCTACTGCATGGCCACATTCAGCTGAAAGGGTAGCAGTTGTGGAAATGTCTCCTGCTCCAGCCGCCAGACACCACGCATACCACAGGGAGCCTCGAGGAGGCTTGTTTACCACAGGCGGCAAATTCCTTTAAAAGGGAAGAAGGGGAGAAAAAAGAAGTGGGATAGAAAAAAAAAATCATGCTTCTGTTATCAAAATAATTAAGCATTTTTACTCCAGGTTGCTGGTTGTTTATTTTTTAAAGCTCTTCATCCTCTTGTTTTTTAATAGTTGGTATGTTATGAAATTCAAGAATGAAAATGAATGCCAAAACTAATGGAAATTTTCCTACAAGCCTCATGTAAACAGAAACATCAGCATTAAAGTTATGAATCTTAATTTGTGCCACTGAGCTAAAATTTGTATCTTACGGCATTAAAGGAATATAGACATACAGCACTGTGTAGTGTCTATGTGCAATAGAGAAAACTGACATGGTCTCTCCAATTTATGGGGAAATTGACATAATTTTGCAAAAAAAAAAAAGAGAAAAGAAAAACCACTTGTGAACTGGATTTTGCATAATGGGATTAATTTGGTTGACTGTCACATCAACTGTGCTGCAGAATGCAAGTTAATCACAACATTGGTCTGATTTAAAAGAAGAACGAAAGAAAAGGAAAAGGAAAAAAAAAGAAAGGTATTTTCTTCCTCTCCTCAATTATTGTTTCATTTTAAGATGTCCTTTTTCCTTTCTTTCTTTTCTGTGGTAGCTCTGGCAAACCAGGCTCGTATATATTGCAATGGCCACCTCAATAGTCTTTTCTTCCCTCCCCCATGTAGTCTTCACAGTAAAGCAGGGGAAAAAAAAGTCAACAGCTTTTACAATCCGTGTAAAACTGGTTCCATGGCATGGCACAACTGTATGCATTTGATCAACACTTAGGCTGATCAACAGAGCCAAAACAACTTTAAATATTTTGTCATACGGACCTCACTTACTGTTTTTTCTTCCACTTACCACCCTCCCTGCAAAAGCCACACTCAGCACTGAGGTCTTCACTGAACCAGCCCCACCAAACCCTTTTCCTGCCTCCATCCCTGCTTGTGGCAGTAGCAGCCCTGCTCCTCTGCGTAAGTTCAGAGAGAAAAGCAAGCATATGTTGGTTATTTTGTGGCTAATTTCTGCCCGTCTTTACAGAGGTATGGGATGAAGGAATTAAATCAACCTTCTTACAGGCTCTCACATTGTATTCTTGGCAAAGGTACTGAAAACAGAGACAGCACATGTACATGACACATCACTTAAGTCCTCTGGTTTCTATGGTTGCAGTAGGTTTTGCTTTCAGAGGGCATCCTGGGAAGGAGATAATGCCGTGCAGCGCTTTGGGCACGGTGTGGTTGAAGAATTAGCTCTGGGAATTGATCGTACCGTGATAGCAGTGACAGAGAACAAGGAATCGGGGCTGCTGGGATGTCAGAGCAACTTGCGCTTCCAGGGGACGGTGTCGTGTCAGCGATTCCTGAAGGCCCTCGCGCCACACTGCAGCCGGTGACTGCTCCTTCATCCCTGCCTCCCTCGCAACCAGCACGCTCTTCTAGCCAGTGCGGCGCGCTGACTAGGTTAAACAATTACACTACACTAATTGGCCTGTGTCGGTCCTGATGAGAAAGTAAACAAATACTGCAGAGAAAAGCTGAGACAAATTGTATCTAATTAAATTGATGGGAAAAAAAGTGACAATATTTTTCCCCAGGAAAAAAAAAAAAGGCGACTTGTAACATGACAAATATCGCATGCTTGTAGCCATGTACCCCACCTGCTGAATTTCACACCTTTGTTTGGATGTGGCTGTGCCAAGCAGGGGAGAACAGAAGTGCTCTGTAATCTCCATTAGTGCCCAAACTTCTGGGATGCGTCACAGATCGGATGTTGCTCTTTGCATGCAGGGAGAAGGTTGGCTGCCACCATTTAGCCATTCCACCGACCCTGCTTGTGTGCGTGCCTGCATGTGTGTGTGTGTTCTGATCACGGTGGGTTGACAGCAATACCTCAGTCCATGAAAAGGATTCCCCCTTTCCTCTTTGCTCACAGTCTAGTTTGCCCATTCCTGGGGCATGAGCCTCCCGATGGCTTCTTATCACCCACCAAAGTCCCTTTCTTGTGACAGCCACCATCGTGGCTGATCCTGGAGGTAGAAATTCCTGACCCCAGAGCTGAAATCATAAGGCACCACGTCTTATATGAGAGAACAATGCTGTCTATCTATAGGTAGCACCCACTTCAGGTCTTCCGTGAACCACCCCTGGTACATTACCCTGGCATGAAAGTCTGGGAAGACACAGGTAGGTAGGTGGGAACATTCCAGGTATGGATAAAATTTTTTCTTTTCATTGATCAAAAGAGAAAAAGCCAAGATAAATACCACACAGTTTAAGGCTCTGCTGCATCCTCTCATGCTATCCTCTATGTCAACGGCCTCAGGGAAGTTAAAACCACATAAAGTTACTAGTCCCATACGCATGTCAAGACAGAGCAGAAACAGGGAAAAGTTACAGGAGAAAAGAGCCTCCATGCACCTCTATTAAAATCAAGCCAGAAAACCTTTTAAATCACTTTGCATTGGTGAGTTGGTGAATATGAGGACACATCCTTGATTCACCTGGGAAAGGATTATTTAAGCTTGATTACTTGGTAGGATGTTAATAAATAGGTAACCTCTATTTTGGGGATCATGAACACATGACATGAAAACCAGAAATCTGGGGCCACTAAAATCTCCTTTCTCTGAATATCAGGGAAATCAGTGAAAAGGCACTAAGTGCAAGATCCAGCCAGCCACAGAAGTGGCTGCAATAGTGGTAGCTATGTATGTAGTATACAGCTGGGCATTTCCATCCTAATCCTCTGTTTTGAGTTGCTCAGAGCTTTCCAGATGCTTTAGTTATCAGGATAAAATGTTCCAGGCCTGGTCTCTGGCAAAATGAATATTTTTAATAGTTCAAGATAAAAGTGGTTCCGTTATTCTTGAGTGGGAGAGAAATCCAAGGATCAAGGAAACACTCTTTTTTTCTTTTTTCTTTTTTTGTGATTTTTTTCCTAATAGTTCATCTGCTCAGATGTCTGAGAGACCAGATTTGAAGACTGGCATGAAGCAGCCCTTGCTGAGAGGGCCACTAGAGATTAGAACACATTGCAGCTATTGACCAGTGTGTTACAGGGAAATTTCTCTGTGATCCAAAAAGCATTATGAGACCTTGGAAATTATCCAGCGGACTTATGCAGTTTATTTAGGAAAGCTGATCCTCCCACTCTCCCCTCACACATACACAGTTTCCTCTTGTAATATTGGGAGCAAACATATTCCTTGTTCGTGACTAATTTAGCTATACAGAGATCCCAAAAGAAATTAGCAAGATGAACCAGATGACCTCTTGAGATCCCCTCTAGCCTAATTTTCCTATTGTCTAGTCTAAATGCACATCTGATTCGTACCCTAAGTCCCATATAAACTTTACATCACTTGTGTAAATCTGTTTTTCGAAGTCCACTGATGAGCCATAGCGCATAATAATATTACAGAATTATGTTCGGTGTTTTCCCCTGTGGTCCTTCAGGTTGGTGCATGCAGAGCAGCCCACACTACGCAACACATGTATGTTTTGTGTGTTGAAACTGCAGTAAATTCAGGGTGTGGTGCAACCCACTAATACTTACAAAGCTTGTAGAAGACTGGAGGGAAGCACTGTTGCCCTGTGATGGCTGTGAATTGCCCTCTATGTAAGGGACATGTTCACGTTGCCATACTTTGACTCTGCTCTTCAAGGCAGACACAGGAACTGGAGGAAGTGTTGCACCTCTTCCAGGGAAGGTGTATTCTGCATGAAAAACTGGGCAACAGTGAAGATGATCTGGTTACCCCCACTGCAGACAAGAGCAAGCTAAAATAAAGCCACTGCCCCTGGCTCTGTTGTCCCTACAGGAGCTGCGCTGCCTCTGTGAACAGCTAATAGATCAATCAAAGTGGAAATACACACGGCTTTAAGGGTGCAGTTGTGAGGGTTTCACATTAGTTCAGACAATCTGGGTGGTAATCAGTGCTCTTCACACTTAGGTTCATACTGAACCTTCTCTAGTTGTAACCATAGGAGTTTTGCACCAAATTTGACCGTGGCCTTAGCAATCCAGGTCAATTGGAAATGTACCATTATAGTAACATACACATCATAACAGAAAAATCAGGGAAAAAGAATAAAAATAGTGAAGAATATGATAGTAGCGTGTCCATTTTAAAGGTGAGTAGCTGAGTCACAGAGAGACGGGAGCCTAAATTCCCAAAGGCAGGCAGGCTGGTAACTGAGGAGAGAGTACTTGCCCAAACTGGACAGGAAGTCAATAACAGGGCTTAACTTTGATCTCCTGACTTGCAATCATCTTATGATGCAACCATAAAACCAAGCCTTTCCCCAGGGCTTCTCAGAAAAGGTGAGTTATTTCTGCCCCTTAGCAGACACTTGCGCAGTTCACCGGGCTGGACATTGGAGAGCATCAGCACCTGCAGCATCTCTCAGCAGACGGGATGGGGCAAGGAGGGTGCTGCGGGAGCTCTGCATCCCAGATTCACTTTGTGGGAAGGTTGGACGACTTCTGTGCGAATAACTGACTGACTTGTTGCTAGGGAACAGTTGGGAGGCATGCTTTTGATCTCCCATATGCTTACTACTAATAAATAAACAAATAACAATAATTACAACAAACCCCAAGCCTGTTGTATCTCCAAGATTAATTAATGATGAAATACAGCTGAAATTCTGTAAAAGAAGGCAGCAAGGTGGGTTAGATTTCATATTTTCCTGCTGCGTATGGAAATGATGGTTGAAATTAACATTTTTTTTCTCCTTAAAATTTACCTTAGCTGGATCAGGTTAGTGGGAGGAGTGGGGGAGTATTCCCTTCACAGACAGAAGATGAGCAGGCAGACAGTAAATCTCCCCATGCCAGTTTTACTCACATCCAGTTTTTCCTGCCTAGTACAGTTAAGTTTTTTAGATACTTTACTTGCATTTCTAATTCAGTTATTCTTCTGAAATTTATTCAAAGGATTTATGCTTATGAAATTATAATATAATGCTGCCTATATGCCAATGAGCTGCAGGCAAAGAAAATAATTTTCTTCAATTTACAGTTATGAGGCTGGAAGAAAATGATGCCTTCTTATCACCTCTTTTTCTTTGTATGCCTCGGTATTTTTTTAAGTCTTCAGAAGGCAGGAGCTGATGATGAATTCTTAAGCAGATCACACTGATAATTGTATTTCAGAACTGTCAGCTCTGTGAAGACTGTCCACGGAGGTGTCTCAGTTCACTTGAGCTATTTGTGTCACTGCTTCTCCAGGAACTCAGCCCTCAATAAAACCCAAATCACTGGGGATATTGTTAAGTCTTCTGAAAGGATTATTAGATCGAAGGAAAATTTATGGATGACACTTTGTAACAATTAATCAGGAACTGTTGATGAAGTTAAGTTGGTTCTTTATTCTTGAACAGAAAAAAAAAATATGCAGCCCCTGTACAAATTGTCAAATGGCCTATTTTGTCACTCGGTTTGATTAATGGACTATTTGGAGTCCCCAAAAAGTCCTAGTACAAATAAAAAAGAATCATAAATATTGAATAAGCTCACAGCATGGTTAACCTTGACTATGTTTTGGAACATTCTTGGAGAAAACTTTGCTATTCAGAAAATAAATTGCTAAGGGGATTAAAAAAAAAATTAAAAATTGGAGATTTTGGAAAATGTCACCTACCCAACCTTGTCATCCTGATTAGCCTGTCATGATAAATTAGCTTTAGTTAGCTTTGCAATCAGGTCAGAAACTGCTGGTACAGTACCACATTTTGCAAGTGGGGCTACACCTGGTCCACAAGAGGGGCACTGGATGGCAAGGAAAATACTCCTGCTCTTGGTGCTTTGTGTGTCAGACAGCGCTGGGACTGCTAACAGGCTATTATCCTTTTGTACTGTAATTTATGGAAATGGAGCCCAAGGAGTGCTGAGAGCATGAGAGTCACGGTGCCATAAGGTTGTTTCTGAAAGGTTGGGCAAAAGATGTCCGGTGATCTGTGTATATGCAAATGACAAGACCAAAGCTTCAGCTGCAGAGAACACGCGCACACACACAGACACACACACAGACACACACACGCACGTTCATGCGTATTCAGGACACGCAGTTTCCATCTTTTCCTCCTGCTCCTCTGTCTCTCTATTTGCAACTCCGGCGCCCTCCTTCCCCCAGAGCTCCCCCCCATTGCTTGATGCAGCTGTTTAGTCCTGACAGGTCTGACCAGTCATTTTTGCTAACCTCTGATAGCATCTAGGTCAGCGTGATCCCAAACTGGCTTGCTTTTGTTCTCGGCTAGCAAGAAATACAATGCTATTAGTTTAGGCTGGGATTCCACAAAGCTCTTAAACTCCACGTGCTTCACTCCAGGAATGCAGGAAATTCCACTCTTCTCCTTCAGCAGGGCATTTAGGTGCCTGCTTAAAGTCAGGCACATACGAGACATGCTTGGGCTGAATCAGGCCCTCACTGAGGAGAAATAGTGCCACTTTACATTTTGTTTAGTTAGCCCCTTTTTCCAGCACGTCTCATATGCCAGCTCACTACCCCATCTCAGATGGCATACATGCAATCATGTACTTGAAAGCAAGGCTCAGGAAGTGGGAGAGATTGAGAAATCTGGGCAACTATTTCCAATAGCTGTACAACAATAAATTCTCATTAGATTTTGTTAAATCTCTGCAAGTAACACAGGAATTCAAACAGGAGAATTGTTTTTTGTCTCATCACTTCCCATTTGGAGCTATAATTATTACTTTACGATTGATTTTTATGCCCACAGTTCTCCATGACCACAGATAGCCCTCTGCCTCCCACTGAAGAATAGCACCGCAGGAACAGAGAGGGCTGGGCTAGAGGTGGCACATGCACTGGGTATCCATCTGGGGAAACCAAGGTGCTAGCTCCGATTGCTCCCTGCTGCCTTCCATATCCACTTGGTTAGTGGTGGCCAAAGGGAAATGCTTTTCTCAGAAACGTCTGCGTCAGGAAAGTAGGGATAAGGAAGTTGCATAGATGGTTTGGTCCATTTTCATACTGGTACTTCAAACTGGTCATGCAGCATGTGGGGAAGAGCAGGGAAGCACAAAGTTTTCAAAGGCTCTGGGTATTTCTTTAGGATATACAGCTGAAAGTCTCTTATAAAGTACTTTCATAATTATACAGTACTATGGCCTGTGGTTAAAAGAATCCCATGGACATTACCAGCCTGAACTGGGCTGGGATGAGGCAGGAGTTTTGTGGGGAAGGTGACAGAGAGCTTCTGCTGAGGAGGGTGCAGGTCAGCCAGCAGGCAGGACTTCCCCTCAGAGCTCTGCTCAGCCCACACCACCTCCCTGGAGTAAACACCCAGCTGAGGACACCTTCTTGCAGTTTTCTCAGCAAGGTGCAAAGCCAAGGTCCTGACGGGCGGTGATAGTTAAGGATGGGAAGGGAGGGTGTTGAGGATGGAGCCAGGGTCTTCCCAGTGGTGCTGACCATTAGGGCAAAAGGCAGTGGGCAGAATCACAGAACCACAATGTTGTTAGGGTTGGAAGGGACCTCTGGAGACCATCTACACCAACTTCTCTGCCAAGGTAGGGTCACCTGGAGCAGGTTACACAGAAATGTGCGCAGGTGTGTTTGGAATGTCTCCAGAGAAGGAGACTCCATGACCTTCCTCGGCTGCCTGTTCCAGTGCTCTGCCACCCTCAATATAAAGAAGTTCTTCCTCGTGTTGAGGTGAAACTTCTTGTGTTTTAGTTCATGGCCATTGCTCCTTGTCCTGTCACTGGCCACTACTGAAAAGAGTCTGGCACCATCCTCTTGGCACCCCTGGAGATATTTATATGCATTAATGAGATCCCCTCTCAGCCTTCTCTTCAACTGACTAAAGAGCCCCAGCTCCTGCAGTCTTTCCTCATAAGAGAGATGCTCCAAACCCCAAATCATCATGGCCCTCCTCTGGACACTCTCCAGTAGCTCCTTGTCTTTTTTGTCTTGAAGATCCCAGAACTGGACACAGCACTCCAGATGTGGCCTCACTAGGGCCCAGTAGAGGATGAGGATCACCTCCCTTGACCTGCTGGCCAAACTCTTTGCAATGCATTCCAGGATCCCACACAAGGAATCTCTGGCCACAAGGACACATTGCCAGCTCATGTCAATTTGTCACCCACCAGGACTCCCAGATCCTTTTTCACATGCAGGTGACCATGTACTGGAACAAGTTGCCCAGAGAGGGTATGGAATCTCCCTCACTGGAGATATTCAAGAACCATCTGGACTTGATCCTGTGCAATGTAGTCTAGGGGACCCTCCTTGAGCAGGGAGTTTGGATCAGAGCAGGAGGTTGGACCCACTGTGATCCCTTCCAACCTTACCCATTCTGTGATTCTGTGAATTTTCACAGGAGTGATAATCCTGATTAAATCCTGATTAAATTCCAGTCTTGGTAATTGCATGCTGCCTGAAGGAATTCCTGCTGCTGATTCACCTGTGAAAGCGACAGTGGTCCTAGGCAGAGCCACCCAGGGTTGTCACAACAGGCTGCATAACTGGCTTTGGGGTGGAGCTCTTTCAGGGGTTCTTGCTGTGTTTTGATGTGTTTTGTGTGGGATTTAGACATTTACTAGGTCAGGGAGACTGAGCGAAACTGAACAGACTGTTTAGCTCAGTTGTTGGCACGGTCACAGGAGAGAGAAGAAACTTGTGCTCCATTTCCTGAGTCAGTT
This sequence comes from Melanocharis versteri, assembly GCA_013397845.1. Taxonomy (NCBI): domain Eukaryota; kingdom Metazoa; phylum Chordata; class Aves; order Passeriformes; family Melanocharitidae; genus Melanocharis; species Melanocharis versteri. The sequence continues at coordinate 626,951 of VZTG01000247.1, forward strand.
GAGTCTCTGGAGAATATCTAGGACCCAGAGCCTTCTCTGGATGGTGAATAATACTTCTGTGTCAAATGTAGGTACTGAGAATGCTTAGATCATGTTCTGTTTGCTCCTGTAGGTGTCCAGATTTAAAGCTTTAGGTACTTTGAGGCAGTAGCAACAGGATGGGAAATTGTGAATCAAATCCTGTGCTAACAGGACTCTCAGGCTGCAGAGTGGTACCTCTACTCTTTGTGCAAGAGATCCTAGAAATTAAGGTAATGCACAAGAAAGCACTGCAGCTAGTGAGAAAGAAAAAGGCTTTCAGGTGTAGACATTATGATGGCCAGTCAAGAACGGGGTGTCTGAGTTCTGCTACATTTAATTTATGGTAAGCAGAACATCTTCAGAAAGGACTATCCCTATTCAAAAAAAGTCCTTATATTCTTGTTGTTAGGATGCTCCTGAAAAGTGTGCATTTGAATCCCCTTGGAAGACATGGATTTACGTCTATTCCCTGCTTGCATCTCAGGTAGGTGCTCAGAACACTTTTGTTTCAGGGCTACCAGACTGGGTCCCCCATGGTACAAGGGAGGGATACCTGCACACAAATGTCAGCATGGCTTAAAGGTAGACCAGGCACGTAACACCACTGCAGTACCTGATGGTAGGGGTGTGTCCTGCACAAAAGGACACATACATGGAGAACTTGTTGCCTGGAGAACCTTACCACTGCTGGAAGAGATGCAGACCTGGTGCCTCCTCGATACTTTGCTGGTGAGCAGAGGTTTGGAGGTGTCTGAATTGGTGGTTTTTCATTACCTATCCATGGCATGCTTGAGTAGATACTGCAAGGAGTCTTTCAATATGTGAACTCATAGGGAGGCTTTTCTCGCAGCTCCTTTGGAGCAGATCAAAATGCTTTGCTTTCTAAAATAAACTACTCCTAGTGTCTTTTGTAAAACTGACAAAAGAATAAGATCAACCTCAGTCCACATTTTCTTCTAACGTTCCCAAACACACATCAAAATAAAACACCCTTTACTAAACATTAGGTACGATTTTTCCTTTGATGACTCTCTGCTCCCAAAAGACAGCTCAAATCCTGGAAACATGAGGAAAGATTCAGCCACTTGAAGGGTGCAGATTTCATTGCTATTGTTTGCCAGTGAAAGAACAACAATGCATAAGAAAACATGTATACTAAATAACATTAATTGCATTATAAAGAGCACCAGGCATCCTATAAAAACCTGTTGCCTAAATGTGTCTGTTACAATTTATCAGCAAATGATCTTCATGCAAAAGAGCCAAAGCAATTAGACGGGGGCTGGCTGAGCTCTGCACTCCTTTCACATGCTGTGTAGTAAAACAGACCACCAAAAAAAAAGTCCTGTATATCTCAAAATGCTAGGTCAGTGGTTCAGCTTTCTCACTAGGGTCTTTTCTGTGTTAATTTGCCGTATTTTAAAAATCATGTTACACGTTATTCATTTTCTACCTTTTCTTCTTTCAATGCCCCTGCTATGGTTTGGCTACATGTGCTTAAGTGTAAACCCCCTGCAAAAGAATTTGCATTAGCTAGAACTGAATCAACAAATAGGTTTCACCCGAAAGGGGACATACTTTTTCTCCAGGTTAAGGCTGATTTTTATTTATTTATATTTTTGAGCTTCTTTGACCAGCAGGTAAGTAAAAACCTAACTATGATAATGAAATAACATTGACTTACCCCACCTGTTTCAGTTTTGTTTTTGTGGTTTTAAGTTAGTGCTTTCATTTAATGTTACGCTTACACCACCATCTGATTTTGAAGATATCAAAAGAAGAGTAAATGGCAGGTATATGGTATTTTCCCTTTTAAGAGGTATTGTAATTTTATACACAAGGATAACACCTGTGGATCAAGACACTGAGCTTTGGATAACTGCCGACTGGGAGTATTGTGAAGATGTGACTACAAATTCCCTTACACTTCTTTCCACAAAAATGTAAGTTATAGCGGCTGCTTTGTGTTTTTATAGGCTGGAACTGTGTTATTCATGGGATGTGGAGTATAATGTTGATTTTGTGTTTTGACTCTTCAATTCTTCCGTAAATGCAGAGAGAGGAGAAAGCAATTTGGCTCTTGCTCTTCACAGATGGGAAGATATGGTCTTTGATCTTAATGCTAGAACTAGTAATCAAATGTTGGCTTCCTGGCTTTTAATGTGTGAATGAGTTGAAAGATGCTCTCGACGAGGCTAACAAGCCATGTGTAGTGGGTGAATGATGCTTCGTGTAGCTCATTCTTGACACATTTATGATATAAAACAAATGTATGAAGGTCTTTTGATCCGTGAGCTAAGGCTGCCTATGTTTACACAGACAAGGCAGGAGTATTTGGAGGTTTTGAAAAGTATCCACATGCACTGTTGTCTCCCTACCTTTACACTGTTTTTGCTTATCTTTCTGTTTGCTAGCTACAGTGCTCTCTGCTAGAACAGTGCTAATTTTCACTTCATGTGATATTCGCTATCACACCTCCCCTGAGTGGAAATCGCACAGTGGAATCTTTTTAGACCTATGGTGTCTACATTTGGGCTTGGGAAAGGACAGGGCAGCTCTTACGGCCATGCAGCGGCACAAAATCTGCTTGTTCCCTCTTTATCAATGAACGGCACTGAGTGCTCAAGGAATTCAGCAGCTGTATTTTGCTTGGAATTATATGTGAAGGTGGATCCTCCTTCTTGTCATTTTATTTATCATTAACAGCCATTTTAATTTCTTCCCAGCGGCAATTATCCTGATATCACCACATCTAAATCAGAAATGACACTGTAGTGGTTATATTATGTTGACTGGGCATCACCTAATTTTTAAGTGGCATTCTTGCCCCATCATTGTGATTATATCCCTTTCTAATAAGTAACATAAGAAAAGATCTACATAATGGGAAAACATACATATTAATATATTCCATGACAAACATGTTAACTTTACATATTAATCATGGTAAATAGAAGTAACGTTTTACATTTTTCCTCTTCAGTACACTGTTCTCTTGACAGCTTGCTTTCCCTCTGGTTCTATTCTTTCCAGTCCTGGTGTACATTCCACTGCCTCTGGTCACCCTCTTAGTTGCAGAAGGAGAAGGCAGGTCACATTCGTTTGGTTAAAAAGAAAAAAAGGAAAAACAATGTTACTGGATAACGTAATATTGCTGCTCTCCTCATTGCGTTCAGGTCTGCATGAAGGGACTCGAATATGTGCAATAAACATATGTGTGTGATAATGAGATTGTTGGTGGAAAGTCATCTTGAAAAGACAAGGAGCAATTAAGCTTGCTTACTTATACAAGTTAGAATGACAAGATGCCAGTGCTGGTCCCGTTCATCCATATAATAGGGTTCTCCTCCCCTGCTTAGCTGTGTTGGGAGAAGCCTTTCCTGTCAAACCTCTGCCATGACTCCACCATAAAGCAATCTGCCTTCCTTCTTTTCATACACCATTCATTCTCACACTCGCATCACTGTCCTGATTTCAACTGAGTGCCTGCTAGCAAGCACCTGTATTAGAATAATTTAAGAATTCAATGCAAAGCCTTCATATAACTGAGTATTTATTTGTATTGGTGTACTCTCTTGTCCAATTTTAATTGAATACTTAAAGAAGTCAGGGGGGAGATGTGCAGGTTGCTCACAAATGCTTAATAATGCGATGTGTGGAGTCAACAAATAATGCACCTTTCTCTTGCTATCTTGAAGATTTAGATAGGATATCTTGGATGCTATTGACAAGGAGAGAAGTGTGGAACAATAGGAACATATGATAGTGTTAGATAACAATAGCTATCCTTATGCATCTTGAATTGAATGATGAAGCCATCAATTAGAGAAATAGCCCTTTGAGTATATATCATTGACAAGATGAATACCAGTACATTGCATTTCTGGATGGAGATCTCAGTGATCTGTAATTCAGAACAGTGAATAGTATATACAGTCAAACTAAGTCTATTACTTTGAAAATCAGAAATCTTTTGCTCATGTTTCTTTGTTTTTGTGGTTTGGTTTTTTTAGCTACAAGACTTTTTCCAATACTGAAGGTATTTGTACTTCATATTAATAACTTAAACAGTGTTTTCTCAGTTAGTATTAAGATGCCACTCTTCTTCACAGTAAGCATATTTAGTGGACACTTTCAGGGCTTAAAGGAGCATGAGAAGCAGTTCTTTCTAGTTGCTGTCTGTTCTCTTAATTAATTCTTACATAAAGGCATGGGGATCCATTCATACCCTCTGAACTCTGTTAGAGTCCCTCTCCACAATAAGCAGCAGACCTGGCATACACTCTATGTCATAGCCTCTATTTTCAGCCTAAATTCTCTCATATTCTCGTTGGAATGTCTGATAGTTTCTATCCCCTCTGTACATCCCAGCTCTGGGTGGTTTCTTATGTGTTTTGTTTCATTTTTTTATGTTTTGTTGTTGGGTTTTGGGTTTTTTATTAATAATCATTAGTATCGTTTATAGCGGAAAAACCACAGAAAGAGTTAAAGAGATGGAAGTTGCATTATAATAAGCAAGGAATTCCCAGCTCTTACAGTTTCCCGTTATCAGTTTCATTTCTTTTACTTACATTTCAAAGTGAGTAAATACTCCATGGTCAGGGCCAAAATTTACTCTTGGATCTTTACATAGGTACCAAGATGTACAGCAGCAGCATTAGACAGTGAAAATGGCTCTGTAGGAGAATAAAGAAAAATATGAGGAAAGACTGTAATTAACAGAGTGCTTGACTAACTATAAAATACAATTAAAGGAATGAAAATAAGCATTCATGACCATTTTCTCTATTATTATAATTTTTCATTGATTTTTTTTTTAACATGGACTCCTTTGTGTGAAATCAGCTTTATGATCTAAATGTTTAGGTCCTCTTCATGTTTGTTTGTTTGTATGCAGAAGGTCATTATATTAAAAAATGGATCCTACCAGGCATGCCAGTGATTGTTGCAGTGAAGAATTTCTAGAGCCTTAGGGGATAAAAAGCAGTCACTGCCTTTCCCAGAAGCATCTGAAAGGGCTAATGAAGTTTGGTGGATCTCAAATGTATTGACAATATATGGCCTGATGAAGGTAAGAAAAAGCTCAGGTCTTTCAGGAAAACAGCAGGTAAAAGAAATTTCTGTAGCTTTCCTCCTTCTAAATCTAATCAAATGAAACCACCTACAGGCCAATAAGATTCTTGAGTGCACTTTGCCCTGGAAATAGTGTTGTATTATCACCCAAAACATAAATAATGCAATAAAAGAAAATGGTTGATGTCTTCTTAATGAGCTATTGTTAAGGCACCCTTCGCTCTTATCTCTTTTCATAGCCTGATGCAAAGAGCAGCATCCAGTGGTCGAGAGCATATTTTGAGTGCTGCTAGGAAAGTACAAATGAGAAAACAGGTTTAATTATACTGCTTACTGCATCTAGAGGTCCATGTGGTTTGACCGGCTGTGTTAGGACACCCTGTAATTTGGAGGAATTCTCTGTGCACTAGCACCATAAATGTACTGCTATCAAAAGGATGGTTAATAATCTAAAGTTGGCTGTTAACATTGCTGGAGCTGGTGTCTATAATTTCAGTGAGTGACCTGAATGACTCTGCAATGAAAGACTGAAATGTCACTCTCCTCCTTTACTTTGTTTGCCTTGAGCAAAGACTGCTCCAGATTGTGTACATCCACCGAGGTCCAAATGATGAAAGGGCAGTGCGTAAGCGTGGATTCAAGGCTCAGCTAAATCTCCCTGCTCTGGCAGAATAGTAGGGAACATGAGGAAGAGGGCATGGGTGAAAAATAAGACGATCTCTTCTGGAGCAGCTTCCACTGTGGCTATCTTTTCCCATCTTGGAGCAAGTAAAAGTGAGCCTGGCTATAGGGACCTGGCTCTCCCTTGCTCTCTTAGCTGCCAGCCACAAGTAAATCAGACCTCATGCCTGTGGCTAAAGGCAAAGCAAATGGTTTCCATTACCCAGGTATTTATTTTGCACCTGCTTCTGTGACATCTGTGTAATAACAGTTACATATGACAAAAGGTAGTCTGACCTGACTTCGAGTATTTCATTGCTTTTTTTCATTGCGCTGAGTGAGCAAGCAAGCAGAGGACTCATATTCTTCATGAGAGGTAGAATTGTAGAATCATTTAGGTTGGCAAAGACCTTTAAGATCATCAAGGTGCCACAGACCATCCAGCTGAGACACCTGTGGAGTGGCAAGTGCAAAGACCTTTGCTGTCAAGAATCTTAAACCCTTGTTTCCGATGTGCCTCGTTGGTACAGCTCAGATGCAGTAAAGGAGTAAAATACTATCAGTAAATTTCAGAAAGTTCAGTATTTGCATTTCATTTGGAAACCTATGACATTTTGGCATATTTTCACTGGAAGGCCAGAGCAAGGCTGATTGAAGATCAGTGTCAGCATTAAAATATACAAGGTATGGAAAGCCAGCCTGCCAGGCACAGAACCAGGGTAACCCTGGGACAGAGAATAGGACTGTTAGGGTTGGTGGTTTTTTTTAATACAGCACTGAACAAAGAGATTAAGTCACCCACAACAGTCTGAAACTGTATCTTCTTGGCGTGATACGGGTTCCTAGAGCAAATATGCTTGTCTTCAGACCTTCCTTTGTCCATATTGCCTGACATACAAGTGTCAGAACTGGGGGTTGTTCAACCTTTTTATTTACTGTGTGGCAGATAGGAAAGCACTGGAACAGCACCATTCTCTGTATTCTCTCTGGTACGATATGGCTACTTTTCAAGGACCAAGAAACTTTTCCATCATTTGGATAAGCATGGATGTCAGTTGTACTCCGGCAAAATTATGAGAAGCTCCAAAAAAATCTCAGCCCGAGTGACCATTCCCCTTCAGCCATCATGCAGGCACTATCAACATTTTGTTTACTGAAAATGTTAAAGAGGTACTGTTGCCATTTATATATGACTGGTAAAGTTCTGACTCTATTCCTGGAAGCAAAGAAATAATTGCTTTCACCTTCCCACCTTGCATTGTCTGTAATTAGTTGAAAATGTGACATAATGCCAGGAAGACGGAAGAAAATAATCTAGAAAGCAAGGACAGTGGCATTAGTGCTCACTGCAGTATATTTGTGAAGCACTACTGTTAGATTTAGGACTGTATCTTGTTTACATGGCTGGGGGAAAAGCCTGAACTCATCTGAGGTGAAGCACAGACTTTGGCTTTCCTCCATCACCTGAACAGACCACTGTCAACATCTTTTTTTTTGCCCCCACTAGATTCAACCCTTGTCTCTACAGCATCTTCTATCTACAGCCCACCACTCATCTTACAGGGTTCTAGTTCATACCCCATGACCCAAGGCTGAAATGTTTTTTATTACTACAATTTCAAGTTCGTGGAAAAGGAGGAATATTTGGCTCTTTCCTCTTTGCACCATGATGTGTGTTTTGTGACTGCTGAACATGGCAGCTTTTCACAAACAAGAAAGGAAGAAATGCCAAAGAAGTTGCCTCATCACATTAACAGAATGAAAGACACTGCAAATTAAATCACACAGGTGGAAAAATACTTAGGTGGGTTGTTTTGGGGTTTTTTTCCCCCGTGTAGCTAGAAAAGATCTCACACATTGAAAAGAAAAATTGTCTGTTCCTGTGGTAAAATGTAAACTGTATATATTTGCCATAAATCTACTCAAATTTTGTTGCAGAGCATATAGGCAAAACTGCTTTTTTAGGTTTACACATATTACAAGACAACTTGACCTACCCTCTGCTGAAAAGGGAGAGAAAAGTCTGAAACACTTCCAGCAGCCTCCCTCTCTATTATTATTTTCACTCTTAATTTTTGTTGGGAGTAGGGAGGGAGGCAGAGAGAAAGAGGGAGAAGGGGTGGAAAAGGTAGCTATCAAGTAAGTCAGGATTGTGACTTACAGGAGTGAGGGGAAAAGCTGTTTTTTGAACTAGGATGGACAATAATCTGTCCCTCACAGTCCAATTCATTTAGAGAAGAATACCTGGGAACTGGAGCATTGTTATTTTAGCAGTTCCTCCAGAGCAAGGCTTGCTTTGCCACCACCCATCATCCCAGAGGCAGAACTTGCAAAGCTGCTGCCATTGCCACCATAACTCTTACATCATCATTGACTGCAAACACTGAACTGAATTTCCCAAGACTTTGGGAGTTATCTGGAGGCCCTGGGAAATTTCACTACAACTTGAGGTTAGGCAGGTCTGTGCGTTAGAGCTGTTTTTTCCAGCAGCATGAACACACACACAGAATAAGAGCCAGGTTCTCCTCAGAGACTGTTTTAACACTGTTTCAAGAGAGTTATTCTTGTTCCTCATTTACATTCCCAGGAGAGGAAACCGACTCAGTATCTCTCTTATTTGTAGGCACTTGTGATAGCAGATTGAGGTTTCCCAGCTCAGTAAGAAGTCAAATGATCCAGTAACTGACTCTGCATCTCGATTACTGAGGATACAGGAAAAATAATGTATTTTATCCACTTTTATCTGGCTACTCTTGCCACACCCTATGCAGGGAGGAAAGGTATATTATGCTGCTTGTATGCAGGGGTTATTCTGAAAGTAACCCAACCCAAGGAGAACCCCTCATTAGGGCTTCAATGAGGGATTACACATAGGTGTCAAGGGACAAATAAACCAGGCGTTTTCAGCATTATTCTTGTTTAATGTTATGAAACGGCTTTCAAAACTCTGGATGCAAATAAAACTTTCCAACAGGCTGCCAGGAACTGTCATGCCAATAATGCCATGCCAATGTGAATGAAGTCGGAGTGTTGTTCTTTGTAGCAATCAGACATGCCACACAATGCATTTCTGTGGAGTTCTCTTTCTTGGGTGGTTGAAATCACTTGGCTGCCAGCCTCGTGCCTCCCAGCTCACCTGAGGCATGCTGTAATCAGCCAGAACCGCGCTGCATGTCATGTCTTACTGCTTCCAGAAAATATACAAATTTCCTTTCCTTCTATTCCCTTTGTGAATGAGTCCCTTAGGGGTATGGTTTTAAGACAGCGCACAAGAAGCCTTTGCACAGATCCTCGTAACGCATAATGAGATTTGTGTGCCTGCCTACTTTCTCTGAAAATGAACCCTAGAACAGCAGAAGTGACTTGGTCTGGCACTCGCTTGGTCCTTTTGACCTCCCTCTTGTGACAGAAGAGAAAGAATTCCCCCTCCTTCTCTTACAGATAGCCTGGAGGGTGGGTTTTTATGATGTGCTGTCTGGCCTTGCAGTAAACAGAGACATTTCTTGAGGTTTTTAGAGTAATCAGCTCCAGTTCTGAAGAAAGATATGGTAGTTCAGCACTTCATGGGATAAACTTGTCATAAGAGTACAGGTGCAATGAGTCTGCATGTCCTATAACAGAAGGCTTGAATGCAGAGTTTTTGCTTCAAAATGACATCAGAAAACACTGTAAGTCCCAGAGAGCTAACTGCTTACGACAAGTAGAAAAGTCTCACCTGCAGAATAGGTGCCAAGAGCTCATGCTCTTTCCAAGCCTTTTGTTGATATTACTGCACCCTGCAGTATTCCGTGAAGTGGTTCAGTGAAAATTCCCCTACAAAGATTCAGGGAAGCTCCTTGTACACAGCCCATTTTCAATGTTTTTTTGTAAGACCTACAAAAAAAGCCAGAGAAAGAACATGCTATAAACCACCACCAAAACCTCTGGGCTGTTATGGATTGCGGGAAGGCTTCTTGCAGTCTGCCAGGATCCATGCTGAGTGCCTGGGGAGCTGAAAACTGCTCTTGTCCTGCGATAAGGGCTTTACATGAAGCAGGCTCTGCTGGAGGCACAGCAACTTACAACTTGTGTTGGACCAGCACTGCCAAAATGCCCCTTATAACCAGCATCAATCGAAGTGATGTCAAAAATGCTCCTGCCCTATAACCTAAGTAAAGAATGTGAGTTTAATGGGGAAATATACATTGGAAAGTATAACTGAGATCAAGGTACTGTGTGCCTGGGCTACGTACACAGAATTCTATTGTCTCTCACTGAGAATCAGCAGGCTGTACCTCAGAGTTTCTTGGGTTTTGCCTTGGGCCTGGTCTAGATGTACTTTTGCACTAGTAAAACACAGCAAGTGCAGTAAGTGTTTACCCCCTCCGACGTTACCATTTCATCTGGTCTAATAAGATCCAGCTTTTATTTATGTGTGTAGCTGCGCCTGTGAGAGGCAGGAAGAACACACCAGCTGGGGAGGAAAAAGGAAAAAGAAAAAAGAAATTCCCGGGTACCTTCCCAAGGAGTTAATGCATTGGGGCATATGTGAAGGAGTTAAAACACTACGCAGGTACAGATCCTGTGGCAATTACAAATGTTATTGAAATAAAAACCAGAAACAGGAAGCCAAAAAACAGGTCCCTAAGGCAGGCATCTGTCTTAAATGATATCATTTGTCAAGTTTCCAGCATTTTGTGGTTGTGAACACAAAAAGAAGTTCTGTGTTACACTAAGGACATTACATACTCATTAGCTGGAATGTTCCTGAAGTACATAATACAGGATTTTCATTTAATAAGAAGCAGCTACTTGCAACTGCATTGCACATAAAATAAATTCTGGGCACGCTAATTGCCATTCAAGGATGTTCTACCTAATTTTTGACAGGTTTTTCTTCCCCTCCCCCCTTAGACTACTTTGTAAAAATTGTAAGCAGAATGAATTACTAAAGTTTTAAAACATTTGGAGACTATTGGAGACTTCTTATTTCTGAAATCTGAATTTCTTCTATCACGAGTTATGAAGGTTTTAATGCAGATATTAAAGAACAAAAGGGAAAAAAACCCAAGTTATCTACAGGAATACTGTAGCAAGAAGTGGAGTGTTAAGAAGGCAAAATACATACACATACATATACATGCGTGTCCCTTGGTACAATAACTCTCCAAGTCATCCCCCCCATCTCCAAGAACAAACCTAGCTTTAATTAATTGGTTTAGTTCCTCTATCTGAACACTATTAGTGCATTAGTTTTAACTAATATATAAGCTTCCCCCTCGCTGCCCTGCCAATGACCTTAAGCTTCACATGGTAGGAAAGCCACTTGCTGTAGAATAGAAAAGTAATTTATCCACCATGATTGTTCAGCCCCGGCCCCTCTGTAAAACAGCAACTGACAATTGTGCTGTGTTATGGATGGTACGTTTGTGGTGTGTACAATAGTGTGCAGAGCATCAAACTCACTTCCCTGAACACTGCAGGCAGGATTTGAAAAGTGATCGTAGAGAGAAGCGACCACTTGCTGAGCGATGTCCCTCCATTTCCAAATCTTTTTTTTTTCCAAGTAACTCCCCCCATTTTTTTTTCTCAAAAGAAAGATCAGTGTTGTTTTCTCAGCTTAAGTAAGAGCAGTATGTAGTTTTCCATTCATAAAAGTATGTCATAATAATAACAATGAAAAAAGAGGTTACATTGCTTTTATTTTACCTGGGATTTCCCTGCTTCTTTCCACATTTCAGGATTTAGCATATTCCCTCAAAACATAATAAATTTCTATTCTGTAGCTTAAGGGATCCATCAGTTAAAATGTTAGTCTTTCATCTTTATTACCCTCCCATTAAAATGAAAGAAACCGGGACACACTTCAGTTTAGAAGAAGCAATTTAGTTGGTAATGTCCTTACTACTCAAGTCTTTACAAAGAGAGAAAGTGCATTATTGCTTATATTTCACACATCTATCTGCATAAGAAGCAACTAAAGCTTTCAGACACATACGATATTAAATTTAATAATATTCTTTGATTAGATTATTTTATTACAACATTTTTCCATTACTAGTCATTTCCCGTACACATTTACATTCATAAAACCTGCAGGTTTTTCTTTGTTTGTATGTGTTTATATGAATTCATAAAGCAAGGAAAAGATTTTCTGGTTTGCTACAGCTGTTAGATTCGAAAAGAACAGATTAATAACTAGCCACCACGTAGGACTAGGTTTTCTTGTACACTGCACCAGTAACCCTTTGCTATAATGAGGACACAAAGAGGCTCACATCAGGCTGCTCCTCTTCTTCATAACTCAAAAGCGTCACAGTGGCAATAGCCTCTAGTGCTATTTGTCTTTAGTGCAGTTGTGACACTTCGGCATGATCCATAATTTGGCAGCTATTTACCGTGACATTTCCCTTCAGTGCAGCCATAACATTCAGTGAAGCCATTATTTGGTTCCATTTACCATATAAATTGTATTGTCGTGCATGCATGCTAGCAGCTACATTAGGTACCTGAAAATGAGTAAATCTTGTAAAATAGATACTAACGGCTATTCAGCAGAGAAATTTCTTTACTCCTCAGACAGAAGTAGGAATATATATAATATCTGCAAACACTACTGCAAACTTTTCCTTGAGAGATTGCAATTATCTGTATTTACATGACACAGCAGTTATTCATATCCACTTACTAAATACACACTTTATGCGTATATACATTACACACATTTGCACGCATACAAACACCCAGCAAACTATTGCTTGGTAGGAACCCAACTTAATTCAAAAAGGTATTAGGAGAATCCAGCATAGCAATTAAGTAGGAAGCATATCTGTAAAATGTGCTGAGGGTTGCAAGCCAGGAGAGAGCGAGTGAGTACGTGTGTGTCCGTGTGCGCGTGCGTATGCACGCATGTGACAGACTCAGGAAAAAAGCCAGCTCTTCATCTAGTTCTTTGTTGTTTTTCCATGGAAGCATATGTGTGTAGGGAAGGGAAATTCGGTTATTAGCCTCAGCAAACAATGCCAGATTCCTCTGTAGCAAATTCATTTAGAAAGGTAAAATTAGGATGTAGTGCTAGCAACCACATCTCAATGAGCTGCTATTATTAATAGTATTATTATTTAAATCCCTGCTCTCTACATATAGTATACTTAGTACTTCCAAGGCAAATGTATTATTATTTTTAATCATTTAAGTCCCCACTGTGCACACAGCTTTTAATACACCTTTTTTGCAAGCATATTAAGTGTATTGTTATTAATCCCTTGCTGTGACTCTACAGTATTTCTTTTCCTTGTATGTTCAATGTCCTATCATCATTTAAACCTCTCAGTGTGTGCATGCCATATACATTTTCCTAGCCATCTAATATTTAAACATTATTTAAATCCATCATAGCTTACTTATTCAAAGTCAGCCGTGCTCCCACAACTGTAAGTTTGCAGAATATACTTTTAAATAAAGAGAAGTTGGGTTTTTTCCCCTTGCTGCAACCCAAAATTTATTATGAAACTCATCAAAAAGGCCTTATTTGCATGTTTAAGAAATACTTTTCACCCTCTCTCCATCAATAATGCTCTCTTTCAGCAATTTAAAGGATGAAAGTTGTATCTTTAAAAACAAAAATTACTTCTTTATTCCATATTCATTTATAGAAGCGTTATCATGCTGATCCTGAGCTACTCCTTCAGCTCAACATAGACATTTGATGAAAAAGACAAGCCCAATGACCATAGCCTAACCTAAACACCAAAAGGGCTATGAAATTTGAACATTGGCTATCCAAGTTATGCATATAACAGATATAAACCTTTTATTAATGCTGTGATCAGCATGAAAGTGCTAAACAACAATCTGAAGCCAAAATTAAAATGAACAACATGTCATATCTGAATATATATGTGTGAAACTTCCAAAGGTTCCTCTCTTCCCCTATTTTGATCAGTGAAGAAGCCTGGGGCAGTTGCATTATGCAATGTTTTATATGAAGTAACATATTAAAAAGAAAGTAGAATGTATGTCCAAACAGAATCCTGTTACAGGAAGAATTTTTTATGACAAAAACATATGGAATTCACTGCCTCAGAAACACCAAAGCTACTGAACTAACAGTGATCAACACATCTGAAAATTGGCCCACTTGTATGGGTTTTGGCATTTGACTGCAGGGATTTAATTTGAAAAAATTGTTACTCATGCAACTTTTCTGTATGTATCACAGATGTAACCAATTGTAATTTTTTTATTTTGCCACAGTACATCCCAAACAACATTGGTTTTTTAAGATGCATTTATTGACCAAGGACTTCACCTTATCCCTGAACAAGAAAAGACATCACATGACTAGGAATAAAATGCTGAGAACTTTTCACGTTCTGTGTGGTACTTGCGTGTTTGCATCTTTCTAGCATTCAGCTGGAAGGTCAATATACCTTTCTAATTATGCAAAACACAAACATAACACAGCATTTGTATTATCAGAGATGAAAGAGGAAATCTGTTTCTAACAGCAGATCTTACTTAGAACAAAAATCATGGCGGTTTGATTCTCACCTTGAGAAACAGAGAAAAACGATAACAAAGACTCAATCCATTCCACCTTTCCCCAAAATCCACCAAAGTGAGACTAAACTTAGTTAGTCAGGCATGGCACAAGAAAGGGACAATTCTCCATTGCACACAATTCTTTATGATGCTTATGACATATGTACTGAAAAATTACATTAAGAATGCACTAAATCAAAATTAAAAATATTTTTCTGTCTGTGCTACTGAATAAAATGTATATTTTCCTATGCTATGATCAAAAATGTTGTGTACAGTCAGTCCTGAATAATGCCCTAAAATTAAGTTTACCCTGGATTTTTCCCTTCAAGTCCTAGATATTATCAGTCTATCATTATGTTTATTATGAGGCATATGATCTTAGGAAATTTCCATCTCTTCAACTACATACAAATGAATGTAATTTCAAAAGATGTGGCAAAATTGGCCTTCAAGATCTTAAAAGTTTGCTATGGAAAAAAAGATGTAGAGCAAGCAGTTTCAAGTATTTTATTGTTCTGGAAAATATTACGCTTCTAGCTGGAATTCCCACTGTATGTACCATTAATATTATCCACTAGGTGAGGAAGAATTTTTGAAACTTTACAAAACCCTTTAACTGCATCCACTAGAAAATCTATGGCTGAGCATCAGTACGTGTACCAGATATTGCGACTAGAGATTTAAAATGGTCCTGCTGTTTGTAACAGAGCTTCTGCAGAAGCAGGATTTGGTAAATGTAGAAGTAGCGGCCTGTCCCTTCAAGAATGATCAGTCAAGTAACTCTGCAAAACAGAATATCTGAAAAAGAGCTAATCAGCAAGAAACATGAAAATAGGAATAAATGCCACAAACGTTTAAATAGCTTTTACAACTTTATTTGATCTTCAAAAAATATACAGGGCCTGAACACACATGAACATGGCTCAAAATCCCACTCCAATAATCTTTAAATACTGACTAAAGGGGAGACTGGACAATAAACAGTAACAGTGGAAAATGAAAAGGCAACAAAATGAGACTATATTGCAACTTGTAGTTAAAGATTTAAGAGAATTGCGCAGTTGTTTGTAGTTACGAAAGACAGGATTAAAAAAAAAAAAGTCAAGTTGCTTAATATTACTGACATGTCAGAATTGGAGGATAAATTTCCCTGTGTAACCAGTCAAGGAATATTACTATGATCCATGATGCAACTGAATTATGATTATCATGTTTGTGACAGAAAATCAAGAGCATTTTTTTCCCAGAAACTTCAAAAGATTAATAGAGTAACCCAAAGATACAACTCTTTACTTATTCCTGTTCTAACAATTTTATTTTTAAATCAGGGAATCAAAATTGCTGAAAGATTTTTTTTCTGAGCTGAACTACATATGAAGTCTTATCAAATCAGGCTGACAGACTAAATCTGCCTCTGCATCAAGACTTATTCTGTCAAGAACAATGTTCTTGTCTCACGCTAAACTAAGTGACAGTATCAAACACAGGCCCATTATGTCCCTGCTACAGCCACTGATTTAAACACTTCTAAGAAAATAAAAACAATCAAACCAAAAAAAACCCCCAAAACCCTCTCCAACAAACCCATCCCTTTTTATTAACACTTTAATGCTGTTTTTTAATATAATATCCATTACTAAGCTTAAAAAAAGAAATTGTTTCTAGTAAATCTGAGGCATAAAGTGCCCATTTTCTCTCTTCTGATTTATATCATTGTTCTGTTTTTACAGCTTACTGTTGACAGAGTGAGGTAATTCAACTACAATTTTTCCAATGTTTTTTCCCATGTACATGTAATCTACAGCACGGAATACAGATTCCAAGCCAGTGAACTTGCCCTCCGGAGACATGTCTCCAAAGTCCACCTCACAAACCAGGTCTCCTCCTTCATACATCTTGAGCAAATGCTGCAGAGCCATTTTGTAGTCAGAAAGGTAATGGTTCAAGAAGAAACCCCGGATGCTGGCAGACTTCTTCAATAGTTTTGCTGGCAATAACTCTGCTTTAACGGGCTGGAGGCCAGTGGGGTTTTGGTAGCCAGCGATAAACCCAATAACTATCAGGCGCCCTTTGATAGCCAAGGCATTGAGAGCCAAGTCAAACATCTTTCCCCCAACAGATTCATACACCACATCCACACCTTCGGGGTAGTCCTTCCTAAGCACAGATTCGACATTTTCAGTTTTATAGTTGATCGTACGGTCACAGCCAATGGATTTCAGAAAGCCACCCTTTTCATCACTGGAGCAGGTTCCAATTACATGGCATTTTGCCTTCTTTGCAAGCTGCACAGCGAACTGGCCCGTTCCTCCAGCTGCTGCTGTCACCAGAACCTTCTTGCCTTCAGACAGGTCTCCCAGCTCTTTCAAACTGAGGTACGCAGTTGCGCCACTTACCATTAAAGTGAGAAACTCGGGTTTCACTGAGGGTAGAGGGACTGCTTGTCTGGCAGGCACAACTGTGTATTCAGCAAAGGAACCTGCTTTCACGTAGGCCACAGCTTGACCCACTGAGTAATGTGCACTAGCACTGAGTCCTAACGCTACCACATCACCGACACCTTCAAAGCCTATATCAAAGGGGGGCTTTACTGAGGCGTCATATCGACCAGCTGAGTAGTTTATATCAGATGCATTAATGCCGACAAATCTAGAAGAAAACAAAAATGTATTAACGAGATTTACCCCTTACCAAGTTTTCATTGTATGAGAAACCTTCAATTCAAATTTGTGGGATAACTACAAGATTTGTTCTGATTATCTATATATTTGAATAATGAGTACACTCCAAAGACTACTTTCATCAGACTTCCGTAGTTTCCATTCTGTTATTCTAGAATTACAGACAAATTTTCTAAACAAAAAGAAACAACAAAACACTGTAAAAAGTAAAACCCGAAACAAAACAAAAAAAATCCCTTAAGTTTTCCTTAGGTCCACTTGACCAAGCTAAACAAGCTGAAAATAAATCTGTAAAAGATTAAAGCATGAAAATTAATTGACCACTTCATACAAGATGTGAAAACACTGAAGAATAAAACATGCAGAGCTGTAAATATGTGGATTCTGGCAACAAATTTACATTTTTGAATATAATAATACTGTTAATGACTAATGATCATATTAACTATCGATGTCATTTGCAAGGTCATGTTACTGTAGGCAAGTACTTTTTAATTGATGGAGTCACTACAGCAAATTTGCCTTTTGATGTAGCTAATGTCAACGTTAAAATATTTTTCTTTATATAAATTACTCGCAACACATCAAAACAACCTTGCACAGAAGGAGTAAAATTGTAAAACTGAATATCAAGTCCTACTGACCTCTAACAGGTGAAAATGGGTGGCAATTTTTTATTTATTTCTTTTTTAGAGAAAGATAGAGACATTCTCAGAACTTGATTAAGCGCTAGGAGATAATGCCTAAAACAAAGTTATGATCTAGCTCAAATGCAAAGACTATTTTTTTTTTAAAGTAACTATCTTTACACAGGCAAGAGAAGAGAGACTGGGGAAGGTTCTGCTAACTGGAAAATGTAAAAAAGAAACACATGAAACAGCAAACGCCAGGACTGTTACTACGTGTGGATATGACAACCTAAAAGGTGTACTTGACACCATGCAAAAGCTGCAGAAGTAGGCAAACAGTGCACTTTTAATTGTTGCAGTTAGCAACAAGCTCAACTCGTATGTGTGTGTAGTTTTAAATTGCTCGCACACAGAGCGAGGAGAACTAAAACCGCTTTGCTCCTTTTGATTTCCTTCATTCTTTACAGCATGGGGAGCGTCAAACTTTCACCAACGTTACGTATAAAAAGACATAACGTAAGCGTAAACATATCCATACATAAAATAGGTAAAAGTGACTGTAGCTCTTGGTAATCCTGCCTTTAACTGGCTGCTCTGCCGCAACAAAAAAATGCCTACGTCTCGCTCGCAGATACAAAAAATTTTCTATTGTCCCGCTTTAAGGTGACTCCCGTACAGGAGTGCTAAAAGATGTATAAAAATTGGTAACGGAGTTGCAGCTTCCGAGGCAAACCGTGTCCCTCGGGCGCCAGGCGAGACGCGCCGGCGCTGCACCAGCCTCCTCCCGCTCTCACACCCCAACTTCTGGGGAGGGGAGCGGGGGCTGAGAGCCCGGTGGGGAGCTGTGCTCGCCCCCTCGCCGGCCTCACGGCTCGGTCCAGCCGGGGCTCTCGGTAGCAGCGAGGCCGGCCCGGGCTGCCCGCTCTGCCCCCGGCCCCGACCCGCAAGGGAGGTCCCGGCTCCCCGCTGGGCTCGGGCTCCCTGCCCACGCTCCCGGCGCGCGTCTGCCCCGGCGGGGCGCGGAGCAGCTGCCCCTCGGCCGGGGCAGCGCACCCCGACACGGGCAGGCAGCGCGGCGACAGCGCAACAAGCGCCCGTGTTTTCAAGACCGTCCCCTTCTCGGCGCTGCGCGGCGGCCGGAGCACAAAGGCAGGTAGAACAACAAACACTCTGAGGACAGAAACTTTGCGCGCGGGGAAGGGGCAAGTCCAAGTCGTGCGGGGGGCGAGGCGCCTGCCGAGCAGGGCTCCAGCACACGCACCGCTGCTTTTGTTCTGCAGCCGGGGAGGATG